>JAJEJO010002409.1:260238-274535 GCA_020662805.1 Glaucomys volans | reverse complement strand
CTCTAGCCCCTCTGCACAAGTGCTTCCTTTCTGAGATTTATCCTATAAATTCCATCTCTCTTACCATTCACAAAGATGTCTGTCTTCTCACATCAGGGGGACCAGTATGTTCTGGCCCCACCATTCTGCATCATGACCAGTAAATTGTCCCCAAGCAGTTATCCAGGAAAAAGTAAGACTCACCTATCTCTTAAGGATCACAGTTTTGTGCTGCCTGTGGGTTATGGTTATTTACAATGGAAATAATAGTCTGGTACCAGTTACTCTATCTTGACCAGTAGAATCAATTCATTTAGTAACAACTTTAAATCACAAAATACATTTTTCTGACCGTTCTAATTCTAGGGCTGATTCCTATATAGGCAACTTTTATTATTTGGATTTGGAATGTCCCTCAAAGACTCATGTGTTGAAGGCTTGGTCCTGGATGCAGAAATGTTTAGATTTGGGGCATTGGGGGATGATTGGATCATGAGGGCTCTTACCTGATCGGTGAATTGATCCATTGGTGGGTTTATAATTGAAGGAAGAATTGGGAGTTGGTGGAAATTGTAGGAGGCAGGGCCTACTCTGAGGAAATAGGTCCCTGGAGGCATGCCTTGTCCCTGGCTTGCTTTCTCTCCTTGCTTTCTTGATACTGTGAAGTGAGTAACTCTGCTCCGCCATGTGCGCCCCTCCATGATGTTCTGCCTCACAAAAGGCCCAAAGAGATGGGGTCAAGTGTCATTGGACTTAAAACTCTGAAACCATGAGCCAAATAAGTCTTTCCTTCTTTAAATTGATTTTCTCAGGTATTTTGTCACAGTGACAAAAATATGACTAACACAGCAACTAATTTGTTAGAATTATACAAGGCCACAGGTGCATAAGTAATCGAGTTGGTGAGTTTGTACTCTTTTCTAGAATGCCAGCAAAGTAACTTTTATTAAAAACATCCCACGGTGGGCTGGGGATGTAGCTCAGTTGGTAGAGTGCCTGCCTCACAAGCACTAAGGCCCTGGGTTCAATCCCCAGCACTGAAAAAAAAAAAATCCTACAAAAAAATTCATTAGGTGCAATTACAAAATATACCTCAATTTTGAGGTGAAATAATATCAATTTAATAGGTTTAAAATGTTAATGGTATATGAATGATATTAATGTTCTTGGAAATACAGATGTTACAGGGTTTGGCACACAAATGTGCTGATGTTGAATTATAGATGTATCTATACTCTTTACATTCAATTAGTTTATCAGTGCTCTCACGCTGGTTGAATTCATTGCACTTTTAAACCACAATCCTAGGCATATTTCCTTATTTTTGGCTCCCTGACATGTGTTTGTATCCCTTCCGGCTTCATGTATTCATGCCAAGGTGTGATCACTACACAGTGTCAGTCTTGGAGAAAGGAGGATCTGCCCCAGAGGAATGGATTTATGTCATTATTTGGTTAAATATGTGTACACCCCTTGGTGAGATTGCAGATGACTTAACCCTCTCTCATCAGTGTGCCTGTTGAAGTGCAGAATTCCCAGGAGGAGTCGGAGAGGCTGGTTTCCATTGTTTTGTGCCCTTAGTTTTGAGTGCATGCATTTAGTAGGACACATTTCTTTTTCTAGTTTGTCTTTTGGTGCTGTGGAGATTAAAGTAAGGGCCTTGTGCATACTAAGCATATAGTCTACCAGTAAACTGCCCACCATTCCAGCCCCAGTAGGCTGTATTTGAAAGCTGTCCCCTACCATGTCAACCATGGCCCAAATACTTTGTGTGTACTATACAAATCCAACCAAAAAGCTTTAAATCATGTGCTGCAAAGATGCTAGACAAAGGGATTACTTTAGAATATTTATGGACCCAATGCTTATGTGTTGGCTATCACTTCTGGTTGTATTTGGATAAATGCTTCCTATTTTCTTTTACATGACTTAGTTCAGCCAAATCAGAAGCCGATTGAAGAATTTTGTACAAATATTAGTTATGTTATTTTTGTCCTTGCTCCTAATTGTTGCTGCTGTCAGGTATACCATTAACCAGATATTAATACTTTGGCAAAGATGCCAACCCATTAGTTGAAACCACAGAGGATTCTGTAGTAAAAGGAAATTGATGTAACTCTCTAATAAAATCCAAGAAATTCTGTGAGACTAACATTGAAAATAATCTGGTGGTAGAGAGCTAAGAACTGAGAATTCGGCTGTTACTTGTAGAAATATTTGTTTTCATTTTAGGAAAAGATCAAAAGAAGAGACAGTAAAAGGAAAACATTTCCTCTACAGTAGCACTTGCTTCTAAATTTGGAAACAAATACTTTTTCAATGCTGTCTCCCTTCATCTGTATCTGTTAAGAACCATGAGCTTTGAATGACCTAATAGGCCAAACTTTTGGGGATCTAGCTCAAGAATTTTCTTGACCTCTGAAAAATGGAACATCTTACTCTTGTAGAAACAGTTCTATGGATTCATTTGATCTACCCAGGGGGCTAGCTTTCAGTCCTTAATGAACACACAGTCATAATGAAGCATTCTACTTCTAGAATTTTAAAACACTCCAATAAACAATTCAAGAAACCTTTTCAGTGATATATGTAATAAATTTAACCTGTTCTAGAATTCGAAGTAGCAAGTCTGTTGTATTAAATGATTTTATTTTTTTGAATAATTGTCTTTTTAATTTTTTTTAGTTTTTTTGTCATCAATGAACCTTTACTTTTTTTCTTTCTTTCTTTCTTTCTTTCTTTCTTTCTTTATTTATTTATGGTGCTAAGGATCGAACCCAGGGCCTCACACATGCCAGGCAAGTACTGTACCACTGAGCCACAACCACAGCGCTTAAATGATTTTATTATTGATAGAAAGAATTTTATAGGTAAAATTCTAACCTGGGTTAGAAAAATAAATAGAAAGGCATAAATGAACATATTAGAAAACAGTGAGATTATGATAATACTTGTGAAGCAGTTAGAGTGCCTGGCACAAGTAAGAACTTAATACCTGTGAGGATTCATTACTGTCACTTCCACCTTTTCCAATCACATTCCAGTGTCATCTTTCCAGCTGGTTTCTCCCAATGTCTATAGTACTTTTGTTATTGATAGTGTGGTTTACTTCTGTCTAAAGAAACATGCCATGGAATAGGTTATTTCTACATTGAATTTTTTTTTCACTTTTATTTTTATATATTGTTGTTGTTGTAGGTGGGCACAATACCCTTATTTTTATGTGGTGCTGAGGAGAGAATTCAGGGCCTCATGCATGCTAGGCAAGCACTTTACCACTGAGCCACAACCCCAGCAATAAAATGGATAGTTTTTAATTTTGGAAACAAATACTTTTTCATAAACTTTAGGCCTTTTATTTGGAAATAATTTCAAATTTAATGGAAAGTTGCAAAAGTGGTACACAGAACACTAGTACACACTTTCCCCATTTCACCTGTTGTTAACATTTTTGCCCTAAGATTTTTTATTTGCCCAGGTGGGGAAGCTTCCTCTCTTCTCTTTTGCTCTGTATACACATACATATATTTTCTTTTTGTCATTTGAAAATAAGTTGCATACATTATAGACTCTTTCATATGTCAAGATACGAAAGAGTACATTCTCAGGCTGGGGATGTACTTTACTTGGTAGAGCACTTGCCTAGCACGCATAAAGCACTGGGTCCAATGCTGGCACCACAAAAAAAGGAGTTTCTCTTACATGAGCACAGCATTGTAATCAGGTTCAGTAAGTTGAACGTTGATGCACTGACATAATTCTTTTACATAACTTATCATCCACATTCCAGTTTGACAGTTGACCTGATCATGTATTTTTATAACATTTCCTCCTTTCTTACAGGTTCCAGTTTAGGATTTAGTTGTCATGTCCCTTGTCTGTGGAATTTTTGTTTGGTTTTGTCATGTCATTTTTGAGAAAAGAGTCCTTTTTAATAGTTGAGTATTTCTTCTGGGGGTTTATGCAAAGTTTCCACATGATTAGGTTCAGATTTTGCCTTGCTAATTCCCACTCATGTCCAGTGTGGGTGAGGGAATGGGTACGGGTGGGAAGGATGGACTGGCTTCTATATAAAAGCTATGAAAGTAATATATCAGGAAACAAAACAAAACAAAAAGTCAAGAATATTTTTAAAGCAGGGCATGACTGTTGAGCTGTCCAGAAGGGTCTGGCTCTGACAAAGAAGCAGCCACACTTGCTTTATTCATAGTGGTGCAGATCAAAGGGCACTGGTAGGTACAAGGTTTCAGTGTGGGAAGAGTCTTGTTTTGGTGCTTGCTTCTCAGTGTGGCACCGGTCTGGCAGTAAACAGGTTGTTTGGTGTTTGGTTCTTGGTGGGTCACTCCGATCCCTGGGGCTTTGTTAGAACTTGAGCTGTGAGCTAGAACGGGGCGCCAGCTTGAGTTGGACATTCTCACACCAGGGGGTTTCGGCCTGGGATTTCCCAAAACAGGGCTTCCCTGTCTGATGGCTTCCCGCAGCTAATCCCATTTATGTAAGTGAAATTCGTATTCTTCTCAGGATGTCATGTATGGTGGTGCCCAATTTCTGCCTCATGCAGTTACTAGTTTTCCTGTTGCAGGAAGGATTTTCTGGAGCATTGATTTAAGTCCTGCCTCCATTAGTGATTCCTGCCTAAACCAGTTTACTCCACTGGTTACAAAGGTTTGAGTTCCCATGTGAGCACTCCCTCCATATTTTCCAGTTGGCAGTAGGCATTTAAATAGGATTTTTTTTTCCTTTTTCTCTTTTTGAAATGGGATCTTGCTATAATGTCCAGGCTGGTCTTGAGCTATTGGACTCAAGTGATCCTCCTGCCTCATTTCCCAAATAGCTGGAACTACATGCATGTACCATCGTGCCCCAGCTCAGAATGTTATTTGTTTTTGGTTTTTTTTTTGTACCAGGGATTGAACCCAGGGATGCTTAACCACTGAGCCACATCCCCATCCCTTTTTATATGTCTTATTTAGAGAAAGGGTATTGCTAAGTTATTTACAGCCTTGCTAAATTGTTGAGGCTGGTTTTGAATTTGTGATCCTCCTGCCTCAATCTCTTGATCTACTGGGATTACAGGCATGCGCCACTGTGCATGGCTACTATCCAGTGAATCTTGACAAATGTGGATACCCATAAATCCAAACCCTTCTCTAGATATAGAACATACCCCTGAATGGTTCCCTCATGCCCCTTCCCAGTCAATCCTCATCTCCACTGCCTCAAAGGTGATCATTAGTGATTAGTGTTCTAGAATTTCACATAAATGGAATTTGACTTTTTTCCTTTCTTTTTTTTTTGAGGGGGGGGGGGCTGGAAACTTAGCAAAGAGTTACACATATTCAACCCATCTTCTAGATATCAGATGTATATCTGTGTGCTAGTCAGCTTTTTCTCACTATGACCAAAGTACCTGACATGAACAATCTAAAGGAAGAAAGATTTATTTGGGCTCACAGTTTCAGAGGATTCAGTCAATGGTTGGCCAGAAACAGCAAGAGGAAGGGGCTGGGCAGAAGATAAACCCTTCCAGGACATGTGCCCAGTGGCCTGCTTCTTCTACTAGGTCCCACCTCCCAGTAGCCATCCATCTATCAAGGGATTAGCCCACCAAATGGATTATTCCACTCATGAAGTCAGACCTCTGTGATCCAATCATTGCCTAAAAGCCCCATCTGTGAGCATAGCTGTGATCATACTTCCACTACGTGAACTTTGGGGAACATTCCAGATCCACATTATAACAAACTAAAAGAATTAATTTATAGGAAATGTTTGTGTTGGTTGAGTAACAAGAAGGTTGGAGAATTGCTGGGAATGCCCTTCATACCAAGGTCACAATCAACACACCAGACCCAGGAGCATCCTGACCCCATGGAAGAGCAGAGTGACCCCATCCAGCTTGGCAGATTAATGGCTTATAGCCATCAGTCTCAGGCTAGGGCTCTTAGGCCTCCAGGTGTCCCCAGAGTTACCTGGGAAACCTTACTATTTTTAGTTTTTCTCCAATTGGAATGATTCATCTATCTTATACAAGGACGTGCAGACTGACAAAAATACTCCCCCCACCCAGCTCCAGTTTGGACTGCAATTATATATTTACAATAGCTAACATTTTCATCATCTTTACAGTGTGTCAATCAAATGTTTTAGATCCTCCACTCCAGTACTGGAGATTGAACCCAGGAGCTTTCTATCACTGAGTTATATTCCCAGCCCTTTTTAGTTTAGTTTTTTTTTTTTTTTAAATAGGTTCTCACTAAGTTGCCTAGGCTGGCCTTGAACTTGAGATCCTCCTGCCTCAGCCTCCCAAATTGCTGGGATTACAGGTATGTACCACTGTGATCAATTTAAGTGTTTTAGATTTTTAATTCTTTTTTTTTTTTTATTTTTTGGAACCAAGGATTTAACTCAGGGACACTCAGCCACTGAGCCACATCCCCAGCCCTATTTTGTATATTTTTATTTAGAGACAGGATCTCACTGAGTTGTTAGCGCCTTGACCTTGCCGAGGCTGGCTTTGAACTTGTGATCCTCCTGCCTCAGCCTCCCAAGTGCTGGGATTACAAGCGTGCACCACCATGCTCGGCTAGATTTTTAATTCTATAATATCAGTAGCATGACATCCTACAATGGTAGATATGTCTGTACTTTTTAAAATAAGATGATGTTGGGGCTGGAGTTGTACCTCAGTGGTAGAGTGCCTGCCTAGCATGTGTAAGGCACTGGGTTCGATTCTCAGCACCACATATAAATAAAAAGAAATAAAGTAAAGAAATAAAATAAGGAGATGTGTCTTTTACTCTTAAGTGTGTGCTTTGTTTGGTAGATTCAAAATTTAGTTCTTAAGGAAATCCATGCCTAGGAAGCCTTTGGGATCCAAAAATAATGATTTTTTAAAAATATTGGATATATGATTGATTCACATTATAGGAAACTGAAGGTATAAATCACAAGAAATGGGCATAATTGATTTATGATTGATCACTGTTAATTTTTCAATGGCAGAAGAGACTATAGCTGTGAGTTGTTTCCCCTTGTTAATGGAAGGCACAGGTCAGGCCATCCAGCTTCATTCAGGATTTAACTGGCTTTGTGACCATGAACAAGGCACTTGACCTCGTTGGGTCTCAGTTTCCCCATAAATTTGACTTTGTCTTCTCTGGGGTCTCTTCCAGAAATGAAAGTCTGATCTTCCTTTCCCAGGGAAAGCCTTGACTGTGCTCTCCATGTGTCTTCTACCCTTTGAACAGAAGGGGGCACCCTAAACACAGTGATCCCTTCCTCTCCCTGCCTGCCCTTCTGCAATCCAGGTGGAAACCTCAGCAGGCCAGCTGCTCAGCCGTCAAGAACCAGCAGTCCAGAGGCCGCCTTTTCCCTGGACAGCACGGGTACATAAGGACGCAGAGGAATCTGCTGGCTTTGTATTTTTCCAAATATTTGTGAGATTGAAACTTTTAATATTTTAACTATGGATATCATTGAAGAAGACAAAAGAAAAAACACAATTATTATCATTTCATAGTAATTCACTGCTCTGAGATAAAATGCAGATTTTATATATATAATATTATATTGTAATATATATAAAATATTTTTGCGGGAGTCAGGTCATATTATCCCAGGATTCTCAAAACGTGGATTATTCACGTATTCATTCAGTATTTTTTGAGGATGTACTGTATGCCAACTACTGTTTGTTTATAGTATTAAGAAAATAAAGCCTTTGCCCTCACTGAGGCTTGTGTCATTGGAACAGAATGGTGTGCCGAAATAGACTCAGGCTTCGGAATGCAAGAATAGAGCTATATTTGGACTAACCAAGAATGTGGACCTTATAAACACCACGTACTGTAACAGAAAACTGCTCAGGGGCACGACATCTGCTTATCTGTCAGGGATTTTTCTTCAAGCAAAATGGGGTAATTGAGAAAATGATTGGTGAATGAGTTACATATACAGACACATCATTCTTGAAAGAAGGACAAGAAAGCTACGTTGGTTTGTCCATCTCAGGCACTAAAGTGAGTGGAAGGAAAATAATGATCAGCCTCATGGCAGTTGAAGAACCTTTATGGTGGTGAACAGAGCAGCATAGATTCTACAAATAGGCTGCCAGCATTTGAATGTGGGCTTCGTCTTGAGGAATTTCTTGACCTCTGTGAGGTTCCATGGACCTGTAAGTTTAAACCATCAGAACACATAGTAATCACTCAATAAATAGTACCCATGCTCATCAACATAATTATCATTATAGTCTTAAATTGGCCCTGTTCCTGATTTATTTTCTTATTTATTCATTTATTTATTTTCATTTATTTAGCAGGTTTATTTTTTGTATTCTTTCATTTTTTTGGTATTGGGGATTGAACCCAGAGGCACTTTACCACTAAGCTATGTCCCCAGTCCTTTTGATTTTTTATTTTAAGACAGAGTCTTGCTAAGTTGTTGAGGGCCTTTCTAAGTAAATCTTAGTTTAAAAGAATGAAAATTTTGCTTAGTCAATCAAAAATTGAGCACTTACTATGTGCCTTGCACTCTTCTAGGCACTAAGAATTTGGCAATAAATAAGACAGGACTCCTACCTTCTCAGGAGCTTACAATTTCCAGGGAGATGCCAGGCAATAAATACACACAAAAAACTAAGCAAGTTTAGGTGTAATGAATTTAAGTAGCATTTCTTTCTTTGGAATTAATATTAGTGATATTATAATACGATTTGTTCATGATGATTCACATTCATGGAGGAGAACATCTTCTACTTAAGGAATTAACATACGAATTCTAGCCAAGAATGGGATAAATGAAGGTATTATCTGTCTTCCTTTTCCATTTCCACAGATATAAGCAGAAACTGGAGATGCTACGTGTTCTCTTTTAGTGAAGAAACATTGTATTTGACTGCAATGAGATTTTAAGCCTCCTTATTTCTTTCAATTGCATTTGTGCTGGCTGAAGACTGGATTCTAGGCTGCTGCTTAGAGAGTGGTTTCAGCAACTGAAGAATGAATGGATTGTGTTTCCTTTCAGCCTTCTAATTTCTGGGTGAGATGAATATATGTTCCTGGTCTTAGGTTTCACACCAGTCTACCATCTTCAGCAGGGAGGGAGAGCTTCCAGTAGCCCAGACGGCATCTTTGCACAAATTACAAAGAGATGTCCCCTCCTTAAGGCATATTGCTGCCATCTGCTGAGATTTTTCATACTAGATATTTATTTCTATGAGGTCTAAGATGGGAATTGCTGCCCTTAATTTTGTTCAGTGCAGACCCTGCCTGACCATATCACATGGACCTTCTAATAGGTCTAACCAGGTCCTTTGAGGAGAGAAGCCAAAGTAAAACTTACTACCTAGCAGAGTGGTACATGCCTGTGATCCTAGAAGCTTGGGAAGCTGAGGCAGGAGGATCACAAGTCTGAGGTCAGCCTCAAAAAAAAAAGCCACAAAAAAAAAAAAAAAGAAAAAGTACAATTTATTTCATAGCTATTTCACAACACCTCCTTTTTGCTTTTCCCCCTTTTGATCCATGTGACAAAACACATTCTTCTCACCTATTGGCCACCATAAAAGATTCATTCAAGTGAATAAGTTTACACCAGGTACCAGGAATTAAACACATACTTGGGAGGAGACAGCTAAGATTTAGATGACCTCAGCAAACAAATAAAATTCCAACACCCCTTTCCCCACACAACAACAACAACAACAACAACAAAAATCAGAAAACCTCCTGGTCTGATTTGGCATCGGAACATCTTTTTCAGCTTCCATGTTAGCTTTCCAGCCGTGATTGTCTCTGTTGGTCGAGTGTACCCCTGTAACCCTTGCTGCGTTAGAATTACATTGGCTCTGTCATCTCTTGAATCAAACCAAAGTCTATCTGTCTGAGTGGGGAGGCAGGGTCCGTCCTCTATCAATTTCCAGTACCGTTCTCCAATGCCAGGCAGACATCTGCTTGAATGACCATCAGGCACCTAAGCATGTATCAAACACCCTTCCTGATCCTCTTTCTCCTCTGGGGTCCCCTGGTCTCCATGGACTCCATGACCCTCACTCACTTTCATAAATAATTATCCTTTTTCCCTGCAGGCCCCTATCAGTTCCCAAGCACACGTTGCCTGTTCTACGTTCTTTAATGTGTTGGGTCCTCCAACCTTGGATGCCTCCACCTTGGATGTCACTGGGCACCCTTGTCCTTCCTCCCTGGGACTAAAACAACAATTCTTGGCTAGGGATTTAGCCTTTCCTAAGTCTCCTGTCTCTTTTGAATTTTCTGTTATCTGAAGGAAACTGTGACCAATGAGTGAACTGCTTGTAAATCTCTAGGGGTTCCTTACTTGGACTCTGACCCTGTCTACCACAAACTGCCCCGACGTCTAACCACTATTCATCCTTCTCCTCTCTGCTTCCCCTCCCTACCCTGTGGTTCTCCCTTGTCTCTTCAAGCTCCTTGGAATTGCCCCAAAATGCTGTGCTCCCAGCCCCTCACCTTCCTGTACTCCAGGGATCGAATACCACCAGCTCTTTCTAGTGGACTCATTCATCCTTCAAAGTCTAGTTCAAGTGTTGCCTCTTCTCTGAAGTCTCTCCAATCCCACGCCCCTTCCTTTGACTTTCCTACTACTTTTTATAATTTTCTGCCTTAAACTTTTTATCATGATATGTTGCAATGTGTTTCCTGTGGTCTTCCCTCCAAGAAAGGTGCAAAGCACTCAGAGATGACACTCAGGAAGTACTCTGATTGAAACCTTGAAATGGAAAGATAATGAGACAGACTCGAAGCCTGGTCTGCTGAACAATCTTGATGAGTTTCAAAGATGGATGGGAAGAGACTGCTGTTGCCCTGAGGGGTCCCTGGTTGTTGAGACAGCTGGAAAACGCAGACTGTTGAACATCAGAATTTTCACCAGAATATTGTTTTCTTTTGCACATTTGATGCTCTGGGGTTCTATTGGATTGGGGCTTTACAAAATGAAATAAAAAGACCTCTGCTATTAGCTATAAAGAGAGCATCTTTAAAAGGACAAATGTTAAGGGGAAAAAAAGACACTAATTCAGTGATTCTATAGTTTGGGTACTAGACTGTCCCCTGAATGCCCATGTGTTGAAGTCCTGGTCCTCAGCTTGGTGCTTTTGGGAGGTAGTGGGACCTTTAAGAAGGGGTCTAATGAAAGGAAACGAGGTCACTGGAGGTGTGCCCTGGATGGGGGTACTTTGCTTCCTGGCTGCCACGAGGTGAGCAGCTTCCTTCACAGCACACTCCCACATTGATGCCTTGCTACAAGCTCAAAGGCAATAGGGCCAACTGGCCATTGACTGAAAGCTCTGAAATCATGAGACAAAATAAACCTCTCTTCTTTATAGGTTAATTTATCTCAGGTGTTTTGGTACAGTGATAGGACCATTACTAACACAAGTTGAAATTCCAGAGTTTTAGAATTGATTTATGGGTTCCGGCAAGGGTTCAGATTTTTTTTTTAATGGTTAAAAAAAAAAAAAAACCTCCAATTTATTGCTCAAAATTGCCTAAAAGTGAATTGGATTGCTTATGTGTTTTGAGTTCCTTGTAATTCAACACTTTACAAAAAATAAAGATTGAATGGGTTCCATTATCTTGACTGCTTAAATTTACAGATGCAAAATCCTTTTTGGGGGGGCGAGGGGACTGGGAAACAGATTGTTTTCAGAAGTTTTTCTTTCCTCATCTTAGATTGTGACGAGATTAAGTTTAAAAAGAAGACAAATTTCTCCCATAAATATATTCACTTATAATTGTTTGATTACATGCTCTACTGTTTACATCAACAAACAGCCATTTTGGCGGCTCACTGTGTCCTGATCAGCTGGGCCCCTGGGATGCAAAGGGACGGGATCCTGCTTCCGTACCCAAGATGCTCAGAGTCTCACTGGGGAGATGACCAAGTAAATATTCACAAGGCAACAAGTAAATGTGGGAAGTTCTTCAACACTGTTGGCACAGGAAGCCGGCTGGATAATTGTCTTGATGATGCTTCCGTGTGTTTCACAGAGGGAAACAAACTGGACTCACGGTGGCTGAAAAGGGTACACAGTCCCATTAAGCCAACTCAACTACAAGCAAGTGTAAGTTCAAGAAAGGATTCTGGAGTCTTCTGGTTTGGCTCCACCCTTCATAATGAAGGTACAGGTACCATGGGGTTTTTAGGTCACCCAGGCAGGCGCACAGAATGATTCCACAAAACAGATCTGGTACTCCATCTCATCTCACAAGATGCCCTGAAGTCTTGAAGCATGTACTAGGAAAGCTTTGCATCAGTTTAGCCAAATGGAAACCAAACTCTAAGGCGTGATTTGTTTATTTATTTATTTATTTATTTATTTATTTATTATTTTATTTATTTATTTATTTATTGGAACCAGGGATTGAACCAGGGGCACTCCACCACTGAGCCACATCCCCAGCCCTATTTTGTATTTTATTTAGAGACAGGGTCTCACTGAGTTGTTTAGGGCCTCACTAAGTTGCTGAGGCTGGCTTTGAACTTGCGATCCTCCTGCCTCAGCCTCCCAAGTGCTGGGATTACAGGCGTGCGCCACCGCGCCCAGCCATAATTCATTTTTTTTTTAATTATTGTAAATGCCAATTCGTGTTTTTCCAGAGCGATGCGGTTGAGTGTGCAGCGAAGCAGTGTGCTGCCCGCTCCTGCTCCTGACTCATGGCTGTTGTGTCTTCCTGAGGAACAAGTCGGCCAGGAGGCCACGCCGCAGCCATGGCATTGAAAGACACCTGAGAGACACCCATGGAACCAGAGATGGTGATTCATTGAATTAGGATTACCCTCACCAGCCGCAACGTGAAATCACTGGAGAAAGTGTGTGCTGACTTGATCAGGCGCAAAGGAGAAGGATCTCAAAGTGAGAGGACCTGTTCGCGTGCCTGTTAAGACTTTGAGAATCACTACAAGAAAAACACCTTGTGCTGAAGGTTCCAAGACATGGGGTCGTTTCCAGATGAGGATTTGCACAGCCCTTCTGAAATTGTTAAACAGATTCCTTCCATCAGTATTGAACCAGGAGTGGAGGTCGAAGTCACCATTGCAGACCTAAGTCAACTGTTTTAATAAATTAACAGTTGTTATTTTTAAAAATGCCAATTCTTTTTTTTTTTTTTTTTTTGGAACCGGGGATTGAATTCAGGGGCACTCCACCACTGAGCCACATCCCCAGCCCTATTTTGTATTTTTTATTTAGAGACAGGGTCTCACTGAGTTGCTTAGAGCCTTGCTAAGTTGCTGAGGCTGGCTTTGAACTTGCAATCCTCCTGCCTCAGCCCCTCCCAAGTCACTGGGATTACAGGCATGTGCCACTGCACCCGGCTCCAATTCATTTATAATAGCATCTATTCAAATATAATTTTAGTAATTAGATTTATTTGAAATAAATATATTTATTTGCCAATTGACTATGGGTTGACAGTTTTAAGATAGTAGAGGGAAATAGAAATGTATATATCTACATAATAGACTATTTTCTTTTAGGTTCCTAATTTTGAAGGCTCCAATTTACTATCTTATATATGGGATGAATAATGAAAAATTAAAGGAGCAGGCCTGTAATCCCAGCTTCTTGGGAGGCCGAGGCAGAAGGATTGCAAGTTCATGACCAGACTGAGGCAATTTAGCAAGGCCCTGTTTCAAAAAAATTAAAACGAACTTGGAATCCTGAGTGCAGTGGCACATTCCCGTAATCCCAGCATCTCAGGAGGCTGAGGACCGAAGGATCTCAAGTTCAAAGCCAGCCTCGGCAATATAGAAAGGCCCTAAGCAACTTAGCAAGACCCTGTCTCAAAATAAAAAATAAAGGGGTTGGAGTTGTAGTTCAATGGTAGAGTGCTTGCCTAGCACATGTGAGGCACTGGGGTTGATTCTCAGCACCACATGTAAATAAATAAATGAAATAAAGGTCTGTGAATAACTAAAAAATAAAAATTAAAAAATAAATAAAAAATAAAAAGGGCCGGGCACAGTGGCGCACGCCTGTAATCCAAGTGACTTGGGAGGCTGAGTCAGGAGGATCGCGAGTTCAAAGCCAGCCTCAGCAACTTAGCGAGGCCCTAAGCAACTCAGTGAGACCCTGTCTCCAAATAAAATACAAAATAGGGCTGGGGATGTGGCTCAGTGGCCAAGTGTCCCTGAGTTCAATCCCTGGTTCCCAAAAAAAATAAAAAATTTTTTAAAAAATTAAAAAAAATAAAAAGGGCTGGGGTTGTAGCTCAGAAGTTTCACATCCCTGGATTCAATCCCCAGTACCAAAAAAAAAAAAAAAAAAAAAAAAAAAAAAA
>JAJEJO010002409.1:245240-260138 GCA_020662805.1 Glaucomys volans | reverse complement strand
AAAAAAAAAAAAAAAAAAAAAAAAAAAAAAAAAAAGTACTGGGGATGCAGCTACTGCCATCAAGTGGAGATTAAAATTAGATATCTTACAAGAGCAAATCTTTCAACATATTTCCTCTCCTTTTTTTGATTCCTTCTGGTGTGTATTGTAACACTACTAGTAACAAAGAATTCCAGAATAAACCTATCTCATATTTATCTGCACCACTTTGTAGAAAAGAAATATTTCTCGACTTTCTCTCTTCTTTTTTAAAATTAATATTTCTTTTCTGCTTTTCCTTTTTTTTTCATGGTGTAACACCTGAAAGATCCAATCACTTGTGGCAGGTACATTAGCCAGAGGTTTCATCTGATGATGTAACAGGACCTTTTCTTCCTCCTCTTCTCTCTCCTCCTCCTCCTTCCCCTCCCCAACCTCCCTCTCTCCCCTCCTCCTCTCCTTTCCTGCTTCTTCCTCCACTACCTCCTCTCCTCTTCTATTTCCTCCATTGTTTCCTCCTCCAATTTCTCCTCTTCCTCCTCTCCCTTCTCTCTCAAGTTTCAAGCACCTAGGGTTGGATATGGCTGTTTTCAAATTTGGATGGCAACATTCATATGCATTTTTCCAATTGTCTCAAGACCTTGCAGCCAGTGGTAACAGCTCTAATAGGTCCAGAACTCCTGTGACATGTGCAAGATCAAGTTCCCTGTCTCCTCTCCTTGGTGAGTTTTCTAGGTCCTCTTGAGAAAGTCCTAACAGTCCTAACTGCACAGGGCACAATGGGGATGCTAATACCTCACCGGTGCTTAGGCTTGTATGGATAAATGAGGTCATGTCTGCAAATGAGTCTCAACCTCTTGGAAGAGAATGTTATTATGGAGCCGTAACAATTACAGCCATCAGGAGTCTAATTGTTTTTTGGTGATGTCTACTCTAGTGCACTTTGTTTTGTCATCTTGTTTTGTGATAAATGTCAGCTTCCCAAAGGAAATCACTGTGTGGGGTGTTTGATGAGGACATGGAAGGATAATGGAATGAAGAATATCAGACAATGAATAGGATGGTGTGCAATGATGCCCACTCCTTAGAACTATCCTGTAACCCTTGTGCTCTCCAGCAGGCACAAGAACCCCCCTTCCCCTTTTTTGGCAGTTCTAGGGATTGAACCTAAGGCCTTGAGCCTGCTAGGCAAACACTCTACTACTGAGCTGCATTCACAGTCCCAGTAAGATCATCCTTGTATTCAGCAATCAAACCCTGACTGTTTTTTTGAACTGGGGATTGAACCCAGGAATGCTTAACTGCTGAGCCACATCCCAAGACCTTTTATCTTTTATTTTGAGACAGGGACTCACTGAGTTGCTCAGGGCTTTGTTAAGTTGCTGAGGCTGGCCTCAAAGTTTCAGTCCTCCTTGTCTCAGCCTCCTGAGTTGCTGGGATCATAGACACGGGCCAAACCCCCACCTTGAGGGCACTGCTTCTCACTGCCCAGCACATGTGCTTCAGGTTGGTACATTTTTCCAGCACCTTAGACATGGAGGATAAGTAATATGGGTCAAAGAAGTCACTTCTTTGTCCACTTCCACCCTAGGAGACATTGACTTTAACACCAACAATCCTGAGGCTCCCAGATGGTTGGGGGGGATTCAGAATTCCCACCGTGCTTCTCTGGGTGTGCCACCCTCCAGGCACTTCAGCTATCCACAATTTCTCAGGACCCTGGCCTTTGGGGTATTTAGGGAAACTTTTTTATGTAGGCAGAATTGACTAAATCACCGGCCATTGGTCAGCTGGATCATCCTCTTCCACTCCCCAGGGGCAGGGGCGGCTCAAAGTCTCAACCTTCCCATCACGTGGTCGATTCCCTTGGCAGCCAGCCCCCCATCCTGGGGCGATCCAGGAGCCCACCAAGAGTGATCTCATTAGAACAAAAGCTGTTCCTATCACCCAGGAAATTCCGAGGGATTAAGGAGCTCTGTGTCAGATGTTATCACTCACTAAATTACAAAGGTGTTAGAAGTTCTGTGATAGGAACGCAGGGCAAAGACCTCATGTTAGAACAAAAGATTTTCCTAATTTCCCTGTGGGTAGGAGAGTTAGGGACTCTGTACCAGGAACAGGGTGGGGGCAGGGGAAGGGACCAGCAGAGGTTAATTATATATTTCTTTATATCAAAATATCACATTCTTCCCTAAGAAAAATTGATATACTTTCCCTGTTTTGGTGCCCCAGGGCAGAACTCTCCTCAGCACGTGAACACGTGGAGCATCTGCAGCGAAACCCAGGATAAGCTTCCAACTCCCCGTCTGTGCCCCCTCCTCCTCCTCCTCTCCCCAGGAAACAGACCTTCGTGCATGTGAGCAGGGGAAATGCACCCTGGGCTCAGAATCCTTCACAAGAATTGCTTAGGGAATGCACTGAGGCTGCTGAGTGACGGGGACTTGGTTCAGATTCAAATGAGGTCTCTGTGTAAAAGTCACTCTTTTCAAATTTAATCTTATTTATTGGTACTGGGGATTGAACTACTGAGCCACATCCCCAGTTCTTTTTATTTTTCATTCTGAGACAGAGTCACACCCTGAGAGGGGAGTTGCTAAGGCTAGCCTCGAATTGGCAGTCCTCCCACCTCAGCCTCCAGCTTCAGTGGGATTAAGAGTGAACCACTGAACCCAGTTTAAAAGTTACTCTTTTAAGTTCGTCTTGTTGCTTCCCCAGCTAAAATGCTATGAAGAGAATGAAATATTAAATTTGAAGTTTGAAACCTAATAACTTCAGTATTTTATTTTTTATTTTGCCCCCCCAATTTTGTCAAGATATAATCAACAAACAATAATATCTTAAATGTTTAAGATGTATGACATGATTTTTATTACACATATAGACTATGAAATGATTAAATCATGTTACTTAATATATCCACCACCTCACATACTTATTTTGTGTGTGTGTGTGTGTGGTGGAAGCATTTATGATCTCCTCTCTCTGCAATTTTCAAGTGTAAAATACATTATTGGTAACTATGGTCACCATTTTGTACAATCAAACCCCAGAATATACTCATTAACTGAAACTGTTTTCTTTGACGGATATCTCCCCATTTCCCCCTGGCAACCACGGTTCTACTCTTTGCTTCTATAACTTTGACTTCTTTAACATTCCACATATAAGATCAGACAGTATTTGCCTTTCTGTGCTGCTTTTTTTCATTTAGCATAATTTGCTTTATTTGGGTATTTTATATCTTGCATTGTTATCTTTTTCTTTTATCATGCCCTTAGGAAGATGTTCTACCTTAATAGTCATTATATAGAAAGAGAAACTGAGGGATAAGTAATATAATTACCTTAATGTTTTTAATTAAGCCTTTTTATAGGCACTCAAAAATACTAACATAGCACAATGAGATCACTTAACTAATTACACAGCAGGCTAAGGGCCAAACTTACATGGGGATTTAGACTTTTTGGTACCTACATGCTAGTCATCTGTTTTGTCTACTTTCACATACTAGAAACAAGAAGTATGTAAATATCTGTGAAAATGAATAATCATTTTGAAATTACCTTGTATTTGCAATGTTTCAAGTGAAAAAAGTCAATAGGTATATATTTTTCTTTAAAAGTACAGTATATGTAGCCAGATCAGTGGTGCACACCTGTAAATCCCAGCGACTTGGGTGGCTGAGTCAGAGCATGGCAAGTTGAAGGCCAGCCTGGGCAGCCTAGTGAGGGTGTCTCAAAATAAAAAAGGACTTGGGATATATCTCAGTGGCAGAGTACCCCATTGTTACCCCGTACCATAACAACAACAAAGTACGGTATACGAATAAGGAAGAAGTGTATACATAGGAGAAAACACTAGAAAGTAACATTGAAGAGTAAGGGTTAAGACATTACATGGGGTGTTACAGAGTATCTATCCTAGAAATAAAGTAGCATTTTGCTATTAGAAAGTGGACTTTAATTAGTTTCAATGTAAACTCAAAGACAGCCACTAAACATTTTTACAAAATTAGTATAATTGATATGGCACGAGAGGAAAGAAAATGGAATCCTAAAAGCTGCTCAATTAAAGCTAGAAGGCAGAAGCTGGGCAAGGCACTGCATACCTGTAATCCCAACTACTGAGACTGGAGGATCTGAAATTCAAGGCCAGCCTGGGCAACTTAGACTCTGTCTCAAAATTAAAAATTAAAAAAGGGCTGGGATATAATCCAGTGATAGAGCATCCCTGGGCTCAATCCCCAGTACCACACACACACACACACACACACATATGCACACACATACCCAAAAGAGTAGAAGACAAAAAAGAAACAAAGAATAAGGGCAATGAATAGAAAACTTATGCAGGATATTAATCCAACTATGTAAATAATCATTGTAAGTATGAATGGTCTAAATTAAGAATTAAAGGAGAATGACAAAGTGCATACAAATAAATGACCCAACTATGCATTGTCTACAAGAAACACACTCTAAAAAACAAAGACATAGGGGGCTGGGGACAGAGCTCAGTTGGTAGAGTGCCTGCCTTGCAGGCACAAGGCCCTAGGTTCAAGCCCCAGCACAAACAAACAAACAAACAAAATACCACAAACAAACAAAGACATAGATTAAAAGTAATACTAATCACACCTGTAATCCCAGTGGCTCAGGAGGCTGAGGCAGGAGGATGGTTAGTTCAAAGCCAGCCTTAGCAATTTAGCAAGGCCCTAAGCAACTCAGCGAGACCCTGTCTCTAAATCAAATATAAAAATGTTTGGGGAAGTGACTCATTGGGTAAGTGTCCTTGGGTTCAATCCCAATACCTAGTATAAAAACAAACAGGTTTTAGAGCAGGGAGAGTTGCCAAGGCTAAAGAAGGAGGTTAATTCTCCAAGACGACACAATAATCCCTGTCACCTAGCAACAGACTATTGAAATATATGAGGCAAGAACTGATAGAAAAATAGATCAATCCACAATTATATCTAAGTAATTCATATCTAAGTAATTTTCAGATTCAGTAGGTAGAAAATTAGTAAGAATACAGTTGAAGAGAACAGCACCATCAATTTGATGTAACTGACATTCATAGTCTACTTCATTCAGCAACAAAAGAACATATGTTCTCAAGCTCACAGGGAACATTAACCAAGACAGATGACATCCTAGATCATAAAACACACCTTAATGAACTTAAAAGAAATCACACTGTGAGCCATAGCAACAAAAACGGCATGGTATTGGCCCCAAAACAGACATGTAGACCAATGGTACACAATAGAAGACACAGAGACAAACCCACATAAATACAGGTATCCCATACTAGACAAAGGTGCCAAAAACATACAGTGGAGAAAAGACAGCCTCTTCAACAAATGGTGCTGGGAAAACTGGAAATCCATATGCAGCAAAATGAAATCAAAACTCTATCTCTCACCCCACACAAAAATCAACTCAAAGTGGATCAAGGACTTAGGCAGTAGAACAGAGACCCTGCACCTAATAGAAGAGAAAGGAGGCCCAAATCTCCACCATCTTGGCTTAGGAACTGACTTCCTTAACAAGACTCCTAAAGCATTAGAAGTAAAACCAAGAATCAATAAATGGAATGGAATCAAACTAAAAAGCTTCTTCACAGCAAAAGAAACAATAACATGAAGAGAGACTTACAGAATGGGACAAAATCTTTACCACACGCACCTCAGATAGAGCACTAATCTCCAGGATGTATAAAGAACTCAAAAAAAAATTAACACCAGGGACTGGGGGTGTAAATCAGTGGTAGAGCACTTGCCTAACATGTGTGAGGCACTGGGTTTAATTATCAGCACCACGTATAAATAAATGAATAAAATAAAGGCCCATCAATATCCAAATAAAAATTTAAAAAAAAATTAACACCAAAAAAACAAATGACCCAATCAATAAATGGGCTAAGCATCTGAACAGACATTTCCCAGAAGAAGACATATAGTTGATCAACAAATACATGGAAAAATGTTCTTTACTTCTAGCAATTAGAGAAATGCAAATCAAAACTACACTGAGATTTCATCTCATTCCTGTCAGAATGGCAATTATCAAGAATATAAGCAACAACAAATGTTGGCAAGAATGTGGGAAAAAGGTACACTCATGCATTGCTGTTGGGGCTGCAAATTGATGCAACCACTATGGAAAGCAACATGGAGGTTTCTCAGAAAACTTGGAATGGAACCACTATTTGACCCAGTTTTCCCACTCCTCAATTTATACCCAAAGGACTTAAAAGTAGCATACTACCATGACGCAGCCATGTCAATGTTTTATAGCAGCTCAATTCACAATAGCTAAACTATGGTGCCCTTCAACAGATTAATGGATAAAGAAAATGTGGTATATATACACAGTGGAATATTACTCAGTCTTAAAGAAGAATGAAATTATGGCATTTGCTGGTATATGGATGGAGTTCACATGCTGAATGAAATAGGACAATCCCAAAGAACCAAAGGCTGAATGTTGTCTCTGATATATGGATGCTAATTCACAATAATGGGGGTGGCTAGGAAATAATTAAACAGAGAGGAGTGAAGGGAGGGGAGGGGTATGAGGGTGGAAAGGACAGTGGAATGAATCAGACATTATTACCCTACATATATATATGATTACATAACCTGCATAATTCTACATTGTGTACAACCAGAAAAATGAGAAGTTACACTACATTTATATATGATATGTCAAAATGCATTCTACAGTTATGTCTAACTAATTAGAACAAATTTTTAAAAAATCATACTGTGTGTGCTCTCAGACCACAATGGGGTTAAACTAGGAATCAACAACAAAGAGCTGGGACATCCAAAATATTTTGGTATTAAAAAACATTTCTATGGGGGCACAGTAGCACATGTCTATAATGCCAATGACTCGGGAGGCTAAGGCAGAAGGATTGCAAGTTCAAAGCCAGCCTCAAAACTAAAAAAATTAAAAAGGGCTGAGGATGTGGCTCTGGGTTAAGTGACCCTGGTACAAAAAAAAAAAAAAAAACGTCAAAAGAAAGAAAAAAAAAAAACCAAACAAACAACACACACACACACACACACACACACTTCTAAGTATTTATTATTTGGGTTAAAAAAAAAAAAGAAATTTTAAAATATTTTTAACTAAGTGGAAATGAAAGTACACCTTATTGAAATTGATGGGATATAGCAAAACCAGTGCTTGACAGGAAATGCAAAACACTGAATGCATCTATTAGAAAAGAAATTTAAAAATCAACTGCACACCTTAGGAAAAAAGGAAAAAGAAAAGCAAATTAAATCCAAACTACACTGAAAAAAGAAAGAATTTGAATAAATTAAAGCAGAAATCAGTGAAATTGAAAATAGGAAATCAGTAGAAAAACTGAACAAACCCCAAAAGTGATTCTATGAAAAGTTCTATAAAATTAATAAAACTCTAACCAAGCTAATGAAAAAAAAAAGAGAAGACAAAAATTACTAATATAAAAAATGGAAGAGATGCCATCACTATCGATCCCGTGAACATTAAAAGGATGTTATGAACAGCTCTGTACCCACAAATCTGACAGACTAGATAAAATTTCATGAAAAAGACAGTCTATCAAAACTTACTCAAGGGGACTGGGGTTGTGGCTCAGTGGTAGAGCGATTGCCCAGCATGTGTGAGGCGCTGGATTCTATTCTCAGCATCACATATAAACAAATGAATAAAATAAAGGCCTATCAACATGTTAAAATATATATATATTTTTAAAAACTCATTCAAGGTGAAATAATTATTTTAATAGGCCTGTATCCATAAAGGAAACAGAACCAACAATGAATTAATTTCCAAAACAGCATCAGGCCCAGATGGTTTCACAGGTGAATTATACCAAATGTTTGAAGAAAAATCACACTTTTTTTTTTTTTTTTTTTTTTTTTTTTACAATTTCTTCCAGAAGATAGAAGCAGAGAGAAAACTTCCTAACTCATACTTCAAGGCCAGCATTACTCTAATGCCAAAATCAGACGAAAATATTACAAGAACAGAAAACTGGGGAATCTAATTGAAAGTGTCTCTCTCTATATATGTATATGGATAAGTAATATCCTATTCCTATATATAGAAAATCCCTAGCAATTGGATCAACATCCTACTCCCTTGCAAAGAAACAGTGCAGCAGCCTCACTTATCCCCAGGTAGAGGGGAAAAGTTAAACAAAGCTGGGAACTCTTTTCTAACCAAAATTTAATATACTATCCAAAGAGAGTCAAACCTTCTCCTGTATTGTGCCCCGGGGCAGAGATCTCCTTATTGGAGCACAGGGCTATTCCCCTGGAGTGAAATCTGCTTATCAGAGATAAACCCTGGATGTCTATTTCAAGTTCCCAGTTCACCTATTTCCAGAAAAAAAGAACTTCATGCACCATAGTGTAGGAAATCCACACCCAGGACTGCGGATGCAGCTCACTGGTAGAGCCCTGGGTTCAGTCCCAGGCGCTACGCAAAGGGCAAGGGAAGGGAAGACACCCCAGAAGTGTGAAGAAACCAGCAACATAAAGGGGTTGAAGAGATCCAGCAGGAAAACAGACACTGGAAAAAATAGGAATAATGGAGGAAGGAAGAGGATAGATATTAAAGGAAAAATTGAATTACTATACTTAGAGAAATTTGATATGATTTTATATGTAGAAAGTAGTCTTGGAATGCACCCAAAAAGGTGACTGGAGAACAAGAAAAAGCTTGTGGAAGTCAAAAATGCAAATGTGGAAATTAAGTCATTCTATAGAAGTACTAGATACATGATAAAGGTAAAAACACATAAGCATTTCCATTTAAGAAGTTCAAAATCTACCTAGGAAGAGTTCTTGGAAGGTAAGAATGGAGAAATGGCTGAGGCAGGAGAATTGCAACTGCAAGGCCAGCCTGGGCAACTTAGTAAGACCTTGTCTCAAAATAAAAAGTAAAAGGGGCTGGGGGTGTATCTAAGTGGTAGAGTGCTCCTGGGTTCGAGCCCCCCCCCATTTTTAAATTTTTATTATTTATTTTATTTTATTTCATCTTATTTTATTTTATTTTATATTTTACTTTTTTGGTCTTGCTGATACATCCTCTTCCTTCTTTTCTTGGTGATGTTTGGCCTGGCACGTATGAACATTTGCCCTCAGCATGCCTTGGCAATTTTGCTGTCCTCCTCTAAAAATAGGGAGAACAGGTTTAAAAAGTTTGTCACTCTAACATACCATTTCCAATCAGTGTGTTGGCAGCTAGTTTCTGTGTCCAGGAGCTGAGCTTACCCTAGGTATCACACATATTCGAATTGGCAAGAGATGTTATACTCAGGTCAGTGAATCTAGGGCACCTGGGCTGAGGCATTTGGGGACAGCACCTCCAGAAACCTTCAAGAAGGAGACAAATAGAGTCAGTGATACGGCTTCTCTAACCCCTGAACTACTGACAGGAAAAGAAGCCAACGTCCCATGACTGGTGAGAAGCAGAGCCAGGATTTAAACTCAGGTGTGCTCAGATCCCGAGACCCAGCAGAGCAGGGTTGGGTAGGACAGTGCATGCAGGAAAGGGGTCAACATGGGGGATGGGCTGGCAGCCTGGGGACACACGGGGCCCAAAGGCAGGACTTGTTGGCGGCACTGTACTTGTAATGCCTGTTTTTCCTCTTCCTCCTCCTCCCTTTTGTTTTTGTAAAATTCACATTACATAGAATTTGCCATCTTCACCATCTTTAGATGAACAGTGGTATTAAATACATTTATATATCTATACTGTTGTGCAACTGTCACCACCATCTACCTCCAGAACTTTTTCATCTTCCCAAACCAAAACTTTTTTTTCTTTGGTACCAGGAATTGAACCCAGAGGTGCTTAACCACTGAACGATATCCGTGGCCTTTTTAAAATTTTATTTTGAGACAGGGTCTCACTGAGTTGCTTGGGGCCTCACTAAATCGCTGAGGCTGGCTTTGAACTCATGATCCTCCTGCCTCAGCCTCCGGAACTACTAGGGTTACAAGTGTCAATCACCACACCCAGCTCCAAACTGAAACTCTTGACACTAACTTCCTATTCGCCTCTTCCCTCCCAGACGCCTCTCAGTGCCCCTGACAACCACATTCTGCTTTCTGTGTCTATGAATTTGACTACTCTAGGTACCTCGCATAAATACAATCAGACAGGATTTATTCTCCAGGGACTAGCTTTTTCACCAAGGATAATGTCCTCAGGTTTCATGTGTCAGAATTTTCTTTTTCTTTTTTTTTGCAATAATGGGCTGAATAATAATCCATTGTAAACACACACACACACACACACACACACACACACACACACACAGTTTGCATATCCATTTGTCCCTTGATGGACATTTGGGTTAATTTCACATCTTAGCTATTGTAAATGAATAGTGCTACTATAAACATGAATGTACAAAAATCTCCTCAAGACTATGCCTTCAGCAGGACACAGTGGTGCACTTCTGTAATCCCAGTGGTTTGGGAGGCTGAGGCAGGAGGATCCTAAATTCAAGACCAGCTTGGACAATTTAGCAAGACCCTCAACAATTTAGCCAAATCCTGTCTCAAGTAAAAAGTACAAAAGACTAGGGCTTAGCTCAGTGGTAAATCGCCCCAGTACCAAAAAAAAACAAAAAACCTCTGGGAGCGGTGGCACATGCCTGTAATCCCAGCACTTGGGAGGCTGAGGCAGGAGGATTGCAAGTTCAAAGCTAGCCTCAGCAACTTAGCAAGGCCCTAGGCAACTCAGTGAGACCCTGTCTCTAAATAAAATACAAAATAGGGCTGGGGATGTGGCTCAGTGGTGGAGTGCTCCTGGGTTCAATCCCCAGTACAAAAAAAAAAAAAAAAAAACCCAAAAAACAAAAACAGACTTCAACTCTTTCGAGTAACCAAGAAGTGGAATTGCTGGACCATATGATAATTCTAGTTTTAGTTTTTTCAGGAATTGGCATACTGTTTTCCATAGCACTGTAATTTTCCCACCAACAATGCACAGGGGTTTAACTTCTCTACATCTTCACCAGCTCTGGTTATTTTCTGGTTTGGTATTCTCGTGGGTGTGTGATGGTATCACGTTGTGGTTTTGATTTGCATTTCCCTAATGATTACTGATGTTGCGCATCTTTTCATGAGTTTATACAATGTTTTGGGTGTTTTTAAATTAACTGCTGTCATGGAAAATCTGAAAATTTTACAACTCCAAATTCCCGGCTTCTCTTGAAAAAAAATCAGGCAAAGCTGGGCACCCAACCCCACCAGGCAGGGACAAGTATTGTCCAACTCATCACCAGTCTTCACCTCTCCCTGTCACCCAGCCTAGGGGGACATGGATTTGTGACTCTCTAGGGAGTGTTCAGCATTACTCTCCACTTGTCTGGGTCCAGATCTTCAGGTCAATGACTCACCAGCCCAGCCCTACACACCTCCCGCCCAGGCCCCCAGGCCTTGTGAAATCTGCTGGCACAACTTTGGACACAAAGTATATGGCACAATCTGCTGACTTCTCTGCCATATACTTCTAGTAAGCATCTCTAAACACGGGCCAGAAAGTATTTGCCTAGCAAATAATAAAAAGGAACCTTTCCCTGCAAACCTTAATAAATCAATCAAGAATCTAGGCGTTACCAGGGAGTGACATCTTGAGCCCATGTGATTCCAGGAGGGGCTGCCAGAGGCCTTTTGGAATAAAGAGCAGCCAGAGCGGGCTGAGCCCTCCTGTCTGGCATTGTGCTTTTTCCGGCAACTGTACTTTTGAGTAAAGAGCAGCATGAATGAGTAAAGGATGAGGCTCCCTTGAGATGACAGTCAGGATACTAAAGATGCCCGTGTGCAGCCACTCCATTGCTGCATTATATGAACAAATACAGGATGGCTTTCCTGGTGACTAATGAATGCCCCAGCCATGCCCCTGGGGAAGGAGCCAGTGGGTGCTGCACTCTCCCACGGTTTGCAGCCAATACCCAGGAACCAAGACCTTGAGTGCCTGGGAAGATGGGAAGGATCCTCTATGCCCCTTCCCAGTCTGAACCCAGTGAATCCCCCAGCATCTCACTGTGGGGAAGGCAGATGCACAAGTGTCCAAACCAGGAAAGGGGAAGAATTCCCCAGGGTCCTGGAATCTCCCAATCTCATCCTACTCAAGGACTTACCAGTATCAACAGGAGAGCCGAAAGCTCCTTCTTACCACCTTGAGGGTGTGTACCCATTTCACAGGGCAGGACAATGGAGGCGTCACAGTGGCACATGACCCTGGGCATGAACTATAAAAGCACTGAACTGTTAAAGGTCTCTTTGGCCATTTTGAAATTTTAACTTCCAAGCTAAGTTGATGAGGTACCATTTGAATCAATCATAGTTTTAGCAAAAAGGTATTACAGCTCTGGGAGGCAGAGAGTCTCTTTGTTTTGCAAATGTCCTTGCCTCAAAAATATTTATAGGGGTCGGGATAAATTGCCAACTACATTATTATTGTCATAACAATAACTAAGTTGATCGAACACCTACAGTAAGCTCTTCCGACAGGTCAAGTGCTCTTCTAAAACTTTCCCACATACTAACATTTTTAGTCATCGTGACAAGGGCTTTGAGGTTGTATTAAATTTGGGATGAAAGGTCCTCTGAAGCCAGGTGTAGTGGCACATACCTATAATCCCAGCAGCTCCGGAGGCTGAGGCAGGAGGATTGGAGGTCAAAGCCAACCTTGACAATGGCAAGACCCTAAGCAAATCAGTGAGACCCTGTCTCTAAATAAAATGCAAAGCAGGGCTGGGGATGTGGCTCAGTGGTCTAGTGCCCCTGAGTTCAATCCCTGGGACTTGCCCCCAAAAAGAAAAGCCCTCTGAGCAGACAGCTCCCATAGCACAGGTCTCTTTGCCCTAGTGTGAATCCCTGATGGTCTCCACACAGTGGATCACCTGCAAACCTGCGAAGGATGAATAAACACATCCACAAGTTCTAGGTTGCCAACTTCAAATCACAACTTGACCCTGTACCCCATGCAGCAAAATCTTCTTAAATAATACTTTGGATTAGCATTTTTGTAAGACACATCGCCATTTTTTTCTGCATTCCTTTTCTTATTTTTTTCTTCTGATATATATGGGTTTTTTGTACTGAGGATTGAACCCAGGGATGCTCCACCACTAAGCCACATCCCCAGCCCATTTTATTTTTATTTTGAGACATGGTCTCGTTAAGTTGCTGAGGGTGGCCTTGAACTTGTGATCCTCCTGCCTTAGCCTCATAAATCACAGGGATTACAGGCCACTATGCTTGGCTCTGATATTGTCTTTTAGCAATTTTGATGGAAATTTTTCTTTTTTTTTCTTTATTTTTTAATGAAATTTTCCCAAAAATATATTACACAGTTCCTTAAATCACTTTTAAAGAGTGGCTTTGAAAATGTTTTGTAATGATAAAAATATATAACATGAAAAATTTCATGAATATAAAAGACCTGACATATCTGTTAGTGGAAGAAGAAGCTAAACGTATTAGGAGGGTTACCACACGGCCACCTCAACGCATACATAGGGGGAAGAAAGCCTTGGGGCTAAGGAGGTGAGAGCAAGCAGAGACTCCAAAAATCAGCTTTTAGCCAGAGAACTGTGTGGTTGTTTTTTGTTTTTTTGGGGTGAGGGGGATCTTTTTTTGTTGTTGTTTTGGTACTAGGGATTGATCTCAGGGGCACTTAACCACTGAGCCACATCCCCAGTCCTTTTTTTTTTTTCCTTTTGTATTTTATTTAGAGACAGGGGTCTTACTAAGTTGTTTGATGCCTCACTCTTTTCTGTTAAGTTTTAAATTTGTTTTTTGTTGTTGTTTTTTCTGGTGCTGGGGATTGAACCCAGGGCCTTGTGCTTGTGAGGCAAGCACTCTACCAACTGAGCTATATCCTCAGCCCAAGTTTTAAGTTCTATGGGGAATAAGACTTTAGGATCCAAAATGCAGAGATGGCATAACCCAGCTATAGACACAAACTCTGAGTAGAACAAAATATTTCATGACCCTGCAATGAAATCTTGTAGTAAAAAAGAAACATGTAATTAACTTTTAAAAGAAAATAAAATTATCTTTAGTTATGGGTGATGTGATTGCATATCTAGGAAACCCAGGAAGATCAACTTAAAACTAAATAGAAATAGAAAATTCAGCAAAGGGACTATTAAAAAATTTAATATACAAAAAGCAATTTATTATTATTTTATGCTGGGGATTGAACCCAGGGGCACTTAACCACTGAGCAACATCCCCATTCCTTTTTATTTTTTATTTTGAAGCAGGGTTTTGCTAAGTTGCTGAGGTGGGCTTTAGATTTGCAATCTTCCTGCCCCAGTGTCCCGAGTATCTGGGATTATTGGTGTACACCAACTCTGGCAGCAATAGATTTAAAAAAAAAAAACATATATATATATATGTATATATATATATGTTTTTAGTCGTTGATGGACCTTTATTTTATTCATTAATTTATATGTAGTGCTGAGAATTGAAGCAAGTGCCTTACTCATGCTAGGCAAGCACTCTACCACTGAGCCACAACCCGAGCCCCAGCAACTGATTTTTAATAGACCCTGTTAAAGAATATAATAGAAGAAATTTTTAATTTATAACACCCACAAAATACAATTAAAATTAATTGATATGAACCCAAAGTTTAGAGGTATAGCCAGTAAGTAAATAAAGCTTTTTAAGAAAATGAAGCCGGGCGTGGTGGCGCACGCCTGTAATCCAAGCGACTTGGGAGGCTGAGTCAGGAGGATCGCGAGTTCAAAGCCAGCCTCAGCAACTTAGCGAGGCCCTAAGCAACTCAGTGAGACCCTGTCTCTAAATAAAATTCAAAATAGGGCTGGGGATGTGGCTCAGTGGCGGAGTGTCCCTGAGTTCAATCCCTGGTTCCAAAAAAAAAA
>JAJEJO010002409.1:86584-244178 GCA_020662805.1 Glaucomys volans | reverse complement strand
GAGACCCTGTCTCAACATTAAAAAAAAAAAAAAAAAAAGGCTGGGGATGTGACTCAGTGGTTAAGCATCCCTGGGTTTAATCCTTAATATCAAAAGAAAAAAAAAAGAAAAAAAAAAAAGCCAAGATAATTCTACAGAAGAAAAATGTTAAAGTAAGAGCATTTCTTCCAAATAATAAAGGCATTACAAAACTGTATAGAATTAAGGAATCTTGAAATAGCATTTGAATATATAGCTAGATCAATGGAACAAATTAGATCCAAATATACATATGGAAAGGTGGCATTTCAAAATAGTGAGAAAAAAGATGGATTATTCAGTAAATGGCTTTGGGACAGCTGACTACCAGCTGGAGCCATCCCTTACTCCTTACACCAAAGTCAATTCCAGATGGTAAAGTACTTTAAAAAACATCAAAGAACCAGAAGAAACATGAGTTTTAAAAAATTGTCTCCAAATAGGGAAGATCTTCCTATGTAAGACATAAAATCCAGAAACCAGAAAGAAAAAGATTGCTACGTTCTAGTACATATATAGTTAATTTGGGAAAAATATTTATTTTTAAAGGTTTTTTAAATGACAAACTTAGGACATTCACCTCTCATATGACAAAGGCTCAATTTGCCTTAATGTAAAAGAATTGTTAATAAAAACAAGAGCTAGTAAATAGCAATGACCATTAATTCAAGAGAAAAATAAGCAAAAGACAGAAAAGGAATTTTATAGATGAAAAGATATTCAACCTAACTTATAATTAAAGAAATGAAAATTCTAACAATGAGACAATAAAACATTTAAAAGATCAATAATTTACACTGTAAACATGGAGAGAGAGAGGAACATCTGATTACAGATCAATGACTGTGCTTTCTTTCCAGGGCCTTAACAGTCCAAAATAAAAATGAATCTGCCCTTTAATCTTGCAATTCATCCTCTCTTAGGGTTTTACCCTACGGATATATCTGAAGCAGGATTCAATGAATGCATATTCATCTGTGTTGATTGTACAGAAAAATTCCAACTCGTACATTTTAAAAAGCAAGAGAGAGGGCATGCTACAAAACCAACAAGCAAAAATTAGTTGTGTTTCCAAAATGCCAATAAATTTATGAAAAAATGTTCAACATCTCTAGAAATCAGGTAAATGCAAATAAAAAATACACTAGGATTTCATCTCACTCCAGTCAGAACGGTGATGATCAAGAATACAAACAACAGAAAATGCTGGAGAGGTTGTGGGGAGAAAGGAACACGTGTACGTTGTTGGTGGACAAGTACAACCACTCTGGAAAGCAGTTTGGAGATTCCTGAAAACACTATGGATGAAACCACCATATGACCCCGCCAAGGACTCCTGGGTGTTTTCCCCAAAGTGCTAAAATCAGCAATCTACAGCAACACAGCCACATCAACGCTTATAGCAGCACAAGTCACAACAGCTAAATTATGGAATCAACCCAGATGCCTGTCAATAGATGAATGGATTAAGAAATTGTGAGATATGTATATACATACACATAATACAATGGAGTTCTGCTCAGCCATAAACAAGAATGAAATTATGGCATTTGCTGGTAAATGGATGGAATTGGAGAGTATTATGTGAAGTGAAATTAGCCGAGCTCAGGAAGTCAAAGGTTGAATGTTTTCTCTCATATGCAGAAGCTAGTGTGAAATAAAAGAAAGGTGGAGGGAAGGATTACATAAGGAACCAATCAAATGCAAATAGACAAGGGAAAGGAAGTGTAGTAGAGGAAGGAGAATGGGAGACAGGGGAGGATGGGAGGAAAAAGGGGAGGATCATGAACTAAAATTTATTTCCATGCATGTATGAACCCAACTGCTATGTATGACCATAAAGCTCTAATAATAATAATAATAATAATAATAATAATAATAAATTAGTCGCGTTTCTATATACTAACAGTGAACAATCTGGAAAGGAAATTTAGAAAGAAATTCCATTTGTAGTAGCATCAAAGAGTATAAAATACTTACGAATTAACCTAATCAAGGAGGCAAAGGATTTGTATAATGAAAACTACAACACATTGCTGAGGAAATTTAAAAGACATAAATGAATGGGAAGACAACCTGGGTTCATGGACTGGAAAACTTAATATTGTCAAGGTGTCACTACGGTTTGGTTTGGAATGTCCCTCAAGGGTCCATGTGATAACGGCGTGGTTCCCAGTCTGTGGTGCTATTGGGAAGAGCTTTTAAGAGGTGGGGTAGGTCATTGGGAGCATATTCCCCAAGAGGACTGTGGGATCCTGGTCTCTAACTCTCTTTTTTATTCATGTCCTGGTCATGAGATGAATGGTTTGCTTCACTATGTGCTTCCAGTCACAAGTCACAAGTTCCCTCACCACAGGTCCAAAGCAATGGGTTCAATCAATCATGCACCGAAACCTCCAAAACTCTGAGCCAAAATAAACCTTTTCTATTTATAAGTGGATTATCTCAGGTAATTTCTTATAGTAATGAGAAGGTACACTATCAAAGAGATTTACATATTTAATATACCTTGTCTCAAAAACCCAATGAGATTTTTTTGCAGAAATAGAAAAAAACCATCCTTACCTTCTGGTGGAATCTCAAGAGACATCAAATAGCTAAAACAATCTTGAAAAAGATTGGAGGATTCACCAGGCATGGTGGCTCATGCCTATAATCCCAGAGACTCAGGAGACCAAGTCAGAAGGATCACAAGTTTGAGGCCATCCTCAGTAACTTAGCAATACTCTGGTTCAAAATAAAAAATAAAAAGGATGGGTGTGTAGCTCAGTGGTAAAGCACACATGGGTTCAAATCTCCCACCTTGCCAGCCCCCCGCAAAAAAGGATTGGAGGATTTATACTTCATTATTTCAAAACTCACTACAAAGCAACAATAATACAAATTGCATGGCACTGACATAAAGACAGACCATAGACCAATGGAATAGAAAACAGAAATAAGCCCTCACACAGGGCCAAATGATCTTCCACAAGGGAGCCAAGATCATTCAATGGAGAAATATAGTCCTTTCAGCAAATGCTGGGGAAAGTGGATATCCAGATGCAGAAGAATGAAGCTGCATTTCTTCATTGGGGAAGAAGGACCTGTATGTAAGTGCTAAAATTATAAATCTCGGAGAAGAAAATATGGTGGGAAATCTTGAAATTGAATTTGTTGAAGACTTCTTGGAAATGACATCAAAAGCACAGACAGACAATAAAAGAAAAGGTGGACAAACTGGACTTTGTTGAAATTAAAAACGTTTGTGCATCAAAGTATGTTCTCAGCAGAGTTAAAAGGCAGCTTACAGAATGGAAGAAAATACAGAAACACCTGCACTTGGCTTCATTGTGCTTCAGGGATATTGCATTTGCAAATCACATAACTGACAAAGGACTAATATCCAAAATATGTAAAGATCTCCTAAAACTCAACAGCAAAAACTGAACAACCCAATTTAAAAATGGGCAAATAGTGAATAAACATGTCTTCAAGAAGAAAAAATTACAAATAGCCACAATAAGCACACAAAACCAGTGCTCAACAGCACTGATCACTAGGGAAATATACATCAAAACCACCAAGAGCCAGGTATGGTGGTGCACGCCTGTAATCCCAGCAACTTGGAAGGCTGAGGCAGGAGGATCATAAGTTCAAGGCCAGCCTCAGCACTTTGGTGAGACCCTAAGCAACTTGGTGTGATCCTGTCTCAAAATTAAAAAAAAAATGAAAAGGGCTGGGGACGTGGCTCAGTGGTAAAGTGCTCCTTGGTTCAATCCCCAGTACCAAAAGAAAAAGCAGGGGCTTTCCAATGGAGGAATGGATAAACAAACGTGGTGCAGAGATACAATGGAATATTACTTAGCCTCCAAAATAAATGAAATTCCGTGACATACTAGAACATGGACAAACCTTGAAGAGGTTTAAGTGAAATAAGACAGACATAAAAGAGTAAATGCTGTGTGCAAATGAGGGACCTGGAGTAGTGAAATTCATACGGACTTAGAATAGTGATGGTGAAGGGAAAGGGTGGCCGACAAGGGAAGGGAGAGCTATTATTTAATGCATATGAAGCTTGACTTTGGGATGACGAAAAAGTGCTGGAGATAAGTAGTGCTGATAGGTGCACAATTAATGCTGCTGAACTGTACACTTAAAAATCGCTAAAATAGGAAATCTTATGTTGCCATAATAAAAAAGAATACTATTTAAAGCTTAAAGAAATGAGGAATTGTGTAAGACATCCTTTGCATAGATTAATATGTATATATTATGTGCACGAATATATATTGTATATGTACAGGAAATGTCTTAATGACGCACGAGTAGCGTAATGCTTTTCTGAGATAGCAGAGTCTTAATTTTTCTTTTCTTTCTTCTCCTCCTCATGCTCCTCCTCCTCCTCCTTTTTCTTAAATTGGGGATTGAATCCAGAGATGCTTCACCACTGAGTCACATCCCCAGTCCTTTTTATTTTTTGTTTTGAGACAGGGTCTCACTAAGTTGCTGAGTGTCTTGCTAAGTTGCTGAGGCTGGCCTTGAACTTTGAATCCTCCTGCCTCAGCCTTCCAGTTGCTGGGATCACAGGTATGTGCCACCATGCCCCACAAATCTTAATTTTTCAATAAAACACTCGATTTAGGATGGAATATTGGCTATAAAATGATAAAAACTTTCTAAAAACCATAGATCATCAAATAACTTTGCCCACATCAAACTAAATATCTTCCATCTGCTTCTATCACACATGTGCTACACTTACTGACAGAGACAACAGTAGCCCAATGAGCACCTTTGTGCAATTAGAAATATCCATTCCTCTGTTGGATAAAGCCCCAGAGGCATGCATCTCGGGGAACATGAAGAGGATGGATTTACCTGCACTTGTCCGTCACCTGAGTGCCTTTTAGTGGTAGGCAACATGCACAGCTGGTTTGGTTTTTTTTTTTTTTTTGAATATTGTTTTTCGATGTTGATAGACCTTTGTTTTATTCATTTATTTATATGTGGTGCCAAGAATCAAACCCAGTGCCTCACACATGCTAGGCAAGTGCACTACTACTGAGCCACAACCCTAGCCCCATCATACACAGCTGATATGTACCAGTATTATTATTTACAGACCAAGAAAGAACACATAGCACACAGCATTGAAAAAGTTTCCTTAGCCAGGAGTGGTGGCTTAATCCCAGGGGTTCCAGAGGCTGAGGCAGGAGGATTTTGAGTTCAAAGTCAGCCTCAGCAATTTAGCAAGGCCCTAAGGAATTTAGTGAGACCCTGTCTCTAAATAAAATATAAAAGGACTGGGAAAGTCGGGTGTGGTGGCGTACACCTTTAATCCCAGCTGCTGGGGAGGCTGAGGCAGGAGGATCAAAGCCAGCCTCAGCAAGTTCAAAGCCAGCCTCAGCAAAGGTAAGGCCCTAAGCAACTTAGTGAGACCCTGTCTCTAAATAAAATAAACATAGGGCTCAGTAGTCGAGCACCCCTGGGTTCAATCCCCAGCACCAAAAAAAAAAAAAAAAAAAAAAGGGCTGGGAGTGGCTCTGCATTTAATTGACCCTGGGTTCAATCCCTGGTACCATAAAAAAAAAAAGTTTCCTTAGCAGGCACGGTGGCTCATGCCTGTAGTCCCAGCTATTTGGAAAGGAGGAGCCCAAGTTCAGGCCAACCTTGGGAATTAGCAAGACCCTGACTCACAATGAAAAATAAAATGTGCTGGGGATGTAGTTCAGTAATAGAGCACTTGCCTAGCATATGGGAAGCTCTGGATACAATCCTTAGCAATGCAAAAATAAAAAATCAGGTTCCTTAAAAATAAAGTTTTCTGCCGGGCGTGGTGGCGCATGCCTGTAATCCCAGCACTTAGGAGGCTGAGGCACGAGGATCGCGAGTTCAAAGCCAGCCTCAGCAACTTAGCGAGGCCCTAACCAACTCAGTGAGATCCTGTCTCTAAATAAAATACAAAATAGGGCTGGAGATGTGGCTTAGTGCCCAAGTACCCCTGAGTTCAATCCCCGGTTCCAATAAGTAAATAAATAAATAAATAAATAAAAAATAAAGTTTTCTGGGATAGGGATGTGACTCAGAGGCAGAATGCTTGCCTACCATGTGTGAGAACCTGGGTTTGACCCCCACCCCCACCACTGCAAAGATAATTAAATATATGTTTTCTTTGAAAAGCACCCTAAAGATAGAAGTAGGGAATATTCAGCTCTTCTCAGTTGTTCTATAGATGCAATATAAAAGGCAACATACAAATTTCTTCTTAACTGTTGGTTGCTATGATTTTCATAAGCACAATGATATACTTCCTGGTTACCTGAAATTTGACCCTCTGCATCAGAAGGTCCTAAAAGCTTAGTTAGTATGGAGAAATCTCTTATCTCTATTTCCTCCCTGTTAATTGGGTCCCAGTAACAAAAGTCATGCATTAAGAGATATGATTTTTCTGGCCCTGGTCTGAAATCCTGGATACGCCAATGTGAGGCCAGAAGAGGTTGCAAGATCAAGATGCCATCTGGTTCCAGGGAAACAAACTCACCTCAGCACACCAACTGTTGTTGCTGCTGCTTTTTTTTTGTTGTTGTTGTTGTTGTTGTTGTTGCATGGGATTTAACTCAGGGATGTTGAACCACTGAATCACATCGCCACTCCTTTTTATTTTTTATTTTGAGACAAGGTCTCACAAAGTTGCTGAGGCCAACTTTGAACTTGCCATCCTCCTGCCTCAGCCTCCCTAATCACTGGGATCACAGGTATGCACCACCACACCCAGCACCAATTGGTTTTTGTGCTTTCTTCTTTAGAACAAAGTGTTATAGAGCTGTGCCTGGCGGTGCATGGTTGTACTACCAAACAAAGAAACAAACACTGCCCGCTGCCCCCGCATGTCCTCAGTGCATTGTACTGTGGGATAGCTTGTTGATGGGTCTCCTAATGGGCAATGTTATCTCACCACTTGGTTAAGGTGGTGTCTTTTGTTTTGTTTTCCACTGTAAAATTACTGTTTTTCTTTTTGCAATTTATGAACACCTCAAAGGAAACACTTGAAACTGCAAATATATTTTTTTCCTGCAAACATTTGCTGACTCCTTTCAGCATCTATAAAATGAATCCAGCAACTACTACTGTCCTTTTTTCAAAGTGATTTTCTTTTTTTTCCACATTCTTCCCCTACAGGTATTATTTACAGTTCTTCTATAAGGAGGAACTATCCTCTCCCATTTATTTATTTATTTACTTGGTTAGTTATTTGCTGCTTTTAAAAAGCTTACTAGCCGGGCGTGGTGGTGCACGCCTGTAATCCAAGCAACTTGGGAGGCTGAGTCAGGAGGATCAAGAGTTCAAAGCCAGCCTCAGCAACTTATCGAGGCCCTAAGCAACTCAGTGAGACCCTGTCTCTAAATAAAATACAAAATAGGGCTGAGGATGTGGCTCAGTGGTGGAGTGTCCCTGGGTTCAATCCCCAGTACCAAAAAAAAAAAAGCTTACTATATTATTAGGATTCATGTTTATTTTATCCTATGAGTATAACCCAGTATTGCTGTTATTTATGTATTTATATTTCCCTAAATTTTTGCCAGTTTTCACCAGTAGGAACTCTTTCAGGTTGATTCTGGCACCTTCTACCATGTCTCCATCTTTTTTTAAAAGACATCCTTACTTACAGGCACTAGGAGATGCTTCAGGCCCATCTTGTGTCTTCCCTGCCCCAGCACTGGAATAGAAGCACAGGCAATATCACTGCTTAATTAATCATGAACAAAACAAAATATAATTATGGATATCTACATGATAGAACTAAAATGACATCTTAGACCTCTGTATCAATATTTAGGAACTCTGTCATTAGTTTAGATAGTATGGTTTTATTCTACCTTTTCTTTCATTTAATTAACAACTAGAGCAGTGCATGGCACGTAACAGCTGCCTAATAAATATCTGGAATAAATGGCTAGTCTGTGGCCAACACTGCCTGAGCCCTGGACATAGAGCATCCACCAAGGAAAAACCATCACAGAGCTTGGCAAAGAAAATAACCTCTCTGAGGATGCATGGACCATTCTAGCATTTTCCTTTCTTAGCCTGAAAAGTATTATCTACATGTAAATTCGGTTTTCTCTCTCTCTCTCTCTCTCTCTCTCTCTCTCTCTCTCTCTCTCTCTCTTTCTCTCTCAGGATACTGGAGGAAACAGTTGGAGCACATCTCTTGATCACCTCAGGTCTTTTGCCCAGAACAGTTCTCAGTTCTGGACCTCATTGCAAAACGCAGAATGGAAAAGATAAGGAAAAAGATAGCAGGAAACGCAGAGAGGATTGGAGCAAGAGTTAAAATGTCCCCTCCTCCAGAGGGTCACTAAGCCTGCTGACCCAGTCAACCCACCTTTGTAGCTCATCTTGATGAGAAAGAGCAAGACAACAGATTACACAAACATAGGGATTTTTTTCCTCTGCCAGTGTTTTCCATTGGATAGCTTGGCCTGGGCCTCCAGCCAGGAAGCACACATATGATTCAATTATCATCACACAGCCAGGACCTGTCACCCTTTGACTCAGAGGCTTTTTTTTTTTTTCTTTTCAGGTAGAGGTGAAGAATTTAGAGGTGGGTATCATCTCTGTCCTCAGGGTCCTCAACTTGCTGCTCTACTCCATGCATTGTAAGCTCAGGAGAAGCATGGGACAGGGCATGGCCAGCTTTAGCAACTTAGTGATACCCAATCTTAAAATCAAAAATAAAAAGGATTAGGGATGTTGCTCAGTGGTAAAGCTCCCCAGGGTTCAATTCCAGGTACAAAAAAGAGAAAGTGGTGGTTGCTCAAAAAGAACATGGGTGGATTGTTCTTCCACCCAGGAAATAGAAATGGCAGTGGAAATGACCACGTTCTGTGATCTGGCAGCCAGAAAACAAACCACTGTGGGAGGAAGTTGGCCTAACAGGGGGAAAAGAGTCTCTGTGCTTGAACAGCTGCTGGAGGAAGGCGGTGTGAGCAGAACAGGTCCCTCTGGAGCTCAGCCTGCCATTCCACCTCCATCTCCTTCACATGGAAGTTTTGTTCACTGTTGTGAAAATTATTCTGCCTGTTAATAATAAACTCTTTGGGAACTGAGTAAATGGCTCGTCAAAAGCTCCTATTATCGGAGGGGGTCGGGTGGGCTTGGGTAGTGACTGTTGACCTGTTAATGGCTCAAGATTCCTTTGGGGCATGATGAAACTGTTCTGAAATTGGATGATGGTGGTGGTTGCACAATTCTGGGAAATATACTTGAAACCATTGAATTGTGCACTTAAAAATGGGAAAACTTATGGCATGTAAATTCTATCTCTGGTTGTTAGAGGAAGAAAAGCAAAAAATAAGACATGCAAATTGCTGTAAGTTGTTGGGTTTTATAGCAAGAACAATAGGCAGAGGCATGCCATGAGACAAGTAACATGACTTTAGAGTCATTTTGGCCCATTTCAATCTTAGTAAGAGGTTTAATAAAAGGCGCCTAGTTTCCAAATCCCAGTAAAACAAAATAACTGTTGCTTTACCTCAGTTTAGAGCTTTTATTTATCATTTTGTTAACTCAGGGCTTTACAGTTTGTGGGACCTCCAAATCCACCGGCCCCTGGGGTGTTGAGAAATGTTTTCATTGTGATCTGAACAGTTAAGATGGATACTAAGGGAAGAGAGGCCCCATGGAAATACACCCATGAAGTTAATGCTGAACAAAACCATTCCACAGTTATACCTGGATGCTAACACCACTGGGTCTGGCACCCCACCTGTAGACAGGGCAGGGAGGTCCCATGTCATGTTACTTCCTGTCCCAGTCTTGGTGCAGTCTTGTCTCACGATGACCTTCTCTCCCAGCCCTAGAATTCTAGTGTTCTCTTTGCAACTTACTTTTGGAACCTAGATTGGAAAGTTCCTGGAAACTGCTCATTTCCTCCTGGCCCAGTTGTCAAAATCAAAGTCTTCCAGGGAGATCACAGATATCTAATGCTACTGTCTCCTGGATTCTTACTAAGACAGCACACTTGAGATCTCCTCTTGAAGAAGGAAACAGAGAAGCATTGTTTGCTTTTGGACAATAGCTGTCCTTCTTCGCTTTACTGGCAAGTTTAAACATCAGTCTTGTGGCTCTGCCCTGGTGGACAGGTGAGGAAAATACAAACCTCAAGTTTGTATACAGCCTTGGAGGCTAACTTGTGGAGACTTACTAGGTAATTCCAGGTATGCTGCAGGGACTATACCTTAGTCTACCATGATGCTTAGTTCTGTGTAGAAAATTTGGGTTGTTTCTTTCTTTATCTCTTTGTCTTTCTCTTATTTCCTTCTTTCTTTCTTTTTTGTGGTATTGAGGATTGAACCCTGTGACACTCTACCACTGATCTACACCCCAGTTCTTTTTATTTTTTATTTTTTTAATTTTTTTGGAACCAGGGATTGAACTCAGGGACACTTGGCCACTGAGCCACATCCCCAGCCCTATTTTGTATTTTATTTAGAGACAGGGTCTCACTGAGTTGCTTAGGGCCTCGCTAAGTTGCTGAGGCTGGCTTTGAACTCGTGATCCTCCTGCCTCAGCCTCCCAAGTCACTGGGATTACAGGCGTGCACCACGGCGCCCGGCTTTAATTTTTTTTTTTTTTTAATTTTTTTTTAGTTGTAGATGGACACAATGTATTTATTTATTTATTTATTTATTTATTTATTTATATGTGGCGCTAAGGGTCCAACCAAATGCCTCACACATGCTAGGCAAGCACTCTACCACTGAGCTACAGCCCCAGCCCCGGCTTTAATTTTTATTTTGAGACAGGGTGTCACTAAATTGTGGAGCCTGGACTCAAATTTTCCATCCCCCTGTCTCAGCTTCCTGAGTCACTGGGATTACAAATGTTCACCACCATGCTCAATTCTCTGCATTTGCTGAAAATCTTTAAAGTACAAGAATCAGCTAGGCACATTGACACCCACCTGTAATACCAGCAATTTAGGACACTGAGGTAAGAGGACCTCAAGTTCGAGACCAGCCTGGACAGCTTAGTGAGCCCTTTAGCAATTTAGCAAGACCCTGTCTCAAAATAAAAAATAAATAGCAAGGGTTGGAAATGTGACTCAGTAATAGGGTGCCCCTGGATTCAACACCCCAGTGCTGGGGAAAAAAATGAGAGAGAGAATCATGGAAAACTTTGATGTGACTCATCATCATCAAAACAGTCTCAAAGACTGTTTTGGAAAACTGAATGACAAAGTCTCTCAGATGCACAACCTCAGAGGTTGCATCTCTAGTCCTGAGGCATAGAAGTTCTATTGAGAAACTGCATTCCTACCTCATGCAATGTCACAGTTGAGTGAAGTCAATTAAGGAGCACAGTATACTCTTGGGTATTCAGGGAGAAGGTGAGCAAAAAAGTAAAGTGTCCTTACAGAAAACTGCATCACTTAGGAAATCAGTTGAGACCATAAAGTGTGAAAAGTGGAGACTCTGCTTGAGGGTGGGGGGAGAAGAGGGAGAAGGGGACAGTCCACTCTCACATCTACTCAGCAGTCCCCTGGACAAGTGGGGCAGTTATCTTGATTACAAACAATGATGAATGACAGAAACCCTTTGTTGAAGACCAAAGAAGCTCCACTGTGGCGTGGTGGATGCCTCAGCCCTCAGACACCAAGGAGGAAAGACCTACGAAGGATACAGAGGAGGATGTAGTGCAGCCCTGCAGCCCTGCTCTCTTGAAAGGAGAACGGGCATGTCACATGGGACCCAGTGGTACCTGATGCATGGTGCCGGGCAGGCTCTCAGGGAGTATGTGCTGAAAAGATCATGAGTCATCTGGGTGGCTGAGTGCCCAATAGAAGTGATCTGCAGATCTCATGGGTGAGGCAAGTTCTGAAGGTGATCACCTGGGACTTGGTCCAAGGAGAGGGGAAGAGAATCTTCTGTGGAAATGAAGGATAGTTTGGAGGTAGGAAAAGAAAAACACAGGGAAATAAACTTGCCTTATTTCTCACGTTGATTAAAGAATACGATGTGTTCTTTTCCAGCTCAAAAAAGATGAGCTGGATTAGTATTTCCCGTGCTTTAATGTGCACATGAGTCACTTGGCATTCTGTTAAAAACACAGATTCTGATTCGTAGGTCTGGAGGGAGGCTGATATTCAGTGTATCTAATGTGATCTCAGGGAAAGTAACGCCGTTGGTCTGTAACCACGCTTTGAGTAGTAAGTGTCTAGAAACATTCTTAATAAACTTTGAGTTTTTAAAAGAAAATCCAGCTGGTCAGGGTGGTACACACTTGTAATCCCAGCTAGTTAGGAAGCTGAGACAGGAGGATCACAAGTTCAAGGTCAATCTGTGAAATTTAGGGAGACCCTGTCTCAAAGTAAAATTTGAGACAAAAAGAAAAAAGAGAAGAGAAAAAGAAAAAGAAAAAGAAAAGAAGAGAAGAGAAAAGAAAAGAAAGAAAAAAAAAGAAAAGAAAAGAAAAGAAAAGAAAAGAAAAGAAGAGAAGGAAGGAAAAATGGAAAAGAAAACCCAACATGACCCTTGGTGAAGAATAGCGTCCTAATGCTATTGGACCAAGAGAATTTTTGCCAGTACTTGGCTGGTCAATTACTTTGATCCAATAACAATAGTGGTAGTAATACCGCTCCCCTACTACTACTCATAACAACAACAAGAATAATACGCTGATTCCCTAGGGATTCGTTGCTTGAGGAGAAACCTTTTATATTTTGTGTATAAATTTTATAAGCTTCCTATTGCTGCTGTGATAAATTACCACAAATTTAATGACTTAACACAGTTCATTATCCTATGATTCTGAAGGCCAGAAGTCTGGATTGGGGCTCACTGAGCTAAAATTCAGGTGTGGTCAGGAGGGCTATTGGCCCAGGAGACATCCCTGCCTGCATTCCCTGTCAGGACCCCTGATCTCCATCTACACATCTGGGAAGGTGGGTGGACTCTATATCATTCAGATCACTGGACTCTGCCGGCTCCCTGTCACTCATTAGAAGGCCAGAGGTTATCTTGGGCCTTCTGAAGACACACACTAATCCCCCAAACTCGAGGTCAACTAACTAGTGACCCAAAATTCCCTTTGCCATCCAAATAACATGCATATCACAGGTTCTGGGGATTAACATGTGACTATCTTGGAGGGAGGCATTATTCTGCATACATATTAATAAATAAATACATATGCAGTTTCCCCACTTTCAACATAAAAAGTAGCAAAGCCATGCACTATTCAGAATTCTTTTCTGTGGTACTAGGGATTAAACCCAGGGCATTCTACCATTGAGCTATATCTCCTTATTTTGAGACAGGGTCTCATTAAATTGCTGAAACCAGACTGGAACTTGAGATCCTCCTACATGTAGCTCCTGAGTAGCTAGGATTGCAGGCATGCACCACAGCACTATTCTGAATATTGTTCTTTTGGCTCAATATATCTGGTAGGTAGTTCCAAATAGCTACACTAAGATGGAGCTTATTTTTTTCTTTAACTTCTGTTTCTTATGGTCCATTCTCAGTAACAACAATAAGGCCCTAAGTAATGCCCCAGTAAACCCATGGCTTGCTAAAACCAGCCCTAGATTTACATAATAATTGGATCTCATTATCATGTCTGTGGGGCCTTCCTGAGTAATCTCCCATAGCAAGTTTAGTGGAAAGTGCTAGATGGGGTGGCAGGCTTGCCAGAGCTAGGCCCCCCCAGGCCAACACTTAATAAAGCACTTCAAACAGGGGTATTTTATGAGTGTGCCCTGCCTGGCAGGGAGGGAGCAGCCAGCCTCTCTCTGTGTGGCCTTGAATTCCCAGAGGGCCTGTCTGCTCCTTCTCACCTGTTTCTACTCTTAGAGATCACAAGTTCAAACCCACCCCATCTCCCCCCCAAAAAAGCCACCAAAGGCTGGGCCCACAGAGCCATGTTGAAGGTCAAGGGAACTGTGGGACTCAAGAGGGTTTTCACACAAAGGATAATCAGGCATTTGAACAGAAGCTATATTTTTCCCAGGTCAGAGCAGGTTTTTTTTTGTTGTTGTTGTTTGTTTTTAAAATTTCTTTTAGTTGTAGATGGACACAATATCTTCATTTATTTTTTTATGTGGTGCTGAGGATCGAACCCAGTGCCTCACACATACGAGGCAAGCACTTTACCACTGAGCTACAGTCCCAGCCCTAGTGTAGTTTTTTGGGGCTTTTTTGGGTTTTTTTTGCAGTGCTAGGGATTGAACCAGGGCCTTGTGCTTACAAGGCAAGCACTCTACCAACTGAGCTATGTCCCCAGCCCAAGTGTAGTTTTTTTGTTTGTTTGTTTGTTTGTTTGTTTTGTTTTTAGTACAGGGGATTGAACCCAGGGGCACTCCACCACTGAGCCACATCCCCAGCCCTATTTTGTATTTTATTTAGAGACAGGGTCTCACTGAGTTGCTTAGGGCCTCGCTAAGTTGCTGAGGCTGGCTTTGAACTCGTGATCCTCCTGCCTCAACCTCCCAAGTGCTCGGATTACAGGCATGCGCCACCACGCCCGGCCCAAGTGTAGTGTTTTTGATGGAGGGTTTGGAGAACTCAGGGCCAGCATTGGCAAATTTATTCTAGAAAGGGTCACACAGCAAATATTTTAGGCTTTGTGAGCTAAATGATCTCTGTTGTAACTACTCAACTCTGCCACTGCAGCATGATAGGAATCAGGTGTGACAGGGATCACAACAATCGATGTGGCTGTGTTCCAGTCAAACTTCCTTTGCGAAGATAGATTTGCAGGGGCTAGGAATACAGCTCAGCTGGTAGAGTGCACAGGACCCTGGATTCAATCCCCAGCATGACCAAAAAAAAAAAAAAATGAAGAAAGAAAATAGAAGGGAGACCAATACAGTCAGTGAAGGAAAGGGAATGAAATTGGTCAAATTATATTATGTGCATGTATGAATGTCACAATGAATCTATTATGTATAATCATAATGCACCAATAAACAAATAAACAACATTGATGTTTTTTGTCATCACAATGACCCTAGAAGTCCCGTAGTATTATTTTCCTTGATCTGAGTAAGGAAAAAATATAGAGACAGGTTAAGAAACAAACCCAAGTTCACACAGTGCTATAAGTTAGAGCTTCCAGATTTGAATGCAGGCAGCTCGTACTCTTAGCCATGCCCTGAGCTGTGATCACCCTGCACTGAATGAACATCCACTGTCTACCCTGAGGGCTGGCAGAGCTGGTGGTGGGTAGGTGCGGTCCCAGAGATAATTAAGATCCAGTCCCACCCTCAGGGAGCTTGAGCCCTGCAGGGAAGGGCTAGTGCATATTAACAGTAAAGGGAGCCTTGGGAAAGCAGGAGATATAAAATGATTCCAGTTTTAGGAAGGTCAAGAATTAGCACACGAGATCTATGGGGATAAAGGTCAGAACAAAGGCAACCTTGGAAGGTACCAAGGAGAGAGGCACAGGGAAACTTGTGGGACCGAAAAGGGTTGATGCTTTTATTTAGACATGTGGTAGACCTAGGTAAAAAGTCACCAAGAAGACTCAAAAGAATTTAAAAGAAAGAGAAGCAAGCATTCGGTACTGGGAGGACGCTGGCAGGTGTGGAACCAGAGCAGGGAAGCAGCTGCTCAGCCTGCAGCATCCTACGGCCTCATCTGGGAGGTATCACAGCTGCCCCATGTGGGGTCCCAGTCCCATCTCCTCAGAGTTCTGTGGAAGGGAATGGGTCATGGACAGCAGCATGCTAGCTAGCTACGGACCAGTGTATTTGGGGATACAAATGAAACCACTTGAGGGGCAGCCCAGTTTCCAGGGCGGAGTTGAGGATTTTCCCACAATCCTCTTTGGGTTAGACTGGGGTCCTTGACACAAACTCTAGTCACAGATATGGGTCCACAACAATTATCCAGTTGGCCCACAAAGAGGAAGAAAGAAGGACTCTATGTGGCCACCAGCCAGGAGCTGAGTCTACAGAACATTCCCTGTGAGGGGAAGCCCTGACCGTAAACTCCTTTATATCAGGGTCTTCTTGGAATCCTGACACCATGCAGCAGACTAGAGATGTGGAAGGTGATCAGATTAAGTGTGCTTAAGGACTAAATTTCAAATGATACCTTTTAAAATTGACCCTCACTCCTCTCAGGAAGGAAAGTCCTATACTCACAGCTTTCAGTTCAGAGTCCCACATTGTTCACATCTCCCTGATTGAAAAGGCTGTCTCACCTCATTGTGGCCTTCAGATCTGAGGCTCTCAGCCTGAAGGCTCCAATGGATGCCACCTTAAGGCTCAGATTTCCTTCTTTCTTTCTTTTTTACAACTATTCTTTCTTGCCAGGCATTATGGTATATGCCTATAATCCTAGGGACTCAGGAGACTAAGTCAAGAGGATCACAAGTTCAAAACCAGCCTCAGCAATTTAGCAAGGCCTTAAGCAACTTATCAAGAGCCTGTCTCAAAATAAAAAAATAAGAAGTGTTGGGGTTGGGCCGGGGATATAGCTCAGTTGGTAGAGTGCTTGCCTTGCAAACACAAGGCCCTGGGTTCAATCCTCAGCACCACAAAAAAAAAAGAAAAAAGAAAAAGAAAAAGTGTTGGGGTTGTGGTTCAGAGGTTGAGTGCCCCTGGGTTCAGTCCCTACTACCAAAATAAATAATTCTTTATCTTTTATGTTTGGTTTTTAGCAGCCTTGGGAATTGCACATGCTTGCACATGCTAGGTTAGTGTTCTACCACTGAACTACATCCTTTGCCCTGAAGGCTCAGATTTTTTTTTTTCCTTTTTTTTTTTTTTGGTACTGGGGATTGAACCCATGGGTGCTTTACCACTCAGCTTACAGCCCCAGCCCTTTTTTATTTTTTTATTGTATTTATTTATTTTTTTAATATATCTTTTTTAGTTGTCAATGGCCATTTATTTATTTATATGTGGTGCTGAGAATTGAACCCAGTGCCTCACACAAGCTAGGCAAGTGCTTAACCACTGAGCCACAACCCCAACCCATCCCTTTTTTAAATTTTGAGGCAAGGTCTCACTAAATTGCTGAAGCTGTCCTTGAACTTTTGATCACCCTGCCTCAGCCTCCCAAATTGCTGGGATTGCAGGCATGTGCCACTGTGCCCAGCTCAGACTTCTTTATTCCCTGCCCCTCAACTTTGGTAAAAAAAAACAAGCAGAGAGAAGACTGAAGGTATCCTTAGCACTCTGTACTTGCCAACAACTCAACCACCCACCTATGCACCTAACCACCCATTTACTTACCCATAAACCTGCCTGTATATCCATCTATCCATTCATCCACTAACCCATTCAAGTACCTACTCATGTACTCATCCATCTGCCCTGTTACACACCTGTCCACTCAGTCTATCAAACATCTATCCACAAACCCACCAGAATACCACCTCCAATTTCTGTCAGACATCTCTTCTTCAAGGAGCTAATGATCTTTGGAGATGATTTTCTTCTGGAGATCAACTCTGTGCTGAGAATTTTTGGAGAGGGTACGATCATTGAGGCTTGCAATAGTCAGGAAAATGGGAATGAGGGCTGAATGTTTATCCCTGGTGTCTGACTGTCCAGGTTCAAACCTGCCATTTGCTGGGTTTGTGAGTTTAGCAATTTATATAATTTCTCAGTTCCTTACTCTTCTGACCTGCAGAACAGGTAAGGTAAATTACAAAAATGGTCACATTTCCTCTTTCTTGTATTCAAACCCTTTGCAATGTGACTTTTCAACTCCCTGCCAAAAGTGAGGTCTTTTTTCCATGCAATGAATCTGGGCGTGACTTGCTTTGGCCAGGAGAAAGTGGTAAAGTGATGCACCAATTCTCTTTTCTTTAAACATGGAAGGCTTTATGAATTTGCATGTTATCTTCTCACTGGGGCCATGCTAATCTCTATATTGTTCTAATTTTAGCATTCGTGCTGCTGAAGTGAGCATGTGACATGCCAAATTTGAGACAGGCTTCCATAGTCCTTGTATCTATTACCCATTGTCTTTCTCTTCTCCATCTGTCTCTCACTCTCAACCCATGTTACCTTCCTACATATAAATAAGCCCAGACTAAACTATTGGAGGATGAGAGACCACATGGATCAAAACTCCCCATCGCTCCAGCCAACAGCCCCCAACAGCCCGCCAACTCCCAGAAGTGAGATGCCCAACTGGCCTACAGCTGATCAGCCACATGAGGGAAGCCAGTCAAAACCAGGAGTGCTCACCTGAATGCTGCCTACATTACTCACAGAATCACAAGTAAATAATAGGTGGTTGTTTTAAGCCACTAAGATTTTGGTGGTTTCATGAAGAATGATTGTGGTAATAGACAAGAGATGATACAACAGGGTTATACAACTCTTGTATCTCACAGAGTTGTGGAGGGAATTAAATGAGATGGTCTATATTAAAGTGCTTAATTCGAAGGCACTGACGTGAGGCAACATATCATGTTTATCACTGGTATGAGGTACTATGCCCCATGTGGAGATCAAAACTATGATCTAAGTCAAAATTATTTGTGCTAGAAAGGGACTCCATCTGAGCTTCCAGCCAGCTACTTGTGGACCATATGTGGCCCCACCTACAGAAGCCTAGGGCCTGCATAAAATTTCTAGCAAAACAGTTTTAAGGGTACATAATTAGCGAGCACTCATAGATGTGTGAAGTTTGGTAGACATATGGCAATGTTGGACTTACCTGCCAAATATGGGGGACCAGCCACAAGACAGCAGTCTCTTCAAATTCAAGGAGAAACTTGGTAAGCCCAGTTTCCTTGAGGATGTTCTGCCCTTCTCCAGAAAATGATAGGTTTGTCTGCAACTGGACATGAGGTGTGAGCAGACAACCTCTGGAGACCACCCTTTATCCACCACAAAACAGCTTGGAGTTTAATGGACCTTGAAGGATTTGTTGATAAAATTTGATAAAATTCTAATTTCAGAAAAGATTCATAGGTTTTATACCAATATAATGGGGTATATGTATGAGGTATTTTTTGTTGACTTGTTTGTGGTGGGAAAAAAACAACAACAACAACCTGGAAGCTGCCAGAATGTTCAACAATAAGGAGATGGTTGAAGAAATTGTGATACTTGTACGTCTAATTTACTTTAAAAGTAAATTAAAGTGATCTTTTAAAACATATTTTTAGTTGTAGATGGACATAATACCTTTATTTATTTATTTCTATGTGGTGCTAAGGATTGAACCCAGTGCCTTACATGTGCTGGCAAGTGCTCTACCACTGAGCGACAATTCTAACCCTAAAATTATCTTTTGACCTAGAGATGAATTGTTAGGAGAGAAAATCTAATAAATCGCATCTGTTATGATTAAGATACTATATGTCCCCCAAAAGCTCATGTGTGAGAAATGCAAGAAAGTTTAGAGGTGAAATGATTGGGTTATGAAAGCCTTAACATAATCAGTGCATTAATCCCCTTACAGGAATTAACTGGGTGTAACTGTAGATAGGTAGGGTGGGTCACTGAGGGCATGCCTTTCGGTTTTACATTTTGTCAGTGGTGAGGGAGGCTTTCTTTCTTTGCTCTCTGGTGGCCATTTCCTGAGCTGCTTTCTCCCACCACACTCTTCCACCATGATTTCTGCCTCACCCTGGGCCCAGAACAATGGAGCTGGCTGTATATGGACTGAGACTTCCGAAATCAAGATCCCCAAATAAACTTTTCCTTCTCTAAAACTGTTCTTGTCAGCTCTTTTGTTCACAGCAACAAAAAGCCCACTAAAACACCATCTCAGAGTGTATTTCCTTGAAGCATGGAGACATTTTATTACATAATCACAGCACAGCCAGCAACTTTATAGTAGATTTAATTGACACTAAATATGATCTCTGATTATAAAAGAATTAAAGTAGAAATCAATAACAGAAAAATATATGGAAATACCCCAAAGATATGAAAATTAAATAATTACTTCCAAATAATCCATGGATTAAAGAGGAAGTCACAGGAGAAATTAGAAAATATTTTGAATTTAACAATGATAAATGAGATACCTTCATCTAATCTACTGATCACTTATCTTTTGTACGCTGTTTATAATTCTCCATGTCCATGGCCATGTGACTTTACACTGCCACCCACTGGAGTGGGAGGAGGTTATTTGCCCTCCCTGCTGATATTGGGATGGGACATGTGAGGCTTTGGCCAAGGAAAGGTGGCAGAGTGACAATGTGCCAGGTCTTGACCACAGCCCTGTGTTTTCTACAATCTGTGACTCCACCGTTCCCCTGCTTCCTGCTGCAGGGTTGCTCTGGGTCCTAGAAGGAACACATAGGGGCAGAACTCAGCTCATCAACACAGTAGCTAAACCCAACTGTGCACACAGAATGAATTAGTGTCCCATCCAAGCCCTACCAACCTGCAGACATATCAGAAAGAAATGCTTATTGCTGTAAACTAGTGATGTTTACCAGGACTACCAATATAGTTGCTTATGACTACTTACAAAGCACCGTATGCTAGTGATTTAAGATTTTTACTTACATTAACTCATTTGATAGCAACAATCCTTTTTCATATATAAGGAAACAGATTAAGTTACTTGCCCAAGGTCACATAGATAATGAGTTGATTAATTGTGTGACCATGAGACACATTGCCTCTAGATTTATGATAGGCAAGACAACCGTTGACAGTGGTAGTTGCTTATAATGTCATTTGATACCAACAATTCTTTTTCATATAAACAAACTCAGGTTAAGTTACTTACCCAAGGTCACAGAGTTAATAATCTAGTAAACTGTGTAACCATAGTACACACTGCTAGGTAGACAACAATTGGTGGTGGTACTTGTTTAAACCAGTTTGAATAGGGGTTTCAGTTATTGTCAAATTCACCTGCACAGCCTTCTCCCTACTTCAAGCCTCCCCTCCTCATCTTTTCTAGCCCCAGGAAATCTCTGATGTTCCCCAAACATTAATTTGCACCTGTGCTCCTCTAGGGTGCCCCAAGGGTTTGAAGTTTTAGAGCACTAAAGTTAGTGAGTCTGGTTTTCTATCTACAGAAAATCAAATTGGTGATTTTTTTTTTTATTTGCAGTGCTGGGGATTGAACCCAGGGCCTTGCGCTTTTGAGGCAAGCACTCTACCAACTGAGCTATCTCCCCAGTTCACCAATAGGATTTTTTTAAAAAAAAGTTCATGATGGGGCTGGGGCTGTAGCTCAGTGGCAGAGCGCTTGCCTAGCATGTATGAAGCATTGGGTTGGATCCTTAGCACTGCATAAAAATAAACATATATAAAAATAAAGGCAGGGCAGCGGATATAACTCAGTTGGTAGAGTGATTGCCTTGCAAGCACAAGGCCCTGGGTTCAATACCCAGCACCGCAAAAAAAAAAAAATAAACTGATTAACTAACTAACTAACTAAATAAATAAATAAATAATAAAGGCATGCTGTTCATCTACAACTACAAAAATAAAAAATAAAATAAAAAAAGGTCATGAGAATAAAATGGAATCAAACATCCAGTTCACTTCTACCTAAAAACAGTAAGGAAGTGGGTCCTTTATTACAGCAGGTGAGTTACCAAAAGCTCAGGCAGACCTTGAGGCTTAAGGGAGGAATGCATTTAGAAAGGGAGATAACTGGGTGCAGGATTCAGGCCCAAAGAAAACAAGAGGCCAGGCTTTTTACAGCTACACACTTCTCTGATGGAAATGATCTCAGAATTAACAGAAAAAACAATTTCTGTGGGATTCAAAAAGGGGGTTGGAGCTGGGTGGGAAACAAGAGCAGTCTGCTATTGCAGACAAGAGGGAGCCTAGAGAAGGAAGCCAGGTTCCCTTAATGACCTGGGGGAGCAGCTGGAGCAAAGAGCCTCCAAAGAAATCAGGTAACCAGTTTTGTCTCCTCCCAGGGCTCAGAGACTAATCCTGGGGATGGCTGAGGGCCTAGAAAAGATGCTGCAAATCCTGCCTTGTCCTGGTCTTGGTCCTCCCCTTCTTTTGCCTCCCTACCTCAACATCACTGACCCTTTAATACCTTGAAATAAATTCTATGAGATGGTCCCCAAAAAGTCTCCAGATGGGACCACAATAAGGATCAACACCTAGGTTGTAGAAAGAAATTTAAACAAATGAGGAGATCTCCCTATTCCGTTGAGAATAACAAAGGACAGAAATAATGTACAAAAGGAATGTTACTATGAAACAATGAAAATGTTCACAATGCTAATAATTTTTCACAAAATTTTCTGGCAAATTATTGCTTATTTAAAAATTCACACATACACACAAAAAACTCCAAATGGCAATACTTAATTCTGTAGTTTGAGATAAAATTCATAGCTTAATACGTCTATGTTGATGTTGGCAATGAGAAAGTAACAATAAAAATGATCACAATATTCACTGCAATGTTATTTATGAATGCATATATCTTAAGAAAAAATAAAAAAACAGAATCACTAAAAATGGTTATGAATATTATTTAACAACTTGAAAAATGGTAACAACAGTGACAAATGTAGGACATGAAAACTTCATGTACCACGATTACACTATACTTTAAAAATTAGCTGAAACTAAAAGTAAATAGCAGAAAGATGAGTAGAGTAGAGGAAAGGCAACAAAAGGAGGGAGGAGGGGAGGGAAAGGGAAAATACTGGGGACTGAATTAGAGCAAATTATATCCCGTGCCTTTATAATTATGTCTAAATGAATCTTAATGTTATGCATAACTAAAAGGAATCAAATAAAAAAAATATGCTGAGGTGACACATGTCTATAAATCCCTGAGATTTGAGAGGCTGAGGTGGGAGGACTGAAAGTTTGAGGCCAGAGATCCTGTCCAAAAAACCTGACCAAAAAGAAAACAATTGGAAGTATGAAATTGTTTTTTCTTTTATATAAAAATGTTTCTGATTTATGGACAAAACATTAGTTTTTTAAAAATATTTTTGTAGTTACAGATGGATAGCATGCCTTCATTTTTATGTGGTGCTATTGTTGTTTTTTAAATTTTTTTGTAGTTATAGATGGACAGAATGCCTTTGTTTATTTTTATGTGGTGCTAAGGGTTGAACTCCATGGTTCACACAAGCTACTCTGCCCCTGAGCTACAGCCCCAGCACCAAAACATTAGTTTGTTGTTGCTGTTGTTGGTGGGAGTCCTTGTTTCTTAAAGAAATACAAACACCTGGAAGCAGACTAGAAATGGATGAAAGCAGGAGGCACTCAGAGGCTGGCACAGTGACTCAGGCAAAAGATGTTCAAAAAAGAATGTCCTAGTCCCTCCAGGCTGCTACAACAGAATATCATAGACTGGATGATTTAGATAACAGACATTTATTGCTCGAAGTTCTAGAGGCTCAAAGTCTAGGATTAAGGCCTCTGGTGAGGGTTGACTCTGGTTCAGAGGCAGCTATGAACCTCCCAGGGCAAAAGGGCAAATGACCCCATTGGGCCTCTTTCATGAGAGCACTAATCCTATTCCCCAGTGCTCTCTTCCCCAAAACTCTACCTCTTAATATCATTGTTTCAGGGATTAAGTCTCAACATTTGATTTTTGCAGGGGACACAAATATTCAGAACTTGGTCCCAACTGGCTAGGAGGAATAGGAACAGAGCAAGCTGAAGTTTTAATGTGGGTAAGGTATTGGTAGTGAGTGGTGCTGTTTGTGAGCTAAAGGACATGGCAGGGGAAGGAGATTTGCTTCTTCTCCATGTTGCTGGGGATTGAACCCAAGAACCCAAAGCCTGGTGCACAATGGGCAAGTGCTTTACCACCAGCTGCCCTGCTTTTAAATTAACAGCTTTATTGTGGTTTGAAGTGATACAGAAGCTCTAAGCTGTAGGATGTGTGTTGCAGTACAGGGTCTCCTGCAACCAACTTGCAAACAACAGCCACAAATGGATAATGGATAATGTGAGTCTGTGACCACCACCTCCCAGGGCTTCAGAAAATTCCTTGATCCTTCCTCGCCACCCCCATCAACTACTCCTGGCAGCACAGGAATGTTTAGAAAGTAGCTCTATCCCTGCCCCAGCCCAGACACCGTGGGCAACACACAGCAAGTGCTAGAAGTGGTTCTGTGGGACCACTAGGCCAGCCACTGGATCCCACTCTGCACAGGTCCATGACTGCACACAGGTGCCGACAGTTACAGGAATTTTTTTTTTTTTTTTTCCCCCGGTGCTGGGGATTGAACCCGGGCCTTGTGCTTGCAAGGCAAACACTCTACCAACTGAGCTATATTCCCCAGCCCCAGTTACAGGACTTTTGCAAGCCATTATTAAAAGCTAAAATTAAAGTCAGCCAGGCATGGTGGCGCATGCCTGTAATCCCAGCAGCTTGGGAGGCTGAGGCAGGAGGTTCAAAAACAGCCTCAGCAAAAGCGAGGCACTAAGCAATTCAGTGAAACCCTGTCTCTAAATAAATACTAAAAGGGCTGGAGATGTGGCTCAGTTTGTAGAGTGCTTGCCTGTCAAGCACAAGGCCTTGGGTTTAATCCCCAGCACCGCCAAAAAAAAAAAAAAAAAAAAAAAAAAATTTGTTTGGTTAGAAGACTGATAATAAGCATTGATATAAGCAAATATCCAGTTATATAATTCAAACATGATATATGCATGGATGGAAATGTCACAGTGAAATGCATTAATTAATTAATGCATTAACTAATATTAATGCATTTATTAATTAATGCATTTTTAATGCATTAATATTAATTTTTACAATTAATATGTCTGATATTTACAAAGGTAATAAAATGAAAATAAAAATAAAATATCTATATTTGTTAAAAATATCTACTTAAATGAGTAGTTACAGAATATAGGATACCTGGATTTACTTTAGAATATTTTTCAGCAAAGAAAGAAGCAAACAATGCAAAGTCTTGGCAAATGTCGAGTATGGGTAGTGGTATTCTGCTGCATCATTCTCTGATTTTGTGCATGACTGAAAATTTTCCTAATTAAAAGATGTAAAACAAAGAGTCAATTAAAGCTGGGCGCTATGGCATGTGCCTGTAATCCCAGCAACTGAAAAGGCTGCAGCAGGAGGACTGCAAATTCAAAGTCACCCTCAGCAGCATAGCAAGGCTCAGCAACTTAGCAAGACCCTGTTTCAAAATAAAAAATAAAGAGTCAGTTAAAACAACCACAGCCTTCTTCAGCTCCATGAAGTTAAGGAGACAATCACCTGAGCCACTGTGTGCGACAAGACGTCCTAACATTCACACACAACAGTTACAAGCTGGTTTCTACGCTTGGAAAAGGTTGTTTCCTCATTTTTATTTGTGGGGCTTACAATTCTTTTGCCAACAAAAAAATCTTTTTTTTAAAAAAATATTTTTAATTTTGTTTAGATGGACACAATATCTTTGCTTTACTCGTTTATTTTTATGTGGTGCTGAAAATTGAACCCTGTACCTAACACATGCTAGTCAAACGCTCTACCACTGAGCCACAACCCCAGCCACCAAAAAATATTTGAAAGGCAGAAAACTCTTGGAAGTAAGAGAGGAGGAGAAAGAAAAACAAAGACGTGAGGAGTGCTGCTACGAGTTCCCATAGAAAGAAAGGAAAGGGAAGGGCTGGGGATATAGCTCAGTGGGTAGAGTGCCTGCCTTGCAAGCACAAGGCCCTGGATTCAATCCCCAGCACCGCCAAAAAAAAAAAAAAAAAAAAGGGAAAGGGAGCCTAACGTGCTTCCCCAGGTGACAGAACAACCTGCTGACCATCTTACCATGGGAGCTCAAAAAGCTTCTCCTAAAAAAAGAGATTCAAGCTGGCTGCAGGTATAGCCCATGGATCAGAGGATCTAGTGTCCACGGAGCTCTGATGCAAAATCTTAAATATGCTTGACAGTTTTCTACAGAGCACTTAGCTTCCTTTAGATTTTTAAAGTAATTCATGTTCCACAAGTTAAGAACCCCTGCTCTTAAAGAGGGTTTAAAAGCCACCTGCTGGATTAAAGCCCTGCCCTTGGGTTGTTAATAAGATTTTTATTTGAGAATATCTGATTGTTTTAGAAATGTTCTTGCTGTGTCCAAAACACCAGATTGACAGCCCATCTCCAAATCCACAAACACACAAAGCAGCCTTGTCCTACTGATGGGCGCAGGGCATATCCCTGGCAGGTGCTGCTTGCAACACCCTCACCTCCACTTCTATGGTGCAAATGTCCTGGGCATGAAATGCCACGGGAGGCAATCTAAATGGCAGCCAGCTTGACCACTCCAACCCCAAACCAACTTCCCAGACCATAGGAAGAATGAGATCCCTCATTCCCAGGTCCACTCCTACAAGGAGGTGCCAACAGGTACAACAGACAAAGTCACATGTAGACACAGACATTTAGTTTATTTTTCCTGACAGTGACAAAAGTCAGCAAAGGCAAGAGACCTTCAATGCCCTAGAAGTCCTCCAGGCTCTAATGTCAGTACATCACTGGCTGGGAATAGGGTGGGAATTCCTTTCTGTAATCATTTCTCTCATTCCAGGACACAGTGCCTTCTTGGGTTTCCTGTCCTCTAAATTAAGACACACAGATTCTCTCTCACCAAGAATATCAATCTAGAAGTTCCTTCATTTTCACAAGCTGTCAGGTGGAGAGAGGGACAGCAGCAGCATTCAGTTTTAGTAAATGGCAGAATCCAAGATGTTGGTTGAAGGTTGCCCACGAAGGACTGGAGGGTGACTGTGCTGAAGGACTGCTCAGCACTTACTCCACTGCCCAATGCTCTGTTCTCTCAGCTCAGTGCGGAGGACCATCTGTCTAATCGCAGAGGAGATTAGAGCCCACTATGAATGAGTAACTGCCTGCAGGTCTCTGAAGACCCATTCTCTGATAGCCCACACATTTCTCCTGGAAGAGCCGGGATTATGTCAGCGCCGGAGCCTCAGAAAGAACGCATGTTTACACTCTGTACTCTCCAACGGGTAATATTTATCATAAAAATCTAAAACATACTCTTCAGTCTTGAATCCAAACTTCTGGTAGAGCAGCATAGCGGGGTTGCTTGCTGAGACGTGAAGGGTTACATCCTTGCCCATGCAGGTCTGCCAAAAGAGCGGAAAAACACAAGATGAAAACAAAAAGGCCTGAGGGAAAATGAGTAGGTGAAGAAACTCTTTTAAGTGTAGGCAGTCAGTTATGGAAACTGGGGAAATAAGGGACTGAGGCAGAGGCACTGCACTTAGCAACGGCTAGAAATGGAAGGACATTTTGCTGCTGATCTAAACATTCCTAAAACTAAGGAGATGATGAAAAATCTGGACATTGTTTTTGTTTTCCTCTGAATCAAAGGGTCAAGGGAGATATTTTATTATCAACTTTATTTATAATTCAATCACACTTAAGTATGTCAAACATATCAGCATCAACACTATGACAACCTTCAAGGATTAGAGACTGAGATAGTTCTGCTTTTTAAAACTAGATGTCATCTCATAACCTGTCCCCCAAACATACAAATTCCCTCCCTAGACCTGCTAGAAAAGGTGCTAAACTGCATGCATAGATATGAAATATTAAGAATTTAATTATAAAACCAGAGGACCTTGTCTAGACCCTCTGAATCCCAAATCCACTGTCCATCCCTCTAGTATTTGCTTCACAGAAATGAGATTTCTGAATTCTCCAATGGCCTAATCTTTGGGGAAAAGGGTAGTAATTGTTCTGTGAACACCAGGCAAGTTCTTAGAGTCTTTAACCAGTTACACTGAAATAAAATATCCCAAAAGCCAGAGAAATTAAGAACTCAATTTTTTTGCTTTTTGTTTTTTTGTACCAGGGATTGAATCCAGGGGTGTTTAACCACTGAGTCACTTCCTCGGCCCTTTTTATTTTTTATTTTGAGACAGGGCTTTTCCAAGTTCTTACGGCCTGGCTAAGTTGCTGAGACTAGCCTTGAACTTGTGATCCTCCTGCCTCAGCCTCCTAAGCCACTGGGATTACAGGCATGCACCACTGCACCCAGCAAGAAGTTGTTTTCTAATGAGGAAGGCACTAAAACACTGGAGTTGACTGAGTCTTGAGATTTGTAATCCATGGTTCCCAAGGCCTCTCTGTAAGCACTCTGAAGAAGGCCACCTGACAGCTATCTTCTTTTCTCTGTTTAACCCACAATGTACAACCAAATCCATTTTGGGAGACAAGAGAGCCCTACTGTACAACCAGGACAAGGACATATTGAGCTTACAGAGCAAATTTTGTGGGGTGATGTTTGTGTTCTCTGGTTGACAATATACATTGTCTAACCCTGACTATCAGTGAATACTACTAACTGAGCCCTTGAGTTTAGGCCCTGAGGTCAGTGATCTGAATAGGGTGCAAGGTACATACATACAAAGCTGAACCACTTCTCCACCCATCCAGAAGACACTCAGCAAAGACCACCTCCATGCCAGGCCTTATGTTCAGCACTGAGGACACACACTGAGATGTCATCCCTGCCCTGCCCATAGGCTCTTTCTGGTAATAGAAAAGGCAGAGAACCCTGGAAGTATCCTGCTAGGACAGAAAGATGAATGCAGAGATTGATTCTGTGGGTGGAATGTGGTAGAAATAACTGAGCGGGTCTTAGTTGAAACAATGTAAGGTAGCGCATGTTAATGCCCAGAGTGAGTTCTTGAGAAGAAAGCAATTTCTAGCAAGATGGTTTTTAAGGATGCTGTCAACATCTGGGAATTATTAAGGAAGCTTCATTAGAAATTGGAAAAGAAGTACCATTAAAAACTGAAATAACATTTTATCATCTCTAGTTTCTTTAGAAGAAATCTTGCCCACATCAAGTTTATACTCAGTACTCTATAATAAATGGTTCCTAAATATTAGTCACCAGAAAAATTACCAGGAAAAAAAATAATTACTTAGGGGGAAAATATTATTGCATTTTTATTTGACATTAGTATATAAATATATATTTTCTTCAAAAGTAAAACAGACAAATCAGAGGAAGAACTGAATATTAGAATCAAGTTGTAGAAGGGTCACTACAGTTTATACAGTGATAGCCAAATTAAAGTAAGTTGACTGTGTGCTATTTATTGAAACAGCTGTGCTAAAATATCACAAATACTTAAAACAGTCTTATATTTAGGTGTTTTGTTCTATTTAAAACACATGTTCACAAAATGGTTTCTCTGAAACCTGGCTTTGAACAGTAATTTTATACAGTAATTTTATATGTCTGTGTGCTATTACAGCCCCATGAGTGGTAATGATCAGCTTCCTTTCACTGGTCTCTGAGGCACCCACCACTGGGCTGTGCTGGACAGGACCACTCAGCCTCAGGACTCCTCCAGGTCATTTAGTGGAGCCCTGAAAAGAAAATCTGGAGCAGAGACCACTTGCCTGAATCAGATGATAGATCATGAAAGTTGCAATCCCCGCTCTTCTCCATTCAGGATGGACAAACAGAAATGAAATATATGCTTCATTGTATTTCACGTCAGGAACCATGAAGCCAAAGGCAATAATGACTTTTTTATAAAGCACGACTACACTGAAGTCGGGATACTGCAGGCACTCAGACAGGTCAATGCCTAAAGAAAAGAAACAACCAGAGACTCAAACTGTGTGCCTTTTGGAATTAAGGAACACCAAGCTGTTCAATTTGTACTTATAGCTATACCTGCATGCTAAAAAAATCCCAAAATTGGAGGCAAAGATATTACCATAGATACCACACATTCAGATCACAAAAATGAATTTTAGAAAATATCAAAATTAACATAGTCTTTTCTAAATACATATGTTAAAAGATGAGAGGCAGGACAGGTTGGATAGGAGAGAGTGCTCAGGTTCAGAACTGGACACACCTGGCTTTGACTCAGCCTCCTCTACCATGTGTGTGACTTGGCATATTCTGAAATATCTCAGGGGCTTGGATCCTGCAACATGTAAGCAAGAAGCATACCCAGACCTGACAGAGCTGGGTGAAGATCTCAGAGTATCCTATCATATTACCACCTCCATATACAACTTGTAAGTCTTTTATATAAATGCTACCTTTCACAATAAAGAAGTAAAATAAAAAAATGATTCTGTGCATGATGTATAAAGGTACCTAGAATAATGGCAGAAGCAGCAGATGCTCCCAGAATGCTACTTTAAGCCCCAATACCACTCCCAGAAGAATGAGCACAGCGCTGCCACCACATGCACTATTACATGATTATTAGACAGTAAAGATGACATGGCTATAATCTTGGTGAAATCCTAACATCTGGAAGACACGGATTACTTCCTTCAGGTTTCAAAGCAGATCCAAAACAACATGTTTATATTTAGCAATTAAAATGTTTTCTTGTAAGTGATGGCTCTGGTCTTCAGAGACAATTTTGTTAAGGCTGATAAGATAATAAACCCTATTGGGTTTACTCTTATTCTCAAAGTCTATGATTGAGATATTTGGTTTTTTAAAAACACCTTTTGGCTGTACTAACACTTGGTAAGGAACAGGTAAACCAACAAAGCAAAAAGAACTATTAAGCCAAAAACAAAAGTGTCCAAACGCACCCAAGCTACCAGTCTGTGTATCTTTGATAGACATTACCTGGTATCTAAACATAGGTAGAAGCAAAACAGGATGAATCTTTTATTCTGGAAGCAGAGACAAACAGGGAAGAGAAACAAACAAAAACACTGTTTATTACTTTAATTGCTGGCTTCTTCTTGATCTTAGGAAAGTGAGAGACATTTATATTTAATATTTCTATGTTAGAAACAGACTACATGAAATCATATGACTAAAGGTCTTAGGATCATGTGGCATACACTAATTTAAAAAGGTGAACTATTCAGAAAATTGATCTGCCTGGTTTGGAAGGGGGAACATACCAGGCCAGAAAAACTCCTGACACATAGAGTTGATCGTTGGGATGTGATTTGGTCGGACATAGCAGTAATCGAGAGGCGCATCGGGTTCAGGTGTCCAGTGAGGGTCACTCTTGTGCAGGTGGGAACGAATCTGTGACAGGAGCTGCAGTTTGGGTGGCTTTGTCTCATAATCACGCCTCCAGCACCACAGAAAATAAACAAATTCAAGTCAAGAAAAGTAGCTGATACTATTCCTAGATAACTCACACATATGGTGATCCTATTGAAATTTTAAACTAATTCATACTGCTCTATAAGATAGCTTGATTATAGCTATAATACTTTTCTGTATGAAATCTAAATTACACTCTGTTAAACATTCATCAGACCCAACCAGGGACTGTACTAGGAACTGCTGAGTCTTAATGAACAAAGTGAGGAAACAGAAATAGCAGATTCACCCCAGGAGTGTTCCAACAAGATCAGAGGCCAAAGAAGGGACTATCCAACTCTGCTGGGCAGCTGGGGAGCACTAGAGATAAGGTAAGACTGGAGTGCACTCACAAACTGCCTTTCCCCTTGTTTTCCCAGGAACTTAGTACTGAGCAAAGAGGGTCAGGGCAATCCTGAAGCTGCAGAGCAAGTGTGGCTCAACAAAGACTCTGTGCTCGCTCAGTCACAGTGCCAGACACTGCTATGGGTCTCTCTAACAAGCTCAGCTTTCATTCCACTGCCTGGAAAACAAGACTCATTAGAAAGTGTCCCAAAGCTAGTCTAGATATTGGCTCAACTGAGACATCTTTGCATTTTTTTCTCATTTTATAGACTATTAACTATACACAACTTTAAGATTTAAAATTAAAATGATTGAGGTAATCACCAAAAAAAATCTAACAGTTGATTTATCCTTGCTTTTTACAATTTTTTCAAAGGACTGCCTTGTCTATAAAAGTACAGCTGAAACAAGCAGATTGGAAGAGCACACAAAGCAGAAGTTTTTTGGGTTTTGGTCACAGAAGAATGGGGTGCAGAAACAACGAACGTTACTCCCTGTATCACACTTAACACCATATCTCTTCCCCATATACCTGATATAGGGCTTCAAAATTCGAGAAGTATAAGGGCTGACAATACTTTGGTCCACAGCCATATCTTCTGATCCCACTAAACGATACAAAAACTTGGTGGTCTGGTGCCGAAATCCTTTCCTGGATGGTAAGGCAGTCTACGTGAAAGAAACATGGTTATATAAACATAAAATTACTCAAAGGATTGGTTAATTTCTATATATAATTAGTATTTATTATATTTTATGTGTCAGAAAGTGGGTCTTTCTCCATTACTTATTTGGAAAGCTCAAATTTCAGTTAAAACTCTGTAGGCAACTTTGTCTAAAACTAGATATGAAAAACTAATCCCAGTCATAAAAAAGTCAAAATGATTTTTTAAAATTTAAAAATCTTAAGTCATGCAAGTGAGTAAAATGTAGGACTAAACACAATTTATAGCTTACTTAGACTTCCTTTTGCCTATGTTATACTTCAGCCATTCTCTAAATATTAACCAGCACTAGCATCAAGTAGGGAACACACACATGGGTCATGCTGTATGACTACACTATTATTCAGTGCGCCACGAGCCAATTACTGCTGTCCTCGTGTATGGGTTTTCTGAAATATGTCAATTTTTTAATAGGTGATGCTGATTATCATCCCTAAAACAAATCTCAATAGCAGAGAGGCCCTTTCAGAGGAAGGGCATCCTAGCAGAACTGGGGGACTTTACACATTTCCCTGTGAAGCCCAAGAGCAGCACTGGAGGCATGCTGTTCTGCAATGACTGCTGCTCCAGGCCCTCAGTCGTGTAGTAACAGAACACGTGCAATTAGGGTTTTATAGCAAAGAGCTCAGAAGTAAGATTAAAAGGCACATTTATGAAGGGGTTTGCCAAGGGTTGGATGAAGTTTAGAAACCTGAGTTGTTTTTGTAGAATCAGTTTTCTCTTAGCCTAGAAAATAACTTTGTTGAAAGAACAGCAAGATTTCTTCCTTTGTAATTTGCTCTCATACTTTCCCAACCTGGACACCAAAATTTTTAAAAGCCAACTTTTGAAATTCTTCCAAGGCTTAAAGCAGGTTTCAAAGTGATCATCCCTGCAGGTATAAGTGGCTCCTCATATCCAAAGCCAGAGTCAACTTCCCCTCCCCTTGAATCTGGGTGGGCCTTGTGAATGGTTGGGACCAATCAGAAAATGAGGGAAGTAATATTCATGGACTTTGGAGCCCAGGTCTTAAGACACTGGCAGCTTTCCATATCTTCCTCTTGGAATTGGCCTGCATGTTATCCCAGATAAACCAGTGAATGACTAGCCACCACATGGAGACAGGCTCTGGAAGAAGAGAGGCATTCTGGGCATTACAGTTGCAACCCAGTTCCAAGCAACTACAGCCACATAAGTGACCCCAGACTTCAGCAGATGAAGTAGAGCAACCAGTTAAGCCCAGTTAATTCACAGAATCAGAGGAAATATTAAATGGTTATTAAGGTAGGTCACTAAATTTTGGAATGGTTTGTAATGCAGCAACAGAAAACTAACACTTAACAGGTGGCCCACAAAATACTTCCAATATCTGGTTAGTCTCAAGGTGGGTCCTGTGGCACCTCCTGGATGTTATACAGCGTCCCAATTTTCTTCCAGCTCATTGCTTTCACCCTATGCTGAACCAACCTCCACTGTCTAGACACCCTCACTGTCTCCTGTTGGCCTCTCTGCTGCCACTCTTACCCTACATCACCCCACACTGTCCACTCATAAGCCAGAATCTTCTTTAAAAACAACTGGATGTGGTGGCTGTAATCTCAGCAATTCAGGAAGCTGAGGCAGGAGGATTACAAGTTCAAAGCCAGCCTCAGCAACTTAGCAAGGCCCTAAGCAACTTAGTTAGACCCTGTTTCAAAATTAAAAAAAATTTTAAAAAAGGGCTAGAAGCCGGGCGTGGTGGCGCACACGCCTGTAATCCCAGCCCTTGGGAGGCTGAGGCAGGAGGATCGCGAGTTCAAAGCCAGCCTCAGCATTTAGCGAGGCCCTAAGCAACTCAGTGAGACCCTGTCTCTAAATAAAAAATACAAAATAGGGCTGGGGATGTGGCTCAGTGGTGGAGTGCCCCTGGGTTCAATCCCCTGTACCAAAAAAAAAAAAAAAAAGGGCTAGAGATGTGACTTAGTGACTCCTGGGTTCAATCTCTGGTACCAAAAAACAAAACAAAAAAATATAAATTCAAATAAAAAAAAATCCACATCCTTTGATCAAAATTCCTATAGTGGTTTCCCATTGTATGTTCAAAATACAATTCAAACTCCTCACTTATGACTGGTAGGATCCTGCAGAATCTGGCTCCATTATCCCCGTGGCCTCATCTTCCACCCACTAATTCTTTCACCACCACAATGTTCCAGGCATACACACCAGCCCTACTCCTGCCTTTGGAGTTCCCTGACCTTCAACCCTGATCTCTCTTTAGTTTGGCTCCTCCTTGTCAATCGGGACTTAGTTCAAGTGTTACCTCCACCAAGAGGTTGCCTTTAACCCCTCGGAACAGAGGGTGCCACTGCTCTCTGCTGCTTTACTCCACTGCAGTACTTGCTTTGGATCAGGAGATCTCTGTGTTGATTAAACTAATCACCATCATCTCCCTGCTTGAGGACATCAGCTCCGTAAGGGCAGGGACCCTCTTAGTCTTAACTTTCTACAGTATTCCCAGGTAGAATAGTGCCTGGCACATCTTAAGTACTCAACTTACATTTGTTGAATGACAAAGTGATGGCAGAAAATTCAATCCAAAGTCAAATAAGTATGAACGATGTTATATGAATTTCTTCAAACTTCTAGTTTTAAACACAATGGAGAGCTAGGTGGGCTGCTGGGTCCACTCTAAAACCTGGGAGAGGGCAGGGAAGATGGAACACAAGGCTGCGAGAAGGCCTGGGGAGATCAAAGGTGGCTGGGATCTAGTGAGGCAGTGAAAGCAGAACACAGCCTTCCACCAAATAGGGCTGGGGGTTCCCTGGTTACACCACCGCTCTTCCAGTGCTGTAGTAAGTAAATCACTGCAAAGTGACTTTATCAGCCACGTGTCTGCTGGAGGACAATGTCAGGCAGCAATGGAGTCTTCCTGAGGTGGAGGGGAGAACTCCACTGTGGACAACTCTGAGCACTGTACAAGCCAGCAGTGACCACAGGGGAGGAAAAGGCAGTCCCAGGGCCCGTGGTGCTGGGAGGGCCCTTGGGATGTGAGGCTGCCTAATTAGAAAAAGGTGAGGATGAGAAATGGGTTAGCCCAGAGTCTGCCATTTTACCAAACTTGCCAAGAGGGTCACAAACTAGGAACATGCCTTTTGCACTTCTGCCAGGTGTATGCACAACAAAGGAATCTGAAAAGACTAAGGGAATCTGAGTTCAGAGAGGAAAAACCAAGACACATAAATGAGTGCAATAAAACAAAAGGAGGATAACAAACTAAACAAACTACTGGAAAAACAATTTACCAAACAGACAAGAATTTTTAAAAAGCACAGTGAATTATCATCCCGGAAAATACAAATCAAAACTACAGCGAGAGACCACTTCATATCCACAGATGGCTCTAATAAAAAAGACACAGTAACAATATGGTGAAGATACATGGAGAAATCAGAACATTTATACCTGGCTGGTGGGAATGCACAAAGATGCCACCACTTTGGAAGACAGTCTAGCAGCTCTTCCAAAAGTTAAACATAGAGTAAACCATCTGACCCAGTAATTCCACTCCTAAATATATACCCAGAGAAATCGAAACATATGTCCACACAAAACCTTGTACACAAATGTTCATAGCAGCATTATTCACAACAACCAAAGGGTAGAAACAATCCCAATGTCTATCAACTAATGAATGGATAACAAAATGTGGTATATACATATATACAATGGAATATTCAGCCTTAAAGAGGACAAAGTACTAACACACGCTACAACATGGATGAATCTTGAAAACATTACATAAGCAAAAGAAGGTGGTTACAAAAGGCCACATATGAATTCCATTTATATATATCAAAGACAGAGTAGCCTACTGAGGTGAAAAGTATATTAATGGGGGTAGGAGTTTGGGCAGGATAAGCAAAAGGGCTTGGGGTTTCTTTTGAGGGTAATGAAATATTCTAAAATTGATTATGGTTCAACTCTGTGAATATATTAGAAACTTAAAATGTGTAGTTTAAATAGGCGAATTGTTTGGTATATGAATTGTATCTCAATGAAGCTGCTATAAAAGCAAAAGCATAATAAATAGACTCCAAGGTAAAGGAAGGAAACAGGAAGGATAAGTTATGAAGTGTCTCTTATTCAATACCTGATATTAAAAACATGATTGCTGAAATAAAGCACTCAGTGAATGATGGATGGTAGGGAAAGGCAAGGATTTATTTAAAAAGTCAAAGGAAAAGATAAGTAAAAGAAGTAATGGTGTTATTGGGCACAGTGGCGCACGCCTGCAATCCCAGTGACTTGGGAGGCTGAGGCAGAAGGATCGCAAATTTGAAGCCAGCCTCAGCAATTTAATGAGGCCCTAAGCAACTTAGTAAGACCCTGTCTCAAAATAAAAAGATTAAAAAAAAAAAAAAAGGGGGGGGTGATGGTGCTAGAATGTGGTTCAGTGGTAAAGCACCTCTAGGTTCAATCCCCAGTACCACAGAAAGAGTAATGGGGTCAACAACCATATTAAGAATCCAGAAAGAGAGCTAAAAAATAAAGAATATGTTGAAAGAAACAATAGTGAAGATTTCCCAGACTGAAGCTGCATATATGAGGATTTCTGGTTTTTAGTCTAGCCTGTAAGGAGCCACATCATCCTAACAAGTAAAAATCTGAACAAACTGAAAAGTCAACAGCTCTTTTTAGATCTGCACCAGAAGTGAGGTGACCAGGCACAGTGCTACCCCCCAAATTAAAGAGAGTGGAAATAACTTACTGGAGTAGAAACCTCCACAGGAATCAGTACTGGAGCAGGAAAACCTAAACGATAGTTGATGAATTACTGGAGGCTCAGTGTGGACAAGACAGAGATAAAAATTCCAGAGGGCCCAGTCTTAGGGGGAACCCCACACTTTTCTAAGTTTTATCTCCAAGAGTTGGACCAGGTTCTCATAGTGAAGATCAAAGAACCTCTTAGCCCCACACCAGCTGGACAAGGGGAAAAGGAACCATTTTGAAATAGGATAGAGAACTTTGTTCTTAACAATTCCTGCACTCAGGAGAAATTAATTTACCAAAGTCTTACCCATTGGGGTTTCATCAGTGCCTAACTGACCTGAGAGAAGAGATACTACCTAAATCTAGAACTCCAGCACTGTCCAGCCATCCTGCCCCACTAATTGGGGAGAAAAACTGAGAAGCTCTAGAAACGTTCACAGCCCAGAGGCATAGGCTCTCCAAAAGACTGAGACCAAATCACAGGACTACAGAACAACTAACCCACCTCTGCACCACTAAGGGCTTGTTACAATAGTTCCTCTTACAAAGAACATCATGTTTGGCTTTCAGCAAAAAATTCAAGGCACACTAAAGACAAAAAACACTGTAGGAAGAGATAGAGAAAACATCACAACCAGATTCAGATATGGCGGGGTTATGGGAATGATTAGACTGGGAATTTTAAACGACTATGATTAATATGTTAAGGGCTCGAGCTGGTCATCATGGCTCACACTTGTAATGCCAGGCATTTGGAAGGCTGAAGGAGGATTGTAAGTTCAAGGCCAGCCCCAACAACTTAGGAAGACCCAATCTCAAAAGCAGAATAAAAAGGGCTGGGGATATAGCTCAGTTGCTAGAGTGCTTGCCTTGCAAACACAAGGCATGGGTTCAATCCCCAGCACCATAAAAAACAAAACAAAACAAAAAACAAACAAAGAATAAAAAGAGTGGTAAAACTCAGTGGTAGAGTACCCCTGGGTTCAATCCTCAGTACCAAAAAAGAAAAAAAAAAAATTCAGGGCGCTAATAGACAAAGTAAACAACATTCATGAATAGATGGGTACTTAAAACAAAGAGAAGTACTAAAAATGAATCAACAAGAAATTCTGAGATCACACAATAACTAAAAACAAGAATGCCTTTGATAATGGGCTCATTAGAAGTCAGGACACACACCTGAGAAAAGACTCTTTAAGTTTGAGGATATGCAGTAAAACCTTCCAAAGTTGAAAAGAGGAAAAAAAGTCTGCAAAGGATAGAATGGAACAGAATATGCAAAAAATGTGGGACAAACACAAAAGTGTAACATATGCATAATGGCAATACCAGTGGAAGAGAAAGGAACAGAAAAAATATTTGTAGCAACAACCACCTCTAATTAAGGTCAGGCAGCAAACTACAGATCCAGAAAACTTGGAGAATACCAAGCCAGATAATGCCAACCAACATATAAGACACCTCTGACTTGAAGAGCAGAGTTGTCAGGCAAGATAAATGACAGCAAAAACACTTAAAAATGCATTAAGATAAAAAAGGAAGAGAAAATCTTGAAAGCTTCTAGGAGAAGAGAGAATTTAAAAAGGAGGCCACAACGAAACAAGAACAAGAATGATATTGGGGCTCTCAGGAGTAGCACTATATGTAAGATGATAATAGTTTTGATTTCAAAATGTCAGAGAGAAAAATCACAATTTTATATTTAACTATGCTGTCATTTAAAAGCAAGAATGAAATGAAGATATCTTAGACATACAGATTTTCAAAATTAACCTCAAAAAGATTGCGTTTTAAAGAATTTAGAGGAAGTAGTCAGCAAGATATTAATTTGGGAAGAAATAATGAGAAATCAGAGAGAATAAACAATGTAGGAAGGTTTACTACCATTTAAATAAGCAACACAAAGGAAAAAGATGAGAGCATGCAAAGTTACTTTTTAGTTTGGGGAGAAAACCACATGATAACATTAAAAAATTAGTACAGAAAAATAAATGTGTCTTATGTTAGGACCTATAAACAGAATAAAAATAGAATGTATAACTTTTCTTATGGTAAGGGAAAGAAAATAATCACATAGACTATTTTCTTTGACCATGATATAATTTGATTAGAAATAAAACGAATTACCAAAAGATATTTTATCTGAAAACTGATTACCAAAATTCTTTCACCTGAAAACTAAAAAAATGGCACTAATTCTTGGGCAAAAGAGGACATACTGAGGAAAATTACAGAATGTTAAGTACTGAGTGGTAATAAAATTACATCATTTCAAAAGCTGTAAGTCATAGGTAACAGTACTTCCAGGGATATTTATAACTACGAATACACATTTATCAGAAAGCAAGGGAAGACTATGAATAGAATAAGTGAATGCACAGCTGCTAACCTGTGTAACTGCATTAAACTCATAATAAAAGTCCAAGATGCTTGGTGGTGTGTGCCTGTAATCACAGAGATTTGGGAAGATGAGGTAGGAGAATAAGTTTGAGGACAGCCTGGGCAACTTAGCAAGACCCTCTCTCAAAATAAAAAATAAAAAGGTCTGGGGATGAAGCTCAATGATAAAGCACCCTGTGTTCAAACCATATTATCAAAAAAAAAATATGTCTAGGTTAAGATGGGGGATTAAATACAAGCACCCCCCCATAAACTATAGAAACAGACTTAATTAGGGAAAAGAAAAAGGCAAACACACAAGAATGGAAAGATGGGGAAAAGAAACAGAAACTAGGGGGCAGATGGACAAATAATAACTGATTTAACCAAAATCCCAAGATGGCTTTGGATACAGTGAGAACTAGCCCAGTCAAATGCTGCAGAACCCACACTGCTAAAACCTAGGTGGTTGGCAAGATTCCTCTGCAACTGGGACTAAAGGAGGCAGCAGGCAAAAGCTGTGTGCAAAGCACTAAGATCCCCTATCCCTCAACTTCCTGCTGTGGGTGGCTGCCCTCTCCCAGCAGCAGTTGGGAAGGTGTAAGGAGGTCTCTGATAGCAATAAGATTAGTGGTAAGGTCCCTCTTCCCTCACTTGGCAACCAGGTTCTGGGTCTGGAAACTCTTTCCTGGGGACCCTGACCAGCTCATGAGGGGAGACCTAAAGGCAGTGTTATTAGGGGCCTGCCACAGAGGACTCGCCTAGACTGGGACTGCACAGAATTACAGGTTTCAACGCATTTCCCTCAGCATTTGAAAGCACTGCCCACTGTCTACTTGCTTGGGTGCTGCTGTTAGGTTGGTTTTCAACTTCATCTGACACTGGCTTAATTTTGGTTTAACGTAAGGCTTTTTCAAATATGTAGTTCTCAAAGTTTACCTCCCATGCAGCTTTTTTTTTTTCTTTTTTTGGTACTGGGATTGAACCCAGGGGTACTTTACCACTGAGCTATATCCTCAGCCCTTTTTATTTTTTATTTTGAGACAGGGTCTCACTAAGTTGCCCAGTCTAGCCTTGAACTTTCCATCTTCCTGCCTCAGCCTCTCAAGTCACTGGGATCACAGGCGTGTGCCACTGTGCCCAGCTCCTATGCAGCTTCGCTTAGGAAACCATTAAGGACATGCTCCACTAAAACCAGGAAGTAAACCTACCAACAGATAAAGGGCCACAGAAAACAAATCAAACACACAGGAGGGCACAAAGGAACTGCAGGAGAGGGGAGAAACTAGGACCACTGCGGAGCCTCACACACAGGGCCAGCACAGCGTGGACAAGTGTGACTCAAGGGGCAGGCACAGAGGCTGTCATCACTAAGTCCCTGCTACCACCAACTGTCTTTCAAATCTAAGGAGTGAGTGGTGGCCCAGAGTAATCTCAGCTGTGCTCAGCTTGTCTAAACCATAGACTGAGAGCCTCCTGTACCCTCTCAGGGCTTGCTCCCTGGTTCAGAGCAGGATACCCACTACACAGATTGCATTGACTTGCAAGATGAAAGCTGGGTCAGCCCAGGCAGGAACTTCAGAGGATCTTGTTCCTTCTGCCCAGATTTTTTTCTTTTCCTTATCTTTTTTTTGTACTGGGGATTAAGGCAAGAGGCTCTTAACCACTGAACCACACTCCCAGCCCTTTTTATATTTTATTTTGAGGCAAGGTCTCACTAAGTTGCCGAGGCTAGCTTTGAACTCACGATCCTCTTGCCTTAGCCTCCAGTCACTGGGACTATAAGCATGCGCCATCATGCCCACTCTGCCCAGATTTCTGCCATGTTCCCTAGTATATATAGCAACCCTAACAGACATTCAGACTGTGGTGAGCCTTCTGTTTCCCAGGACCCATAATGATCCTGATCACTGACTTGCCCAGGTGGGTTTCATAGAAGCTGAAGCCAGAACATAACTGTATTTGTTGGGGCTGCCAGAATAAAGTATAGTTGTCTCTCAGTATCAGAAGGAGGCTTGTTCCAGGATCCCCTGAGAATACCCAAAATCTGCAGATGTTCAAGTCTTTTATAGAAAACGGCACAGTATTTGCATATAACCTAAGCATATCCGTCCACATATTTAAAATCATCTTTAAATTACTTATTATACATAATACAAATGTTATGTTAAAAAGATGTTATACTATATTGTTTAGGGAAAAATGATAAGGAAAAAATCCATACATATTAGGTACAGATTTAGTTCTCCCCTAATTTTTTCAATTTGCAGTTGGTTGAATCTGTGGGTTCCTTATCCATGGATACAGAAAGCTAACTGTATCAAACTGGGTGCCTTACAACAAAAGAAATTAATTGTCTCAGTTCCAGAGGTCAGAAGCCAGAAATCAAGGTGTAGGTAGGGCCAGGCTCTCTGAATACACTACCAGATAATCTATCCTGTAACCTTCTCTTAGCTTTTGGTGCTGCAGGCAATCCCTGGGCTCTGGTGGGTCATAGACAGATCACTAATCTCTGCTTGTCTTCATGTGGCCTCCTTCCAGTGAGTGTATCTCTATCCCTTCTCTTATAAAGACATCAGTTGGATTGGATTAAGGGTCCACCCCACTCTAGAATAACCTCCTCTTAATATGACCATTATCTATAAAAGCCCTATTTCCAAACAAGGTCACATTCATTCACAGGTAACAGGGGTTGGGATGTCAACAGATCCTTTTGAAAGACATAACTAATCCAAAACAAAGATTCAGAAACCCTATCTTGCATTATCTTGTTCCAGAGCCTTTCTCTGAAAGTGGCAATTTCCTTGAAGTTAGATTTGTGTATGTTGCTCAGTGTTTATTTTTACTTTTGTCCTCAGGATTGCACCCAGGACACCTGACCACTGAGCTATACTCCCAGCCCTTTAAATTTTTTTTTTTTTTAAACTTTGAAATAGGTTCTTGCCAAACTGCTGAGGCAGGACTTCAACCAGTGATCCTCCTGCCTCAGTCTCCCAAATAACTGGGATTACAGGTGTATACCACCATATTCAGTTGTTTATTTATTTTTAACTCAAAGTACATTGTTTAGAAATATATACATTCAAAAAGCAGAGGAAAAATTCATACTGAAAGAGAGTGGCTCCTCTGGGGGGAGTAGGATATGCACATTAAGACTTTAAGGTGTTTGTAGCACTATATCTCAAACCAGGAGACAGACATGCAGGCATTTATTTTATTCATCTCTAACCTATAGCTATATGTTCTGTGCTTTGTTCTATCTCTATGACACATTTCACATTTAAAAAAATAAAGTGTAGGGATTAAAAACACAAAAATAGCCGGGCATGGTGGTACACGCCTGTAATCCCAGCACTTGGGAGGCTGAGGCAGGAGGACTGCAAGTTCAAAGCCAGCCTCAGCAACTTAGCGAGGCCCTAAGCAACTCAGTGAGATCCTGTTTCTAAATAAAATACAAAATAGGGCTGAGGATGTGGCTCAGTGGTGGAGTGCCCCTGGGTTTCATCCCAAGAACCAAAAAAAAAAAAAAAAAAAAAAAAAAAAAACCCCACAAACAATGCAAGAATGAAGAACAAGTGAACAGATAACTATAAACAAAAGCATGCAAATACAAAGCAAATGACTTAACATACCAAAGAAAGCTAAAACCTCAGGTTGTAGTGAAGACAGGCTGAGAGCAGGGCAATTTATGCAACAGCCTAAGGAAAGCACAGACATCAGCAGGATCAGGCTCTGCTAAAGCTGAGGGCAGCAGTGGGACTATGGGATGAGAGGCTCTTTGTTTACTCATATATAGGAAATTATCATTCCCTCCATGGGAAGAAGACTGGACCTCTGGAGAGGTTCAAGAGAGATTCTGCATACAGGGAACCAAGCTAAGTATGACCTGTCTGGAAGACAAGGGAGAGGCAGGGATAGGAGGCTCCTGGTCACTCCCCACCTGGCTCCCTGAATGCAGGCAGGCAGGTTAATACTTCAAAGGGAAGGAAAGATAGAAAGTAGGGGGGAAATAAATAAAGATGAGTAGGGGTCTTGCCAAACGATAGCCCATAGGCCAAATCCAGCCATTGCCTATTTTAGTAAATAAGTTTCTCTAGGGCTATGGTTGTTAGTGTTGAGTAGTTACAACCTAGACTGTGTGGCCTACAAAGCCCACAATATTTACTGCCTTTATAGAAAATTTGCCAATCACTGGTCTAACAGGGTCCAATGCGCAACTAATAGGGGAGTTCCTAAAACGGAGCAGAGGAAATAGAAGACAGGAAATCAAGACTCTTGAGAACTCAGGAAGGAGGAGTGTCAAATCAAAAGGGCCCAAAAGGACAGGGGATATAGCTCAGTTGGTAGAGTGCTTGCCTTGCAAGCACAAGGCCTGGGGTTCAATCCCCAGCATGGCACAAAAAAAAAAAAAGAAAGGCCCACAAGCCAAATGCCCAGCACAACAAAAGAAAGAAGTCCCATGCCTGGTACATCACTAAGTAATACTGGACCACCAGCAATAAAGAGAAGATCCCATTACCTTCCAAAGAAGAAGAAGAAAACAGAGAAATGTAAAGGTTCTAAACAGGGCAATTCACAGGGTAAGAAACAACTAGGGAACATGAAATGTTTAACCTCACCTGTAACCAAAGAAATGAAATAGAAAACAAGATTTCATTTTCTAACCATCTGATTAGCAACCTTACATGCTGGTTAGTATCAAGTGCTAGCCAAGATAAAGGGAAACAAGACTTCTCCTACCTGCTGGTGGGAAGCTCTAGCAGTTCTGAGTGGAATTAATTGTTCCCAGGAGCTCTCACAGAGCTTGGGTTCTAGTGAACACTCTTTGAGCAATGGTGACCCAACACTGACACTGCAGTTGCCATTTCATGTTGTTTCATGTTGTGCCATAACTACACAGAAGTTTACACACCTGCAGGTCCTGCTCTGCACAATGTCTGGGACACTGCACACCCTCAACAAATCTGTCAATCAGAACCATGACTTGGTTGGGCATGGTGGACCACACCTGTAATCCCAGTGGCTTGGGAAGCTGAGGCAGGAGAATCTCGAGTTCAAAGCCTTCCTCAGCAATATAGTGAGGCCCTAAGCAACTCAGAGAGACCCTGTCTCTAATAAAATACAAAAAGGGGCTGGGGATGTGGCTCAGTGATTAAGCGCCCCTGGGTTCAATCCCCAGCACAAAAAAAAAAAAAAAAATCATGACTTGAAAAGTGTACACCTACCATTAGAGATGGAGAGACAGGAAAAAGTCTTCTAGGTTATATTTTGAATGCTCAGTGGAAAAGAAAAACTCAGTTGTATTGAACAATTGTGAAACATAAAGCCAGGCAATTTTTGCATTTTCCTCCCTTGCTCTTTTCTTCTCTCACCTAAAATTACTCATGATTTTAAAAGTCACAGCATAGTAGGCATGATGACACACGCCTATAATCCCAAAGAACTGGGAGGCCGAGGCAGAAGGATCACAAGTTCAAGGCCAGCCCTCAGCAACTTAGGACTCAGCAACTTAGCCCTAAGCAACTTAGTGAGACCCTGTCTCAAAATAAAAATGAAAAGGGCTGGGGGGATGTGGTTCAAAATACCCCTGGGCTCAATCCCCACTACCTTCAACAAAAAGTCAAGGGTAACCATATCCACTTGCCAGGTGCTACCTGCCCACCTTCCACCCCACCTCCAAGAGTTTCAGAGTACATGCTCAGATCACCTGGTATCGGTCAAGGATCCTGAAGTCCTGACAGGTAGTCCGGTACGTGGCTTGTCCAGCTGGATGCCTGGAAACTCCTCCTTCTTTGGCTCCATAAATCCCATCAACTAATAGAAGAGCAGCATTAACAACTTGATCCAAGTCAAAAAGTGGTAATCCTCTATCCCTTTTCGCTTGTCTGACAATCAATTTCCGCTTCAGTCTCCGAGCTTCTGGTGTCATAGCAACTGCACTGGGACAGGCTTCCAGCCTCTTAAGCAGAAGCTTTTCCTCATAGATGCTGACAGGAGTATACTTGGGCCCTTTAGGCTTTGTGTCTTTCTCCAGTGGAGGCTTCCTCTTTTCTCGAGCCCTTGTTTGCAAAGATGTGTTTGAATCTGTGTCTTCACTGTCAACATCCATCCTGTCAGGCTTTTCCTCCTCACTCTCTATCTCCTGCTTTATCTGTTCAGGTGCTCTGACCTTTTTTCTGCCTCCGACCACTGGGCCAGAAGCTGCTGACCCAGGTGGAGGTGGGACGTACTCCATCCCTGGATCTATGACACCATCACCTTCCAGCTCATCATCATCTGCACAGAATATAAAACAGTATTATCAAGATACAGGAAAGAAGGGGCTGAGGGTGTAGCTCAGTACAAGGCCCTGGGTTCAATGCCCAGCACCACAAAAGTTAAAAAGAAAACAAAAAAGACAAGACATAGGAGAGAAGAAGGCAGAGTACATGGCTCACAAGGTGAACCCTCACACTCAAGATAAAAGATCTAGCAAGGTAAGACTTACCATGAAACAGGGCCTGTGGTGGCATCACGTCTGGAATCAGATCAGCTTCTGAAAGCAAGCTAGGCGTGGCAGAATGCGAGGCAGGAGTCCCTGGGGCAGAGAAGTCCAGAGAGGGAGAAGGAGATGGGCTTGTTAGAGGGGTGCGGTCAGAGGAGCTCAAGGACGAGAAATCAATTACTTCTCCTTTTTCAAGAATCACATCTGGCCTGCGGCCTCGGCTTATAAATTTCACTGGGGTAGAAGATGTGCTCCTGTCCAGAAAGCCAGCTGCTTCCTTCTGGGCTCTTCTAATGTCTTTGGCTTCCTGAGTTCGAGACCTTTTCTCCTTTAGTTCCATGGCAGATTCCACAGGATTGCGGCTCACGCGTTTTCTCAGTCCCTCTACAGTAATGATGGGATCCAATGTTGGTTTTGAGGCTGCTAGAAAATAAATATCCAACTTTTATTTATTTATCTATTCATTTTTTGGTACTGGGGGTTAGAAATCAGGGGCACTTGACCACTGAGCTACATCTGCAGCTCTTTTTTTATTTTTTATTTTAAAATAGGGTTTCACTAAGTTGCTCAGGGCCTCAGTAAGTTGCTGAGGTTAGTTGCACCCCTCCTGCCTCAGCCTTCAGAGCTACTAGGATTACAGGCATGCTCCACAACTTTTAAAATAACTACTCAACATTAATTTCTTTTTGTAATTGTTATAGCAACAGAAAACAGATTAAAATGTTGTGTTCCCCAGGGAGATTCTCCAGCATGAGAGTCAGCCCCACCCCAATCCCAAATCCCCTCCCTATAGCCCACTCCAAATCCCAAATCCCCTCCCTATAGCCCACCCCAATCCCTTCCCTTCCCTATAGCCCCACCCTAATCCCTTCCCTCGCCCTATAAAAGTTGACAACAAAAGAATTAACAGCCAGGCATGGTGAGTCACGCCTGTAATCCAAGCAATTTGGGAGGTTGAGTCAGGAGGATCCCACGTTCAAAGCCAGCCTCAGCAACTTAGCGAGGCCCTAAGCAACTCAGTGAGGCCCTAAGCAACTCAGTGAGACCCTGTCTCTAAATAAAATACAAAATAGGGCTGGGGCTGTGGCTCAGTGGCCGAGTGTCCCTGAGTTCAATCCCTGGTTCAAAAAAAAAAAAAAAAGAAATAAGGAGCGAATTCGCACACCGCTTTTAGGCGTAAGGGCGATCGTCGCTGGCCAGCTAAAATAAAGGCTTCTTTTGGCTTTACGTGATAGGCTTGGATGATTTTATTTTCTTTAAGTACAACATAATGCCTTACTGTGAACCTCGAACCATGTTCAATATAGATAAATGTTTGATGAATACCTTAAACTAAAAGAATTAGATATCTCTTAAGAAAAAAAAAAGTTAAAATGTAAGTCTAAACAAACATTATATTTTACCTATTACAATGGGTAAACATTAAAAGTCTGATAATGCTCAGCAGAAGTATGAGGAAATAGGCATTTTCATGACTAGTAGGGCATAAGTTTAAAAAATTTTTTTTTTTTAGTTGTCAGTGGACCCTTATTTTTTATTTATTTATATTTGGTGCTGAGAATCAAACCCAGTGCCTCCTGCATGCTAGGCAAGTGCTCTACCAATGAGCCACAACTCCAGCCCCAGTAGAGCATAAGTATTAAGATAGCTGTCTGGAGAGTAATTTGACAATAACAATTTTTTAATGAATATGTCCTTAGATATAGCAACTGTTTGCAATTTGTACACATACAAATTTGTGCAATTGAAGCACTGTTTAAAGTAACAATAAAAAGGGGCAGAACAATCAAAATGTCCACCAAAAGGGGAATAGCTTAACAAATTATCATAGAGTCATATAACAGAATCAATGAAGCAAAGGAAAATAGGGTAAATCTACATGTATTGTAATGGAAAGATGTCCAAGTTATACTGGGAGAAATGGGGAATAAGTATTATAGTGTATTTATGCTTTAAAAAGAATGCTTAAAATACAGGATCTCTAAAAGTATTCATGAGAAACAACATTGGTTACTCTGGGAAGTTAAACTGTAGTGGGGAGAGGGTAGACTTTCAGACTTTGCACCCTTCAATACTATCCGATATTTAACCATTATATGTTGAAAAATTTTAAAGCTCATTAAAAATTTTTTACATTAAAAAAACTCAGAAGCCAGCCAGCTACAATGACACATGATTGTAATCCCAGTTACTCAGGAGGCTGAGGCTAGAGGATCGCAAGTTTGAGGCCAGTCTAGGTAATTCAGTGAGACCCTGTCTCAAAATAAAAATTAATAAAAAAAAAAAAGGGGGCAGGGCTGGGGATGTAACTCAGTGAAAGAGTGTGTGCCCAGCATGCATGAGGCCCTGGGTTCAATTTCCAGTTTTTAAAAAAAAAAAAAAAAAAAAAAAGATCAATATGTACTACTAAGGAATTACTATTAATTTCTTTAAAAATGTAAAAGAGCACTATAGTTAGATTATGAAACAGAAAAAAAATCCTTATTCTTAGTGATACCTACTGATATATTTAAGAATAAAATGTTGATGCCTGAGATTTGCTCCTAAATAATCCAAAGATGAGGGTGGAAGATCAAGGAAAAGTTCCAGGATGAACTAGACGTTTTGTCCATGAAACAAAACAGTCTGATGTACGTATGTACTTACATACTTATTGATTCATTGGCAATAGGGATTTAATCCAGGAGCGCTCTACTTCTGAGTTATACCTCCAACCCTGGTAGGGTTTTTTGTTATTGTTGTTGTTCCTTAATTTTGAGTCAAGATCTTGCTTGCCCAGGTAGCAAGCAAACTTGTGATCCTCCAGCCCTGCAACTGGCAAGGGGTTTATAAAACTGGTAACTTAAGAAATGATAAAATGTTGTTTTTTACAGTATTTATTTACAGTACCCAAGAATAATGTAATCATAAAACTGTCAAGTGGAGTAGCTGCAGCGAGACAGATGAGCTACGGCTGGTAAAGCAGGACCGTTTCCTGTGGTCACACTTGCTGTGCTCTGCATTGCACCTTTATGCTGTTCTCACAGTGGTACCTTTGACTTTTAAAGTGGACGCAGACAACTTCTCCCCTTCAGGTTTCATTGTTGGGGGCTTGTTATGAACAAGTTTCCACCATCCAGGCTCTCCAAATTCCTGAGCACCTGAACGAAAGTACATAGGACTTCCCACGCTGAGGCAACCCGCTACTGTGCTCCACCACGTTGAAGTCTTTTTCCTAAAGAGTCCAAGAATTTAGAAACTATTAGCACTTGAATTTGACCATTATATAGCAAATATACCCTCTGTATGCCTCCTAGCCTGTGATATGCTATGGAACCCTCCTATTGTTGAAGAAACAGAACATAAGAGTCAAGAGAGAAGCTCTGGAGTCTTGACTAACTTCAAATCCTCACTCTACCACCTTTCAGCTATCTCAGTTTCCTCATCTGTGAAATCAGAATAATAAAATTTACCCCACAGGTTGCTATGAGAATTGAATGAAAGAATTTAAACGAAGCACATAAAACATTTCTTATCACACTCATCATGATTATAGGGTTCCTACAGGCTTTAATTAAGTTGCTTTTACATGTGAATTGAGCACAGCTCTCAAGAAATAAAGCATACGACAAGCATAACTCCAAGACTGGGCAGTTTATGATATATGTTAATCATTAGTGCTGGTGAATGGTTTATTTTATCCAGGGAGTTGGATGCATCTCAGTCTGGTCCAGTTTGCTTTGATATACAAAAACGGTAATAAAATTACATGGTATGCTCCACAAATATAGACAGCACATATGATAAACACACACACATACAAGATCAACTATTAAAGTTCCTGTTGAAAATTCTCTTAAAGGCAACTATTCTATTTCTGTCGTGAAAACAAAAGTGAACTACCAGAAATTCTAAATAAACACTTCAGTGTTTTTTTGATTTAGATGAGTGTCACCCAAAGTCCATGTGTAAAGGCTCTGTCCCTAGCATAGTGTTATTGGGAGGTAATAGGGACCTTTGAGAGGTGGGTCTTAGGTCACTGGGAGTGTGTTCTCAAAGAGGACTGTGGGACCCTAGTCTCTTTCCTTCCTCTCTCTCTCTTTCTCTCTCTGTTCCTGGCTTGAGATGTGACCACCTGCTCTAACACAATCCTGCCATGATGTGCTGCCCTGACCACTGGTCCAAACCAAAGGGGCCACACAATCTTGGACTTGAAACTATGAGAACCTTGAGCTAAAATAAACCTCTCTTTATTTCATAAGTAGCCTATGTCAGGTATTCCCTTACAGTAATCAAAAGTTAAAATGGAGAGAACAACAACTTAGTTTCAAACCTTAGCCTTGGTCACAGGGTGCCTCTCCTACAATCTTACTTTTTTCTTTTTTAATTTTCCAAATCCCTCTGTCTCACCCAAGGAATAAAACCAGGGTAGAAACCAGAAAAGGTAGTGCACACCTGTAATTGCAGCAGCTTGGGAAGCTGAGGTAGAAGGACTGCAAGTTCAAAGCCAGCCTCAGCAACTTAGCAAGGCCTAAGCAAATTAGTGAGACCCTGTCTCAAAATAAAAAATAAATAGGGTTGGAGATGTGGCTCAGTGGCTAAGCACTCCTGAGTTCAATCCCTGGTATCAAAAAAATAAAATAAAATTATTCTTTCAAAGGAAGGTCTTTCTAATTTGTCCATGATGGTTTCAAGAAATAATAAGAAAAAGAAGAGAAATACTGTGCCTCTGAAATTGCTGACACAAAATTCCTCAGAGCTTGGCTGTACCAGCAATTCTCAAGATGAGGTCCTGACACCCCTGGGGCTGAAGCCTGTCAGGAATACATTAGATGAAAATTATTTTCATAACGAAACTAAGATGCTATTTGCCCTTTTCACTTTAAGTGTGTAGTAGTTTTCTAGCAATGGCATGTCATGACATTCAACACACAATACATCTTCTACAAGGCAGACACTGAAGAGACCAGTAAATACAGGAAACAATGTGACTTTTTTTGGTACTGTTCTTGTTTGGAAAACATTTTTCACAAAAATATTATGTTAACAAGAAAAACGTTAGTTATTATTCTTTATAAATAAATTAATTTAAAAATTTTAAGGGGTTTGGGGGATTGAATCCAGGGCTGCTTCACCACCCCTTTTTATTTTGAGGTGGGGTCTTAACAAGTTGCTGAGGGTCTTGCCAAGTTGCTGAGCCTGGCTCGAAACTTATGATCCTCCTGCCTCAGGTTCCCAAACTGCCGGGATTACAGGCTTAAACTACTGAGTCAGGCTAATAAATATTTTAAAATTTTCTGCTTCAGTTTCTAAAACAGAAAATATAAATAGCTATACTCAACACAAACAAAAACCATTTGATATCCTCAGTAATGTTTAGGTGTAAAAGAATCCTGAGAACAAAAAGCTTAAGGGCCACTCTACTACATATACCATTTTGATTAAATAACACATAAGAGTGGATGGCTTGAGCCTCAGGGCTCCCCAAATCTCACTTTGTCCAACAGATAATTAGAGGCTGAAGTGTTGGAGTTACAAAGTAAGGTTAGAAAGACAAATGATACTTTTCTTTTTTCTTTTTGGTACTGGGGATTGAACCCAGGGGCACTCCACCACTGAGCCACATCCCCAGCCCTATTTTGTATTTTATTTAGAGACAGGGTCTCGCTGAGTTGCTTAGGGCCTCACTAAGTTGCTGAGGCTGGCTTTGAACACGCGATCCTCCTGCCTTAGCTTCCTAAGTGCTGGGATTACAGGCGTGTACCACCACGCCCGGCTTGGGAGGACAATTGGTATATACCTTTTAGAGGTTACTTTTATAATTTGTATCCAAAATATGTGCATCCTCTGACCTCAGAAATTTTCTAACCTCAAAAATACAGAGCATGGACACATAAGAAAATTCTTTACAAGTTTGATTTAAACGGGGGAAAGCTGGAATAATTTAAATGTTCACAAAGTTAAGGATTGCTGTCATGGACTGAATTATTACCACCCCCCACAAAAAGATGTTGAAGTCCTAACTCCCACGACCTGTGAATGTAAAAACAGTGTCTTTGCAGGAGGATCAAGTTAAGATGAAGTCATTAGGTTTGATACTATCCAATATGACAGGTGGCTTCATGGGGGAAATTTGGACATAGAGACACAGAGGAAAGATGATGTGAAGACAGATGGAGAAAGCCATCTACAAGCCAAGGATTGCCTGAGGCTAATAAGGCTGGGAAAGAGGCCTGGAATAGATCGCCCCTCACAGCGTTCAAAAGGAACCAACCCTAACAACACTGATTTCAAACTTCCAGCCTCCACAATCATCACCACCATCCAGCTTCAAAATTCTTTTTATAAAGCAAAACAAATCCAATACCCATTAAAACAAATTACTCCCAACTCTGCCCTCTATCCTTCGCCCTAGGCCCTAACAACCACATTTTATTTTCTTTATTTACAATTTTCACTACTCTACCTCACGTAAGTAGAAACATGCAGTACTCTTGTGACTGGCTTAGTTCATCTAGGATAATGTCCTCAAAGTTTATCTATGTTGTAGTATGTGCCAGAATTCCCTTCCTTTTTTTTTTTTTTGTGGTGCTGGGGATTTGAACCCAGGGCCTTGTGCTTCCAAGGCAAGCACTCCACCAGCTGAGCTATATCTCCAGGCCTCCCTACCTTTTTAAGACTGAATCGTGTTGGGTGCAGTGGTGCAGGCCTATAATCCCAGCTACTCCAGAGATTGAGGCAGGAGGATCATAGGTTCCAAGCCAGTCACACTAATTTAGTGAAGCTCTATGCAACTTAGCAAGACCCTGTTTCAAAATTAGAAATAAATAAAAAGACTGAATAATATTTCATTGTATGTATATACCCCATTTTGCTTATTCATTCATTTGTTGATGGACATTTGTGCTGCTTCCACATTTTACCTATTGTGAATAATGCTGCTATGAACATGGGTGTGAAATAGCTTTGAGGCCCTGGTTTCAATTCCTTTGAGTATATACTGTAATTCCAGCAACTCAGGAAGCTGAGGCAGAAGATCTCAAGTTCAAAGGCAGCCTTAAGTAACTTAGCAAGATCCTGCTCAAAATAAAAAATGAAAAGGATTGGGGCTGTAGCTGAGTGGTAATCTCCCTACAGTTCAATGCCCAGCACCGAAACAAAAGCAAACAAATAAAAAACACAAGTGCATAGCTCCCTGTATCAGGGCTGGACGTGGCAGATGGGAGCTACTACTCTGCTAAGAACTAAAATTGGCCATAATAAATCACAATTTATTGTCCAAGTCTTCCCCTAGAAGTTGCAAGACTTCATTAGACTCCAGAGTTCCAAAATAGTTATCAGAAACACATTTTATCAATGCAATTGTTGTCTAGGTGGGGAGACAAATTTCTGGTGCTTCCTATACACTATTTTCCCAGGACCCTTTTCAGCTTTTTGAATTGTAATTCATATGAATGTACTCTATCACATTCCATCAAATCTAACATTCATCGACTTTAAGATACACCAGTTTATGTACAAAAATGAAAGAGTTGGCTACCAATTTAAATTATGACATACCATCAACTGTATATGGTATATCCAGTATATCCAACTAAGATATATCCAGAAATGTCAAAAATGTGAAAAATTATGCTTCTTTAAATCAGTGAAATATGATAATAGAAGAAAGTATTCAAACTATTCTTCAGTAATCAAACTATACCCTCTATAAAAATTCAAGGCAGGATTGCATAAGTAGATTAAATAATCATGTACACAATGGCAATTCACCTACAGTAATTAAGCTCTTGTATACTTTTTTTTTTTTTTTTTGGTACCAGAGATTGAACCCAGGGGCGCTTACACTAAGTCATGTTCCCAGTCCTCTTCATTTTTTATTTAGAGATAGGGTCTCGCTAAATTGCTTAGGGACATGCTAAATTGCTGGGGCTGGATGTGAAGTTGCTATCCTCTTGCCTCATCTCCAGAGCTGCTAGGATTACAGGCATGTGCCACCATGCCTAGATCAATGACTGAATTTAAAAAGGAAAATTAAGTAAATAATAATTTGAATGATATACCAATATAGCCAAATACCACTAGTTTAATAGTTTAACTACATAGAAGCTGGAGAGCAATGAATGCCTTTCACTGGAAGGTTAAAAAGAAAAAAAGCTTTAGCTGATTCCTCTCAGAACATGTTCTAGAAATGAACAAATGAAACTGAACAACTTCTATTAAAATCTGACAATATTCTTAAGAACAGGCTATTTAAATCCAATCTCTTCCAGAAGATAATCCACTAAATAGAACAGCACTCAAGAGATCATTGAAAAATTCCAAGATCTAATTTTACCAGTTTTTTCCCTTTCTTATCCCTTAAAAATAGGGTATATTAAGTTCCATAAATAGCGCTAAAACACTAAACTAACACAAGAGTTCCTTTCCTTATGAGAAAGAGCTAGTCATAGTGTCAGTTCTTCTCTCAGCACTAACTAACTCAATTACAAAATAACCCTGTTTTGTAAAATGTTCTGAGTTTATTCTATTTTTTTTTTCTCACAGCAAGTCTTCAGAGGGCACTCCTGCCTTCCACCGCCTTCCATTCCCCTCAGTAACCTGAGCCAAACTGATAACTCGGCACTCAAGGAAAGAGTCTGTGGTGAGTCCAATAAGGACAAGGACAATTCCCAGCTTTGACCTTAAGTTTATCAGAAGCTTTGTCATGTTTACACTGACCTAACTATGCAAGATTTTTTTTTTTCCCTGTACTGGGGATTGAACCCAGAGGTCTTTTACCACTGAGTCACATCCCCAGCCCTTTTTATTTTGAGACAAGGTCTTGCTAAATTGCTTAGGACCTCATTAAATTGCTGAGTTTGGCTTTGGACTTGCAATCCTCTCACCTCAGCCTCTTGAGTTGCTAGGATTATAGGTATGTGCCACCAAACTCAGCTAACTATGCAAGATTTAGGAATCCTGTACAGGACTTCAGACACAATCAGAATCTCAAACAAAATTGACCAAAGTAAGCAGCAAACTCACTAGTCCCTATTAGCAATAAAATCCTTGTTAAACTGGCACAGACTTTTAACAAATGGTTTCAGTGCCTGTGCATCCTAAGACAGATGCTCATCCCTATGTCTGGTGACCCGAAGGAGGTACACTCTTCAGCAAAAATTAAAGCACAATTATAAAAAGCATAATTAGCTGGGCGCGGTGGCGCACGCCTATAATCCAAGCAACTTGGGAGGCTGAGTCAGGAGGGTCGCGAGTTCAAAGCCAGCCTCAGCAACTTAGCAAGGCCCTAAGCAACTCAGTGAGACCCTGTCTCTAAATAAAATACAAAATAGGGCTGGGGAGGTGGCTCAGTGGCTGAGTGTCCCTGAGTTCAATCCCTGGTTCCAAAAAAAAAGGGCATAATTAATGAGTAAGCCATGTGTATGTTAATGCACTCAAACTTTGCTAAGCAATACACATACCAAGAAGTATACAAGCAGGTTTACCTTTCCAAGTTAATAAAAACAAATACTAATAATACAAGACTCAATTAAGAGCAATGGAAATAACTACCATTACCTTTTTTCTTATGACCTGTAAGTCATTGATTTTTTCTTTTTTTTGGTTCTGGGGATTGAACCCAGGGGCACTCCACCACTGAGCCACATCCCCAGCCCTATTTTGTATTTTATTTAGAGACAAGAACTCACTGAGTTGCTTAGGGCCTCGCTAAGTTGCTGAGGCTGGCTCTGAACTCAAGATCCTCCTGCCTCAGCCTCCCAAGTGCTGGGATTGCACATGTGCGCCACCATGCCCGGCAAGTCATTGATTTTAAAAAAACATAATAATCTCATTTCTCCAAGTTAAATACTTACTCTTTCACCTCTTGAGCAACCCCCATTTAATAAAACTCTCAATTTTTTTAACATTCTAAGAATTTCTTCAGAAACATCATGCTTGGTAAAAACCAACACTTTCCTCTGGAAGTTGAATGAGAGAACTATGGAAACCCATGATTTTATAGCATATACTTCCATTCTTATTTTTCATATAAACAAGTCTTTCTAACTTAAAAAAAAGTAAATAACAGAAGGACATGGTGGCACACACCTGTAATCCCAGCTTCTCAGGAGGATGAGGCAGGAGGATCTCGAGTTCAAAGTCAGTCCCCAGCAACAGTGAGGCACTAAGCAACTCAGTGAGAATCTGTCTCTAAATAAAATACAAACTAGGGCTGGGGATGTGGCTCAGTGGTTGATTGCCTCTGAGTTCAATTCCTGGTTATCTGCCCAGCATCCCGCCAAAACAAAGTAAATGAAAACAAAAAATCTGGACTTCAAAAATTCTTTGTAATTGCCAGGAATATGTACTATAAATCTCTAACAGGGCTACATTAGGCTGTCTCAAATCACATATATTTGTTTTTTTCACCATTCAAGCATAAGATTTTTTAAAATCACATTACCTATTCCCTAGTAAGAAAGTCCAATGTTTTTCAATAAAAGAGCAGATATCTTCTTTCCACCTGAAATAACCTTGACGTCCACTTCCTTCCAGAGACAAGTTGTACATTGCCAACATGACAACCTGAAATACAAACGAAAGAGGAGCTGGGAGATGAGCATGATCAGGGATGTTAATCTTAAAGGCGGAAAAGCATTGTTTTAAATTCTGAGTAGGAATGATAAGGAGAGGGGGAACAAGGGAAGGATGATACCTTGAAATATTCTGGGTGTAGAATTTCTACCTTTTTTGCTTTTGTAAGATATCACTAATCCTTTAATCACATGCAGTGTTCACACATAGATGCATGGCTAAGCTAAGTTACAACAGTGGGTTGATGAACAGGCATTACTGCACGTACTCCACCCTCTACACAATGCAGCTCTAAATAAAGGGTTAACTACTGGCCAGCTACGTGCCTACTCCAGTCAGCATTTTCTGAGTGATGGTGCTACCATTTAAAAAATATTTTGAAAATCACCCTTGCATATATACTTTTCAAAGCTCTTTACAGGGCAAAAACAAAATTATCAGAATTTCAGAACTGAAAATAATGTTAGAGGTCATCTACTCAGTGATTTAGCCATTTGTAAGCTGTGGAAACCTTTTTTCAAATGGAATCCCCATTACACAAGAGGTAGAGAACTAAAATGGCCCATGCATGGAGGGCTCCAAGTCACCGTGAGCGCTCAATGTGCAAACTCCTAATCCAGTTATTTTTATAGACAAGGATCTGTGGCCCTGAACAGGGAGCTACTTTCCAGAAATACAAATTATACATGCTCATTGTAAAATACTTTAATAACACAGAAAAGAGCAAAGAAGAAAGTAAAAATCACTTGAAATCCACCATCAAGAAATAAACACTTTAAGGGGTCAGGGGTGTAGCTCAGTGGTACAGCTCATGCCTAGTTCAGGCAAGCCGGTTCAATCCCTGGCTCCACACGTTCATTTCTTTGCACTTACATTTATGTAGATGCTTTATATATATACTTTTAGGTACATGGACAAAACTGTAGAAGCTATTCAAAACCATATTTTCTGCCTAATAAAAATTATAACTTATTCTGGGCCAAAGAAACAGAAAAGAAGACAGAATCTAGAAAAAATTTCTTAAATAACGCTTCTTTCTACAGGAGAATCCCTCAGCTTTTTAGGGGTCTGGTAAACTGCAATTAATAACGCTAATATCTGTATTCACAGCATTAAATCCCCAATGATTCTCTGAGAAAAGATATGTCTACACCAAATAGAATCAGAAATTCTAATATCTCACCGAGTTTCAATTTCTCCCATCCTTAAACACACAACTTGCAGACAGTTTACTATACAACTCACCCAATTAACATATTTTAAGTCTTTCTCTTAAAAAGAGAACCAATTAAAAAAAAAAGTCTTCCTCTTAATTTTGCAAATTACTTCTTTTCAACAGGTAATACTTACTGAGATTTGTTTAATGAGTGTGAGTTTCAATTTGAGAAGATAAAAGTTCTGAAGATGGATGATGTTTAATAAATACTTTATGTACAATACTTATGTAATGAGCTTTGCCCACTCTTAAAATACAAGAGTATTCAGAAACACGTATTCTGTAGTAATCTTGGATAGGTGTGTATCTGTTATTTTATTTCCAATACTTTTCTATATGTCTGATATTTAATGACTTACAAGTTAAGTTCACATACTTACTTGAAAATAAATTTTCACTGTCATCACTTCTTATTTACTGGACAAATTATATCCTAATATATAAAGGACCTACTTTTCCACCTCTTCTGGAATTAGTAATCTAAAAGAATGAATTCCAGTTTAGTTTTCTGATCTCACAATACCAGACCAAGCTCATCAGTAATGAAGCCAGCCTTGTGGATCAATGTATCTATCCTCAAGGCCTAGCTCAGGATTGGCACTGCCACAGGAACCATCTGATAAAGAACACCAAGAAAAAAATGAGTACAGATCATGATATCTTCACTTGTGCCATGAGTATCCAGTACATGAATGTAAAAATGCCCATCCTTCCTAAATGTTTGATAATGTTTCTTCTATGTATCAAACATGTTCACAAGAGTCACCAAGGAAGAAGAGGTGTAGAGGGAAAGGGACTTTTGGTTCAGAGACCAGACTTCTTTACTATTCATATTTACAAACAAAATGCTATTTGTTAAAAGCATATCTACTTATTATCCCCCCCCCCAAGTACTGTGGATTGAACTCAGGGGAGCTCTATCACTGGGCTACATCCCCAGTCTTCTATTTTTTTATTTTGGGACAAGATCTTGCTAAGTTGCCCAGGTTGGCCTCTAACTTATGATTCTCCTGCCTCGATTTGCCAAGAAGCTAGTATTACAGGCATGTACCACCACACCTGGCCTACTTATTACTTTGATAAATCACAGTTTAAGACTTAAAAAAGAGAAAGTACACATTCCAATTTTCTAAGTATTTGGAGACATCAATGGAGATATTCAGGACCTACTAATTCTTTCAAGTCTTTGATGAAAGACGGGCTTTTTCAGATGCAACTAGAAACACTTGGTCAGTAGTTTGCTGAGAACCATGCGTGTGACCTAAGTTGTCACTTCATCCTACCAGGGTATTATTCACCATTGCTATTCTTTTGGAAGTGAAAAAATATTTTTCAAGTGATGCTGATTAAATATGCTGATAGCCGGGCGCGGTGGCGCACGCCTGTAATCCCAGCACTTGGGAGGCTGAGGCAGGAGGATTGCGAGTTCAAAGCCAGCCTCAGCAACTTAGCGAGGCCCTAAGCAACTCAGTGAGACCCTGTCTCTAAATAAAATACAAAATAGGGCTGGGGATGTGGCTCAGTGGTGGAGTGCCCCTGGGTTCAATCCCCAGTACCAAAATAAATAAATAAATAAATAAATAAAATAAACAAATATGCTGATAAATATTAACTATTGAGCCAATATTATATATTCTGAGCAATAAAATAAAAAAGCTAGCTTTTCTTTTAAAAACAACCTCCACAGAAAATCCACATTCTTGAAAATGACAAATTACATATATTTGCTCCTCTTCCATTTACAGCTTTTTTTTTTTTTTTTTTTTTTTTGCGGTGCTGGGGATTGAACCCAGGGCCTTGTGCTTGCAAGGACCATTTACAGCTTTTTTGAGAAGCTACTTGTCGGCCAAATATAAATCTGCTCTATTAATATTAACATGACTTTGCCTACATATAATATCCTATGTATACAGTGAGAAAACTATCCCAATATTCATGTGACTATATCCTCATATATTCAATTCAAACTTCCCTTATTTTTTAATGTATATATATATATATACTTTGGGGGTGGGAGGAAGTCAAAAAAGGCTTCCTAAATTCACCAGTGAATTCACAGATTTCACGAGATATTCTAATAAAGTACTGGTAATTAAGATAATAGTCTCAGGCTGCTATGGCAACAATTTAAAAGGAACACTTAAAGGCCAAAATGGTCTAATCTAAAATTCTTCTCATCATTCTGTTTATTTTCTTCAAAGCAGTAAGTGCTATGGGTAATTATCATGTTTATCTGTTTATTATCTAAAGTAAATACTGAATGTCAGTTGCCTGAGGACAGGAGCCTTTGTGGTCTCACTCACCACAGTCCACAGTAATGCAGATCTAGAAAAGTTCTTGGTTCACTACAGGGACTGAGTATTTGTTAAATAAACATCAAAACTGAGGGCTGGGTGTGTAGATCAGTGGTAAAGTGCTTACCTAGCATAGGCAGGACCCAGGTTTGATCCCCAGCACCACAAAAAACAAAACACACACACACACACACAAATGCATGTGCACAAAAACTGAGTAATTCATTTGTTTTTTTGAACTTAAAGATTGTTTACACCTTTGGTGGCTTATTACATATAAATATTGATACCAAAACAAAACTAAAAAAATTAATATAAGTCAAAGATCAGTAAAAAGCTATTGATCAAGGCTGGGGCTGCAGCTCAGTGGCAAAGTGCCTGCCTAACATGTGTGAGGTACTGGGTTTGATCCTTAGCACCACATTAAAATAAATGAACAAAATAAAGACATTTTTTCCATCTACAAATACAAAAAACAAAATTTTAAAGCTATTGCTCAGGTTATAGTTGTCTTGGATTAAAGTGCTGGTATTGGAAATGGTTAAAAGTAGACATTAAATATTCATCACAACAACAAAAAACACCATCTGAATTCAAATGCAGAAAGGCTGAATTACAATGGTGTTCACAATCTAGTCATGCTTCTTCTTCCAAATCTATTTCCAATGTAGCCAACCTGTGGGTTTTGCTGTTCTAAAAACTATCAGTAAATATAAACCGTACTTTCAATTAAAATCAGAGCTTGGTGTTAGATATATATATATATATATAAAATTGTGTGACATTTTCAAGAATCTCAAACCCAATTTACTAAGGTAACAGCAAGTATTATTTTTTACCAAGAACTCCTGTATCTACATATTCCATATCGATTTTCATTGTGAAATGAATGGTATCTCTTAAAACACAACAAAAGCTCATAGATATGTTCCTTGCTCTGAATATTCTTTCCAACAAATTTCTGGAGGAACCAACGTGACGAATTCTAGAGAAGAGCTTTTCACTCACTTGTTGCCATGTCAGCTTCAGCCTCTCATACTGCTCCTTGCCATCTGCCGAGCAATCAGAACAAGTAAACCTAAAAAAATTATCACCCTTGAGGTAACTGAGCTGTTCCCTCAGCTGACCTAGGAGAAAAACAAAAAGTCACATCACTGGTTTATCTAAAGCACAGGTAATCCAAAGGCTTAAGCAGTTTGTCAACTAGATTTCCAAGTTTGCTTTTTTTTTTTTAATCAGCCAACTCACAATAGCAGGATGGCCCTGGGAAAAGGAGAAGAGTTTTATTCTTCTAACATCAGATATACACCCCTGCTAGGATCTATGGATCCTTAACTTTTAAGAGAAAGGTACTGGAAAAGCAGGTATGATTGCTCTAACTGGATTTTCCAATTGTTACATTCCTGGACTCCTCTAGGCAGGTCCCTTTATAGTTCTTTCAAAAAACATCTGATCTCCTACAGTTTGCCAGGCACTGGGCTAGGAACCACAAAGGCGTGGTGCCTCCTATCACAGGCTTACAAATCTAGGAGGGCCACAAAGGAGAAAATAGGCAAAAGGTAATCGCAGCTGCACGGTGCTTTTTCCTTCTTATGGTGCATCAGACCCACTCAGGGAGATGCTGCTTTTCTAACTGTGTCCGGGTCTCCCTAGAAGAAATTAATCAGTCTATGAGGTAGAACCTAGACGTGTACATTGTTTCCCTAGGTGACTAATGCTTTGTAGGACCTGAAAACCACAGGAGTGGAACATGATGTGCACCATAGGGCAGTAAGAGGGCACATAAAAGGGAGTCAGGAAAGTTGGAAAAAGAGAGGTTTATGGGTCACTAAGATAAACCAGAAACTGGCCAGGTAGAGGAGTGCGTTGGGTCTGGAGGGTGGGAGGGTATATGTACCCTTAGTCCAGAAAGGAAACAAAAATGCACAAAGTCCTAGGGGTAAGAAAGAACTGTTTGTGGAGAATGAAGAGTTTGTTCTAACCACAAAGTTCTGTTTATGTGGGAAATAGAAGAGGATGAAGAAATTAGTAGGGGCCTGCCCATAAAGGGTGTTTAAAATTTACCCTGTAAGGACAAATAGCCACCGAGATACTCAGGACACAATCCTGCATTATAAATACAAACAGCTGAGGAGCCAAAGCTAAGAAATAGTAAATTCTGGTTTGTTTTCTGTGAAAATATTACTATTAACTTATTAATAATACTTGTTAATTTGAAAAGTTGAACTTATTTTAATCAGAAACATAGCCACATACCAGAAAACAAGTCTTCACTGTACATGAATTTATATTATATATTATGTATATAAATGTATGTACAATATATAATTTTTACTTAGTTATGAATTCTCTTACACAAAGCATTCCTCCAGCACGTCTTTTCTAGTTTCTTATCTAATGGAAAATCCTGCTTTGGTATGAATTGTATGATGGTTGGCAAAGCAAACTCAGGAATTAAGAAACTGGCAGATGAAAACCTCAAGATGTGTGTGCGTAACTCTCGCCAGCAGATAAAAGAGAACTGCAAGTGGGAAACAAGACTGGTCCCTAAACACCTTCAACCTGCTATTCTAACCTCACCTTAATAGATGATAGTTTTCCACAGAAGTTAAATATACCACAGAAATGGTTCTGAATTTGAACTTTAATTCTACACTTGGGCTAGAATTTGGGCCTCAATCCATAATATAATCTTGTTAGAAAAATGTGGCTTAATTCCTTCAGTAACATGGGATTTCCAATTTTCCAATTTTTATTGGGTCACCATCAAGAATACTAATTTAACAATGGAATAGTGGTTGGCAACAACTTTTATTAGTATAAATGTGTCTATGTGTTATATAAATTTGTATTTGATCAACTAGATAAATAAATGTAATAATTATCCTTTTATTTAGATCTAGTTCACATTCATGTTTCTTTCACAGGTTGGAAAAATAAACCTTCACACAGGAATTGACAAACAAAGGGATTGAGAAGCTCCTTACTGGCCGGTATCCATTTTTGGCACTTGTCACAGAAGTAGGACAGCTGCTCCTCCATCCACGACACATCTCCTTCATCACTGTTGAGGGAATCCCCACTCTGGTCATGAGATAAGTCCACGGATGCCTGATCCTCTGATTCGACAATCAGGAGAGTCTCTCCCTCCACTTCACCCTCCTCCAGCCCTTCTGAGGTAGATGTTCTTGTGGCTTCGTCATCATGTCGACTTATCAAACTACTGAGGTGGATGTTACTATCCATCCCTCCCTTCTCACAAGTTCAGAAGTGCTTTTCAGTAATAGTTCTGAACTCTGGACACTGAACTTAAAGGGGCTTCTCCCAGATTCACACAGGCAGAAACTCCTCAGAGAGTATCTGCACACAACTTCTTTGTTCAAACATAGGGGCTTCTTAAAGCAGTCACTTAGGGTATAGGATCCACTGTCCTTTATTTCATCAAGTTTAAGAGGACAGTCACAAGAAGGGTGAAGATCTCGCTAAGCTATTCTCCATCAGCACACACAAAACACACACAAGTCTCAGCATTCTGTCCCATTAATATTTCACATTCATCTAAAGTCATGTTTTTTGAGATCCTTTTTCCAATAACATCTTCTCCCGTTCTGCTTCAAGTTGCTCAGTCAAAATAATCTGTTCTCCCAAAAGACGAATGTTTTCTTTTTTCCGATTTTGCCTCTCGATATCTCTGATCACTCCGTCACGAAGCCTCTAAAAATGAAAGAAACAGATTTCAGTAACACCCTGAACAGGTGGTTCCCATTCTTGTGCCATTCAAATTCAAATAACAGTGTTACCAAAAGACACTTAAAATGTTCAGATTCCAAATACCCAATTACTATTTTAACTTTCTGTACAAATGTAAAGTGTAACAAAGAAACCATCAGATAAATTTGGTAGTGCACTATAGTATCATTACTGAAATGCCTTCTTTCCACATTTTAAGATATTCCTGAACATTAAGTACAGAAAATTTAATGGGAAATAACAAAACAAACAAACAAAAAAGGTATTATGTTGAATTTTAAAAGTCTAATTGATATATGATTCCTTAAAAATTTGCTGAGTTACTACAATAATACTCTGAACTACCTTCCTTATTAACAGTTATCCTAGATGAATAATAAATATCAAGGAAAAAAACAGGAAAGATTGAAATCTGAACAAATTGTCTTAACAATTTAGATACAAGAAAACAAAGAACTAGGCTATGGGCTGGGGATACAGTCAAGCTGGTAGAGCACTTGCCTAGCATGAACCAAGTGTTGGGTTCAATTCCAGCACCACAAAAACAAAACAAACAACATAAAGAACCGGACTTCTAGTATATAAAGTGAAAAGGTAGAAATTATACAAAATTACTAATCATTATGCAACAGAGAAAAGATTTTAAAAAGAATTACTACTAGAGGAAAAAATAAGGCCTATCAAGAGTAGTTATCTTGCCCGGCTCCGTGGTGCACGCCTGTAATCCCAGCACTTGGGAGGCTGAGGCAGGAGGATCGCGAGTTCAAAGCCAGCCTCAGCAACTTAGCAAAGCCCTAAGCAACTCAGTGAGACCCTGTCTCTAAATAAAATACAAAATAGGGCTGGGGATGTGGCTCAGTGGTGGAGTGCCCTGGGTTCAATACCCAGTACCCCCCCCCCAAAAAAAGAGTAGTTACCTTAATACGCACTAAAAAGACACAAGACATTTCAAAATGTGAACCTGGTACCTAAGATGAGACTTTTGGGAATGTTTGTGTGGGAGGATGGGATACTGAGGACTGAAACCAGGGGTGCTCTACCACTGAGCTACACCCTCTGCCCTTTTTATTTTTTAGGCAGGGTTTTGCTAAGTTTCTCAGACTGGCCTTGAACTTGTCATCCTCCAGCTTTGGCCTACCAAGTAGCCTGGATTACAAGCATATACCACCATGCTCAGCTGAGACATTTTTAAACATCAATTCAGTCATTACCAATAACTGATATTTTATAGTTTATAGATCACAAAATACTTGTCAATAAGATGCTAAGGCATTTTTTTGGTTCTCACTTCCGCTGTTTTGTTTTGCTTTTTGTGGTGCTGGGGATTGAACCCAGGATCTGGAATATGGTAGGCAAGTGTTCTACCACTGAGCCACATGCCTCCTAATAAGTTTTTAACAGCAGCTTTAAAAATTGAATTAATGGGGGAGGGGCTTGAGTATGTTTGGTTTATAAGAAAATCATATCTATTTTTAAAAACTCACCTAGTACCTATTTGCTGGACATCTTCCAGACCTCATAACGGAGTTGGGAAATTGAAGAGTCCCAGGACTGATAGCTCAATTGACACTGGATTTTCTTAAACCCTGCATCTTTGGCAAGATGCCCACTGAGACAAAAACAGGGTGCTTATTCCACTTTCCCCACGCCGGGTCTACGTGGCACCAACTCCCTTACATCTACACATTTTGCCCCCAAAGCCCACACCTTTGCCTGGGATCATTCTTTTTACATCTACCTCCCAGGTCCTCATCTCCTATTTCAGAGATATCAGCATGTGCTCTGATCTTGCTCGCTATCCCATCATTTGCTATCTTTCTCCAGGTGACTGCTTCAAACATCTCCCTGTGAATTACACTTAAACTACTCAAGAACACCTCCCTTATCATCTAAGACCTCACGATCACAATTCTTACATCCTGAACTCTGGTTCATGTAGGACTATAGATGCTCCTTGACTTACCATAGGGTTACATCCTGACGAACCCATCTAAGTTGAAAATATCAGAAGTTGAAAATGTGTTGTATACACCTAACCTACCAAACAAACATTAGAGCTTAGCACCACAGTACTATCTGTAGTCATGACTATGTGGCTGACCCGGAGCTGTGGTTTGCTCCACTGACCAGCATCTCAAGAGAGAGGATCACAGTCCCTAATCACTAGCCTAGGAAAATATTGAAATTTGAAGTACAGTTTCTACTGAGTGCAAACCATATTGCTTTCCCACCACTGTAAAGTCAAAAATTTTAAGGAGAAAAGCTGTAAGTTAGGGACCATCTGTACTTGGCTTCTATGGGTTACTGTGAGGATTAATGATGAGTACCAAATATGAGTTCCTGGTATGTGGTAGACTCCAATCAGGAAACAATAGTCATTATTCAGTTTCTTTCTTCTTTGAACTTTCTCACAAACCTACAATGTCCTTCTTGTCCTACTCTTTCCCACTGCTAGAAAGTAAGTTCCTAGTGAAGTTCTGGATGTAAAAACAGATCAATCTTTTCTTCATCTCTAACTTTCAAATAACTAAGTCTTTCTGTTCTTCCATTTTTCTGCTCTCTAATATAGTAGTTCTCAATCCCGGCAGTGTGTTTTAAAGCACTCTGAGTGCCTTTTGGAACATGCCGAAACTGAGTCTTCATTCTCACAAGAGTGCAACTGGTCTGGTGTGGAGGCCCAAACCTTATTCATATTGTAAAAACTTCTCAGGAACATGAGATGAATAGCTAGGGTTCAGGACAAAGCTCTAACCCATCCCCACCCCATTCTCTCCAAAACCCACTAGTTTCACTGACATCACGATTACGTTGACATTCCATCCTCTACTCCATCTCAAGTTTTCTCAGGATCATCATCTTTTCCTTCTACAGAGGAAGTACCCTGCCTCTATTCCAAAAGCTACACTCTTGTAACCATACCTTAATCCCAATTCTTTAATACCTTCTGTGCCTTTTCATCATTGGTCATCCCAACCCCACTTCAAAATTCTTGTGCCATTACAAGCTTTCTCTCCTCCCATCTCCACAGGCTGTGAACACCAAGGACAAAGACTTCATCTGCTTCATCTCTGTGTACCAACCACACAGCATAGATCAAATGCTGGACAAGTAAATTAAGACTGCTGACTCTTGATTCATTCAGATCATTACTTCCACCCTTGGCAAACTAGGTTCTACTCAACTACATGACAATGTTACTTGAAAGTTCAACAATGACCTGCTTGCAATATTTAGCACTGTTATAAATTATTTATAGACTGTTTCCTTGTCTTTGTATTCCCAAAGTATCTTGTGCTGTGCCTTGCACAGAGTGATCGATCAATCACTAAAGGTTTGCCAACTTGAGAAAGAAAATGCGAACTGAGAGAGAGAATAGACGCTCAGTCATGGATTAGTTAAGTCACGTTTGTCCCCAGAAATACCAATACCAAAAAGATAATTTGGAGGACGGTATCTTTATCATTCCCAGAATCTACATTTTCCACAGCAAACTAATAACCTAAGAAAAATTACAAACATCTCATCAAATTACCTTGGCCAAAGGCACGGAAGGTGGATGGATGAGGGGGAGCCAGCTTTATCATGGGAAAAAATCTTTGGGCTCAACTGTGCTAGGCTTCAGTGCCAGCCTGTGCCTGAGGGGTGGGGAGAGGCAGCTAACCTGCTGAGTGCACCCCAAGGAAACCCCTTCCCGGTCCTGCACTTTGCAGCGGCGCAAGAGAGAGGCTGACAGGACCGCCTCGCTGCGGGATGGCTGGGAGCTGAAAACAACTGCGGGGCACACAGGGGCGTGCGCTCGCGGGAAAGCCCCTCGGAGCGCGCGCCCGGGCGCTGGCCAGCAGCGGGTCGGCGAGGACCGCCGGGCGGCACGGCAGCCGGCGCTCGAGGCCGCGGTGGCCTCAGGCCCACGGCCGCGACTGCGCGGGGAAGCGGGGCGCGCCGCCGCCGAGCCCAGAGCGAGTGGGAGCAGCCCAGGGACTTGGGGAGCAGCAGGGCACCACGCGGGCAGAGCCCACCAGAGGCCCCAGCTGCAGCCGCGGGCCCCGGAAGGGACGGTCACGTGACACCGACCTGCAGGTCCTGCCGCTGCTTTAGGTGCACGCCGGCCACCGTGGCCGCCGTCAGCAGCACCGAGAGGCCCAGCACCACCTTCGAGCTCCTCGACATCCCCGCGTAAGCCGCCGCGGCCCCCTGCTCCCGCCAGCCCCAGGCGCCGGGGCACCGCCGAGCGCGCCGCTGCCGGTCCGGGCCAGGCCTGACACCTCGAGCGCAGAGTTTTTGTGTGTTCCCGTCTCCAGGCGCGAGCAATCGAGAACCGAGCACCGAGAGGCGCCCTTGCTCCACTCCCTGAGCGGCTTAACAAGCGCCCCCGGGACAGGAGGGACCTTCTTCCTACCCGTCGGGCGGAAAGACACCCCCGATTCAAATGACAAAAAGCTCCAACCCCAAGGTGACCCCAGCAGCTTGCCAGATCCGGGGATTCCATGCCTGAGCTCGGTCTTGTCCCCCCACCCTCCAGCGGTCTCGGGTATCCTAGAGGGTCCGCGATTCTCACGGGAGTAGCATGCTGACTCCGCTCCTACATTCTGACCATCTGGCTGACCCAGGTGCTGTGCTGGATACCTCACTTAAACGTAGCCCCTTGTTGCCCTTTTGTGGAGTAGAGACCACCACCGCTACTTGGGCTGCTCCAGGGGTGCGGGTGAGTCTTGGAGTTTTTGCTTGAGGACCCATAATTAAATGTGGTAGATACAGTCCCCTTCCTTCACCTTGACGCGGTGGGATGACCGGTCAAGCTCAGAGTTTTCTTGAAATCGGCAAGTGGCGAAACAGCATGCTAACTGGGCAGCCACACCTCCTGATGAGAAATTTGCCCTGAATCTTGCCGCCCGCATAATCTTAAAGGGATCACTTTTAACCTAAGGGAACCTTAGTTTTTGCGTCAGTAATGCAGGATTCCCTATGTTCATATTACTAGGAAAATAAATGATAGAATGTAGTGTTAGAACTATGCAAGGCATCATTTTCCCTTTTCTAGTAGAAAGTCATATGTTCTCCCAGAAACTTTTTTTTTTTTTTGGTACTGGGGATTGAACCCAGGGGCACTTCACCACTGAATTACATCCCCAGTCCTATTGATTGATCGATTGATTGATTGACAGGTCTCACAAAGTTACTTAGATAAGGCCTCACTAAGTTGCAGAAGCGAACTTTGAACTTTCCATCCTCCTGTCTCAGCCTCCCAAGTCACTGGGATTACAGGCATGGGCCACCATGCATGGCCAGAAACCTTTAAGTGTCTGATAGATCAATCCATAAAGACATGTTCAGCATTAAATTAGTCTTTCCCACTAAAATGTATATTGAAAGAGCTCCTTTCTGTGGAAATAGTTTTGTACCATATTGATTAGGGGTAGGTCTTGCTTAGCCTCACCCAAGGACTTCTCCAACATTCTCCAACATCTGTGTTCCTAGTGTGTTGCTATTCCAGTTCTGTAACATGAGCATAAATGGTATGAGGCAAATATCACTCAAAATTGAAATATAATTTTAAAAATTAAAAAGATACCTTTTTCAAATGTCATTCCATTCACAGCTTTTTTTTTTTTTCAGCCTGAGAAGAATGTACTATTAAATTGGAAAATGAAGTCCATCCCTAATGAACTTTGGAATGAGAACCAGTTTAACTTAAAGTATATTTATATATTTATCTAAAGAAATAAAAATTATATTTAAGTGCTCTTTACTTGTGGTAGACCCCAGATGTGTTCCCCAGTGAGGATTCAACAGAGATGCATGTCCTTAGGATATACATCAGGGCATTAGATGACGTTTCTCATTCTGTTGTGATTTTTCAACTTGTCTTCTTGAAAAGTATTCTTCTTTTAAAAAATCATTTGTGTGTGAACTGAGTGAAATTTAAAAAGTGGATTATCTGTTTACATATTTATAAACTTAAGCAGGATTTTTGTATGATTACTGTCACTTAATTACTGCATTGAGAGAGTGACTGCATACCATCAAACACTGAAGAGTAATTTTTTTCCCATTAAAATAATTTCCATCTAGTCTAAGTACATTTTAAAGCATATGCAGTGTTTTAGAATAAAAATAATTTTTCTGGGAAAACTTAAAGAATTTCTTCAAGTTGCATATGAATAAATGAATATGTTTTCAAAGAGAAAAGTCCAGACTTGCTGATCAGCTCTTTCTGTGTTGATTACTTCTTCCAATAAACTGGGAATGTGCCATGAGGAGTGGATTCAAGGTAACCCTCCATCCCTCAAGCAACTAAACACATGGAAGGAACACAGACTGGTGTGTCAAATAATCACAATAAAACAGACAAAAAAGATAGTTGACAGGTAGCAAATGTTATGCTGCGCCCCCCCCCCAAATTCATATGTTAACCTAATCACCCAAGGGCTGGTATTAGGTGGGGACTTTGGGAAGTTAATTAAGTTTAGGTGAGGTCATGAAGGTGGAGCCCCAGATGAGATTAATGCCCATTTAAGAAGAGAAAGAAACCAGCACTTATTCTCTCCACCATGTAAGGACATAGCACGAAGATGGCCGTTGCAAACCAGGAAGAGAGGAAGGGAAAGAGATGACTAGACACACAGGTGAGATAGGGGGAATAGATAAATAAAAGAAAACAGGACCTCAGTCATTTGATAGATTCACAAGTAATAGCATTTGCCCTCTGGGAATGCTATTTGTTCACCTGAATACGGACTTCAGAGGAACATGCCTTTCGAGATTCTGTGTTTGTGTCTTGCACGCCTCCCTTCAAGCAGGAAAACTGCTGCAGTCCTCCAGCTTGGATGTTGTTATCAGAAGTTGGCCTCTGCGAGCAAGCAAAGCTCCGCAGCAAGAAACTGGTGGGAAGTAGGATTTTTGGCTTAATGCAGGTGATCACCTGCTGTGTAATTTGAGGACCAGCACTTACTTCTCTGGGCCTCAGCTTCCTCCTCTGTACTGGAGGGAGAATGATGTCTTTTTCCTTTTTGGTGTGCTAGTCGAGATGGTTCATTAATAGTATGACTGCGCCAAGTCAGGCATATGGTGATAAGGACTGTGAAAGTCTTGAAGCCAGTGAGCTCCAGGGGTCCCCTGGGAGTCAGGAGACCTGGACCCCCTCAACCCTACAGGAAGGAGGTGGGGGAAGAAAGAGGGAGGCTCTTCTTTCTTCTGCTGTGGAAGAAGCAGCTACACAGCTACAGTTAGTAGCTGAATAGACTTGGGGTCCTAGTATGATCCCTCTGACAGTGCTTGCCCAAACTGAATCAAGAGTTTCATTGTTTCAAAATATAGATGTTCCTCAATTTACAATAGGATTAGGTACCAATAAATTCATCCTAAATTGAAAATACTGTAAGATGAAAATGTACTGGATACACCTCACCTACCAAACATCCCGGCTTAGCCACATAGCACACCATCCAGTATCAGTTGTCTCCCTTATGATCCCGTGGCTCACTAGGAGCTGTGCCTTGCTGCCCTCTCAGCATCGTGGGAGAGGACCACATTGTACATTGTCAGCATGGGAAAGAATCAAAGTTCAAAATTTGGGGCTGGGGGATGTAGTTTAGTGTTACATTGCATGCTGAATATATGTAAGGGCCTGGGTTCAATCCCCAATCCCCAGTTTCTACTGAATTGTAAAACCTAAGTCTAGGATGATCTATATTTGGTGTGACTAAGTTAGCTTGGATTTGAAATTCACTCACAATATTAGAAAAAAAATCAGTGTTATATTGTTTATAGAAGAAAAGTATTGTTAGATCCTTTAAATACAAATTCAGGAAGCCATGCTTGGCACACACCTGTAATTGCATATCGAGGACAGCCTCAGCAACTTGGTGAAATCCTATCTCAAAATAAAAAGGGCTGAGGATGCAGCTCAGTGGTAGAATGCCCCTGGGTTCAATCCTCGGTATTGCAAAAAAGAAAAAAGAAAAATAGATAAAACATGAAACATGATATAAAAAACAATTAGACTTTAAAAAGCAAGTTCTAGTTTTTCATTTAAAAATATTATAAATGTTATCGGAAAAATTTAAACAAATTTGATATTTAAATCTACCCCAATACTTTTTCCTTTTCATTTCATAATTATATAATTTTTTATTTATCCTTTTCATAAGACTATCATGTGAAGAAAATGTAATTATTATCCTTGAAATTCTTCAAGGTTCCTCAAGTTTGATCTTAGCAAGCTATGCAAATACCATCCTTTTTTATGTTTATTGGGTGGAACAAAGATTATGAAGCATGGCTGATTCAGTACAATTTTAGGTCAGAATTTCTGAACTTGTGTATCTGCCTTTATTCTTGTCTCCCTACCCAACAACAACAACAAAAAAAGCCCAGGCTGGCCTTGAACCTGCAATCTTCCTGTCTCAACCTCCTGAGTAGCTGGGATTACAGACATACCTGGGCTTATTCTAGTGTCTTGGCATCCTAGATCATGTCAGCTCATGCCCCCTCTCAATTTTGGAGCAACCCAGATGGCCCAGAGTAACCATTGCTCTCCTGCAGGGAACAATGGACGTTCCAGATGCTTTACAACAGCATTCTACCCTCATCCTCTCCCTTCAGCCTCTGCTAAGTAAGAGGCAATATCAAACAGTACAGAGCTGGAGAAGAATCAGGAACTGAAAAATAATCCAGGTGCTGTGGCACTTGCCTATAATTCCTGCAATTCTGGAGGCTGAGCCTGGAGGATCATGAGTTCAAGGCAAGCCTCAGCAACTTTGTGGGACTGTCTCAAAATAAAAAGGACTGGGGATGTAGCTCAGTGGTAAGAAAAGAAAAAAGAAAAGTAAGAGGAGAGAACACAGTCATCCCCCTGTGTTTGAACAATATGATCAGAGAATGCTTGTTCCACTTTCACTCACACAGGGTGGGGACTTGAAAAATGTTCTCACTGAAATGTGTAATTTGGCTTACGCTATTTGGGCTTGAATCAGGGCCAGGTCCTTGTAGTGATTATGGAAGAGATGGGTTTCAAGTCACCTCTGTCTTAGATTACTTAGATTACTAATAGTAATCATTAGTACTCTACTGGAAGGTATTCAGAGGGAGGAAGAGGTTTAAGGTGGAATCCACAGTGGGCATGAACTTAACAGGTGAGGTCAGAGGCATGAGGCAATGATTAGAAGGCAACGATTTATATGGGGCAGGATTGAGAAGGAAAGAGGAAGTGGTGGTGGGCAGTTGTTTGGGAAGAAGGTGGAGGGTGTCAGCAGCATTGCCATCAGTGACTGATTTTCCTGTAAATGTTGCCATCTTGGTATCAAATGATTACCGAAACATGGTACCACATGGCATTCCCTAAGGCACCATTATGATCATTTAAAAGGCAAATGAGTGTACACCTGCAATCCCAGCTACTCAGGAACCTGAGTCAGGAGAATCACAAGTTCAAAGCCAGCCTGGGCAATTTAGTGAGATCCTGTCTCAAAAATAAAAAGGGATTGGGAATGTAGCTCAGAGGGAGAATGTCCTTGTAGTTCAGTGCCCAGTACCACAAATAAGTAAATAAATAAAAAATAAAAGCAAGTAAGCTTTTCCTTGTGGATGGCCCTGTAGTAGCCTCCACAGGTGGCCAATGTCTTTAAATCCCATCTTTCTCAGGCTGAGGCTATAAAGGCTGCCCTAAGCATATCAAGAAAAAATTTTAAAAAATATAGTCAAAACTACCCTTGAAAATCCTGTAGGAGGTGCTATTACTTGGATCTGGAATATCCTTCAGAGGCCTACTGGTAGATCTTGCTGACACTGCCCTGAAGGGAATAGTGGGACCCTGGTCCCTACTAGTCTGTACTCTTTCCCTGTCCTTTTCCCTCTGCCTTTTCCTAGCCATGAGGTGAGCAGCCTTGTTTGACCTCACACTCCCCATCATGATGTGCTGCCTCACCACGGGCCCAAAACAACAGGGTCAAGCAACATGGACTGAAAACTCTTAAAACTGTCAGCTAAAATGAAACTTTCCTTATTATAAGTTTCTTGGGTATTTGTTACAGTGACTGAAAACTGACTAACATAGAAAGTGACATATTGAAGACAATAAACATTCTCTTAGGAAATCCAAAACAGCCAGTTTTTCCTCCAGCACCAGGACTAATTGCTGTGAATTCAATAATGTATCAGCATAACTAATTTGGAATTCTGCACAGGAAATTTGTCTCTTCCACCCCCCCATTTATAAATTTATTCAATCACTTATTTATATCAACCATATACTCATGTCTATTTTATACTTTGGGTTATAATATAATATAAAATACTTTATTTTAGTGCTCCTATGGCTCGCTTTGGCCACTAGGAGCACTTTCATTTGGCTCCAAGACTCCTTTGACAAATCCCATCAACATGAGCTTTCCTTTATTAACACTTCTTTATTCTCTGGCACTATGGTATGCCCCAGGCTTGTAAATTTCCTGCTCTAGTCCTAGAGTCAGCCATTTCTCCAGGGATCCTATTTTGTTTTGTTTTGTTTTTTGGTACTGGGGATTGAACTCAGGGGCATTTAACCACTAAGCCACACACCCAGCCCTTTTTTAATATTTTATTTATAGACAAGGTCTCACTGATTGCTTAGGCCCTTGCTAAATTACAGAGGCTGGCTTTGAACTCACAATCCTCAGCCTCCCACACCACTGGGATTACAGGCATGTACCACAGCGCTGGCTTCCCCTTTTTTTTTTTTTTTTTTTTAATAGAAGGTATGCTTGTTGCTAATAGACTGTCCTTTCATTTAAATCCTCTCAGCTAATGGATCAAATAAATAGAAAGATGTATATCAACCTATGTATACATATCTATAAATATTTCTCCTTTTTCTACGTACTTCTATGTGTAATCATCTGGATCTATATGCAGTAAAACATCAGTTGTAAGTAAGGTTCATTATCACATGGTTTATCCTTATCTCCACTTGTTTATCTGTAAACTCCCACTCCAACCATTAGCTCCCACCATTGCCATCACTTATACAGTTGCTCACTTCAGTATACATGTACAGTACCCTCAGGATTGTTATCTGTAGCCCTGCAGGAAAGAATGAGTGCTCTGTTATACCCGAGAGAATGAGATTATCCAAGCTGTTCACATAAAGGCAAAAGCTTTTACTATAACTGGCCAGCAATGACCTCCCATACACCTAAAAGTGTGTGGAGGGGATTCCCATGCTAGTTCCTTGGTTGTCAGCATTTACAGGGAAAATGACATGTGAGTGGGGTGGGCGGTATAGTCACTGTTTCTGGCCAATGCAAGCAAGCCACGCTACAGAAGCAGATGATAGCGATTAGCGGTTAGCTGTCTCTCCCTCCTGATGGTACATTTAGGCCTTTAGGGACTTTCCAACTTCCTTCATTTAAAGGTCACCCCTTGGTTTCCAGGAATTGTTTGCTCCATTTCTGGGACATGGTATTTGAGAATTTTATTTCTTGGGGACTGTAACAGCACCATGCTTATGTGCACTGCCTATCTGTTTTATTTTGTGACATCATTCATTCTAAAGTTACTAATTCAGCACTGATTTCTCACCCCTTCAGTGAAGTTGTTTCATACATTTGTGAAACAGATTTCTTTTGCCACAACTGGCACTCTTTCCTGGGATCTTCCTAAGATTATTATTACTTTTAACTCCTATCTATAAACATGATATCTTCACCCTCCTTACTGCTCAAGTGTGGGGGTTATATTGTATTTAGTCTTAACCTTTGTCATTTAATATTTATCAACTTTAAATGATACTTTTCTGGCCACCATCTCCAAAGACTGAAGATAACAGCATACATAACTTACTTGCTATCAAGTAAGTTCACCATCAGAGTTTATAATATTTACATTCTGTTCTGTAACCACATTTGCTTTAATCTTACCTAGTTCCATATTTAAATGGATCTTTTCTAATTAGAGATCTCCATGATCTTTTCTCCATTTTTCCTCTACTAGAATTGCTAAGAAAAGTTTGGAGGAACTGTATTTCCTGAATCGTAGCACATTTTAAAATATTTTTATGTTGCCTTTTTACCTGGGGTACAGTTTGGTTGACTATAAATTTCTTGAGTTACACTTTTCCTGAGGACTAAGTAAAGTTTATTCATGTCTTCCAATATTAATACAGCTGTAAAGACTTTGAGGCTAGTCTAATCTCCTTTTCCATGATCTAGATTACGTTGCATAGTTGCTTAAAGCATACTTTATCTCTGAAGTCCAACAACTTCAAAAACTAGTTTTTGAGTCAATTTTCCTTGGGCATGAGGTCCCCATTCAATTTTTAGATTCATAATTTTATCTCTGGAAAATGTACTAAATTTCATCTTTAAATATAGTTTCTGTTCTATCTCTTCCACTTTCTTCTGCAGAGACATGAATTATGTGTCTACTGGGTCTCCTCTGCTTGTCTTTCACATTTTTTGGTTTTCTTTCTAATCTTTTTTTTAACTCTGGTCATTTCAATTTCATTTGCCTATCTTTCTCAACTTAATTCAGTAAGAAGTTTCTCAGGGCTGGGGATATATCTCAGTTGGTAGAGTGCCTGCCTCGCAAGCATAAGGCCCTGGGTTCAATCCCCAGCACCACAAAAAAACTAAAAAAAAAAAAAAAAAAAAGTTTCTCATTTTAGCAGTTTCAATCCTAGTCTGGCAAAATATATTTGGCAATGATTTTTAGGATGCATTCTGGAAATTCCTATTATTTTTCCAATGCTTTTAACTCATATTTCATCTTTTTAAATTGTAAAACCAGACACAGTAGGACATGCCTGTCATCCCGTGACTTGGAAGATTGAGGCAAAAGGATCACAAATTCAAAGCCACCCTCAGCAACTTAGTGAGGCCCTTAACAATTTAGTGAGACCCTAGTTTATACCTTTCGACTATCGTTAATGATGCAGCTATGAATGTTGGTGTGCAAGATTCTGTTTAGACTCTGGTTTCAATTCCTTTCTGCGGGGGGAAGTGGGGGAACCAGGCATTTGAGTTCATTAAAAAATGAGTGCAATTCATTTTTTAAAAAATGTTTTATTTATTCTTTTCAGTTATACATGGCTGTAGAATGTATTTTGACATATTATGTACACATGGATTATAACTTCCCATTCTTTCAATTGTATAGGATGTAGAGTTACACAGTTCCTGTATTCATATATGAATATGGGAAAATAATGTCCGATTCATAATGCAGTTCATTTTTGTGTGTTGATTTTGTATTCTGAATCTTTGTTCCATTGGTTGTTTAGCTCTAAAAGTTTTCTTATGAAACCAATCTTTAGGATTTTCTGCATATAAAATCATGCAAACAGAAATAATTTTACTTCCTCCTATCCAACTGACTGCATTTTTTCTTACCAAAGCACTCTGGTTGGAACCTCCAATACTAGGTTGAATAAGTGGAATAAGTTGGTATTCGAATCTCATTATTGATCTTGGAAAAATTTCAATACTTCAACAATGAGTATGATGTTAACTGTGGGCTTTTCATATTTGGCTATGTTAGTCCATTTGTACTACTATAACAAAATACAAGAGACTAGAAAATTTATAAATAACAGGAAAAAAAATTATTCCTTATAGTTAGGGAGGCTGAGAAGTCCAAAATTAAGAAGTTAGTATTGGTGGGCATTAAAAGAAGCTCTCTGCTTCTAAGATTGTATCTTGTTGATTTTTATATATTGAAGCATTCTTGTTTTCCAGGAATAAATTTCACTTGGTCAAGGTATATAACTTTGCATAGAATACTACTGAATTCAGTTTTTTTGTTTTGTTTTGTTTTGTCTTTTTTGGTACTGGGGATTGAACCCAGGGGCACTCGACCACTGAAGCCACATCCCCAGCCCTATTTTGTATTTTATTTGGAGACAGGGTCTCACTGAGTTGCTTAAGGCCTTGCTAAGTTGCTGAGGCTGGCTTTGAACTCGCGATCCTCCTGCCTCAGCCTCCCAAGTGCTGGGATTACAGGCGTTCGCCACTATGCCCGGCTTGAATTCAGTTTTGTTAAGGACTTTTGCATCATTATTCATAAGAAATATTAGTCTGTTCTCTTGGTTTCTTTTCTGGTGTTGGTATCAGGGCAATGTTGGCCTAATAATATTAGTTAGGAAGTATTCCTGCCTTAATATTTTGGAAAACTTTTAGAAAGACTGGTGTTCTTTCTCTTTTATTTTAAAAATTGTCTATTTGTTTGAAACTGGAATTGAACTCAGGGACACTTTACCACTGAGCTACATCCCCAGTCATTTTTTGTGTTGTTTTTATTTTTAGACAGAGTCTCAGTAAGTTGCTAAAGGTCTCACCAAGTTCCTGGGAGGCTAGCCTCAAACTTGAGATCCTCCTGCCTCAGCCTCCTAAATCACAGGGATCATAGGAGCACACCACTACATGTGGCTTCCTTTTCTTTTAAACATAGAGCAGAATTCACCAGTGAAGCCATCTGGACCAGGGCACTTTGTTAGATTTTGATTACCAACTCTTTCATTACTAGTTTTAAACTTACTCAGATTTTCCATTTTTTCATGATTCAGTCTTGGTAGGTTGTACGTTTATAGGAATTTGTTTATTTCACCTTTCAAAGAAAAGATTTTTGGCTTAGCTGATTTTCTCTTCAATTTTTCTAGTCTTAATTTTTATTTATCTGTGCTCTAATCTTTACAATTTCCTTCTTTCCGCTGAATTTGGGTTTTGTTTGTTCTTCCTTAAGGTATCAAGTTAATTCACTGATTTGAAAACTTTCTTCTTTTTAAATGTATGTGGTTACAGCTATAAAATTTCCCCTTAGCACTGTTTTCATGGCATCCCATAAATTTTTCTCTTATGTTTTCATTTTCATTTGTTCTAGGTTATTTCTCTGATTTTCACTGTGATCTCTTCTTTGACTTTTGGTTGCTTTAAAGTATGTTATTTAATCTTCACATGTTTGTGGATGCCAGTTAGTTGTAACTGATTCCTAGTTTCACTCTATTGTGATTCAAAAAAAAATATTTTTATGGCTTCCATCTTTTTTATTTGTTAGGAATTGTGTGTGGTCTAACAGATTGTCCTGGAGAATTTCCAGGTATACTTGGGAAAAAATGTATATTCAGCTGTTGTTGGGTGGACTGTTAGGTCTATTTTGTTTATAATATTATTTGAGCTTCTATTTCCTCATTGACATTCTGTCTGGCTGTTTTATCCATTATTGAAAGTGGTGTTGAGCCTCCAATTGTATCTTAAAACTATATATTTCTCCCTTTAATACTGTCAGTGTATCCTTAATATATTTTAGAGCTCTAAAATTTGGTACACATTTTTAATTATTTCACTTCTTAGTAAATTGATCTCTTGTTAGTATATAATGACCTTCTTTATCTCTTGTAACAGTTTTTGACTTAAATTCTTTTTTGGTCTAAATTTTAGTATAGCCACACCATCTCCCTTTTGGTTACTATTTGCATGGAATATTTTTTCATATGATTTTGCTTTTAACCTACTTTTGTCTTTAAATAAAAACTGCACTCTCATAAATAGCATATAATTGGGTCATTTTTCGTTCATTCTGTCAATATATGCTGTTTGTTTACAGGGTTTAATCCATTTATGCTTATAATAAGTACTGACCAACACGGGAGGACTTCTACCATTTTGCTCTTTGTTTTCTATATCTTAAAGTTTTTTGTCCCTTACTTCTTCTATCACTGCCTTCTTTTGTGTTAAATTGATTTTTTGTAGTGACACATTTTTATTCTCTTTACATTTTCTTTTTCATACATTCAATGGCTATTTCCTTTGTGATTTTGTGGAGATTACTTATAACATCTTAAAATTATAACATTTGAATAATACACAATTCAATCGCAAACCAAAATACTACTCATCTAAAAATCCCCTTTATGTTAATTGATGTTACAATTTCATCTTTATATATTTTTCTCATTAACAAAGATTTATAATTATTCTTATCTATTTCTTTTTTAAATCCTGTAGAAAATAAAGTATTTATAAACCAAGATAACAATACTGGGCTGGGGTTGTGGCTCAGTGGAAGAGCACTTGCCTAGTATGTGTGAGGCACGGGGTTAGATTCTCAGCACCACATATAAATAAATAAAATAAAGGTCCATCAACAACTAAAAATACATTAAAAAAAATAACAATACTGGTTTTTATTTCCCTATGTACTTGTCTAGACTGGTGACAGTCATGTTTTAATATGATTTTAAGTTACCATGAGCACGATTTTATTTGAGCCTGAAGAACTTTCTTCAACATTCTGTAGGATAGGTCTGGTAATAATCCATTTCCTTAGCTTTCATTTATCTGGGAATCTCTTGATCTCTCCCTCATATTTTCCAGTAATGGGGATTGAACTCAGGGCTGCCCTATCACTGAATTACATTCCCAATCCTTTTTATTTTATTTGTTTGCCTATTTATTTATTTATTTATTTTGAGACAGAATCTCACTACATTGCTGAGGCTGGCCTCAAACTTGCCATCCTCCCACTTCAGCCTCCTGAGTTGCTGGGATTACATGCATGCGCTACCATGCCCTGCAATTTCTCCCTCATTTTTGAAGTACAGTTTTGCCAGATATAGAACTCTCATTGACAGTAATTTTTTTTCTTTCAGCACTTTAAATATATCATCTGATTGCTTCTGGTTTCCAAGGCTTCTTATGATAAATCAGCTCTTTGAGAATCATTCACATATAAAAATTCACTTCTCTGCTTTCAAGATTTATCTCATGTTTGCATCTCAACAATTCAACTGTAAAGTTTCTTTATGTGTTTTGTTTTGTTTTGTTTTGTTTTGTTTTGTTTTGTTTTGTTTTGTTTTTGATTCACCCTATTTGGAGTTTGTTGAACTTCTGGGATTATAAATGCATTTCATCAAATTGGGGAGTACTTACCAATTATTTCTTCAAATAATATCACCATAATATGTATGTTGGTCAGAATAAAGGTTCTTTGGTATTAACTCACCATTCTTCATTGCTTTTTTTTTTCCCCCACGGTGCTGGGGGTTGAACCCAGGGCCTTGTGCTTACGAGGCAAGCACCCTACCAACAGCTATATTCCCAGCCCAAAATCTTTTTTTTTTTTTTTTTTTTGGCACTGGGGATTGAACCCAGGGGCACTTCACCTCTGAGCCACATCCCCATCCCAGCCCTATTTTGTATTTTATTTAGAGACAGGGTCTCACTGAGTTGTTTAGGCCTCGCTAAGTTGCTGAGGCTGGCTTTGAACTTGCGATCCTCCTGCCTCAGCTTCCCAAGTGCTGGGATTACAGGCATGCGCCACCACGCCCAGCCATTGCTTTTCTTTTTTACTCCTCAGACCCAAAAATGTAAACTGTCCTAATTTAAGTTCACTAATTCTTTCTTCTGCTTGTTCAAATCTACTGTTCAACTTCACTAGAATTGTACTTTCCAGCTCCAGAATGTGTTTGGTTCCTTTTCATAGTTTCTAGATCTTGCTGACATGACTTTGTTCTTTTCTTTCTTTCTTCTTTATAGTACTATGGATTGAACCCAGGCCTCCCACATGCTAGGTATGCATCTATATTTTGAGGCAGACTCTCTCTAAGACTCTCTCGCCCAGGTGGGTCTCAAATTTGTGATCAGTTGTTTTAAATACCTTGCCTGGTAAGTTCAATGTGTAGTCAGTCTTCTTCACATTACTTTCAATTTATTTTATTCTTTTGAAAGAGCCAAGTTTTCCTGTTTTTCATCCGCCTCATGACTTTTTGTTTAGAAGTTGGGCATATGATTATGTGGAAATCACAATCTACACCTTTATCGAGGTTTGCTTTTTTTTTTTTTTAACTGTTGAAGGCTGTAGTTATCCATTTGATTTGAGATTTTTCAAAACTCCTATTGCAAAGATATCCTTTGTCTTGTGTGCTCAATGAAGTCTTTGCTGCTTTTCTCCTAATTTGAGATATTGTGTTAGAGATAGGTTTGAATGCCAGGAGCTAAAACAGGCCTATAAAGAAGAACTGAAGAAGCAGAAAAGAGAGAGGGTGACTGGGAGGAAGAAGGAAGAAGAATGGTTATCTCTCATTTTTTGCACACTTCTGTGTTGGAACAGTCTTTCACCAATTAGTTAGGCTGAGCCTAGAGGCAAGCCTAATGTCAAATCTTAAAGGTTTTTTTTTTCAAACCTTTTCTAAGAATGCAAAAAATTTCCCCATACACACAATTGCCTTTGAATGTCATCATTTTCCAAAGACTCTCATCCTCACTTCTCCTCTGGACTTTGGATTTCCTGTTGTACCACCTATCCATATTTTCTTGCCTCAGGCCTCTGTTGGTCTGAGGCCCCCTTGTAGCTTTTGTGAGCACTGCCTTTTGTTTCTCCTGTCTGTATTTTGAGCTATGCAAGATACCAAACAAGTACCTCAGGTATTTCTCAGCCAGGTGAGAGTTGACTTACACAATAATTCACAAATAAAGTCTGTGCTGTTCTCTCTGGTTCATGAATAGCAGTTTGGAATTGGGATGCTCCTACTCAAGACCAAGATCACCACTGTGCCATTGGAGGGCGGGGCAAGAGCAAGTAGATGTTATAAAATTTCTCTACTATTTTCTTTTTTTTTTTTTGTGATGCTAGGGATTGAACCCAGGGCCTTGTGCTTGCGAGGCAGGCACTCTACCAACTGAGCTATATCCCCAGCCCCAAACTTCTCTGCTATTTTGAAGCTGGTTTTTTCTGGAGTATTGGCTTGGCCACTGTATGACTCTGGCTCTTTTCATGCACTCCCATAAAGTTGGGTCATATGGCTTCTGGTTGTTTTCTTGATCCTTCTGTGAATGAACAAGAGCCTTGAGCTTCATAGCCCATCATTTTGCTGAAGTTACTCCCTTCCTCTCTTTTGTTGTCTCAGATCTTAATCTTCTGTAGCTCTGATTTGTGTTTTTGTTTTACAGATATTGATTCTTTGAGTTTTATAAGTCATGGCAATGTTTGGTCAAATTTTCTTGTATTCTGGGCAACTTTTTTTTCTGGTGAATGCTCTTTACCCATGCTTGTTTGTTTCTATTATTTTTCTCTTTGTAGATATTTATACAGATCTTTGCTATTTTAAAAATTACTATTACCCATCTTTGAATGAAGTGAGTTCTTTCTAGTGGAAGATGACTACATGGGAGAAGAGTCAGGACATCTGTAATTCTGCTCATGATATGAAGTTCATAGCTAGTAAATTATTTTCATTTTGATTTCTCCTCAGTCAATCAATAATAAACTACTTACACCTAAGCCTCCCCTTATCCTCTCATTCTCCTTAGTACTAGTAGACTAATCTACAAATGAGGCTTCTTTGCTGATTTCTCACTCACTCCTACTTTCATACATTCATTCATTCAAAAAAGTATTTGATGCCTACCACATGCCAGGTGATACTTTTGATAATTGGGGTACAACTGTAGGGAAAAAACCCCACAAACATCTGGCCTTCAGGAATTCTAGTGGAAGAAAACAATATAAATAGACATCATACTTGGTAGATTATATTGTGTGTTAGAAAGTGGAAGAAACTAGAACATGGTGTAAGAATTGGAAGTGCCAAGGTGGAGTGGGGAAAAGGAATCAGATTTCAATTATGATTATGATGGTCAAGGTAGACCTCATTGATAATGCAGTCTTGGAACAAAGATGTGAAGGAGCTGAGGGGAGGAGCTATGTGGATGTCTGAAAGAAGAGTGTTCCAAATAGAGGGAGGAGCCAGTGCAGAGGATCTGAGGAAAGGGGCTGCCTGATATGTTTGAATAATAACAAGGAGGGCAGTGTGGCTAGAGTGGAGCGAGCAGGGAAGAGAATGGTAGAAGAGATGTTCAGAGAGGTAATGGTGAGATCAAGTTATTTAATGTCCTATAGAATATGGAAAGGATGTTGGTTTTTCCTCTGAATGGAGTGGGGCATTGTGGGGTTTTCAGAGGAGAGCCAACACAATCGAACTTACCATTTAAAATTATCACTCTGGCAACAGGGTAGAACAGTATGGGGTAAGGGCAGAAGCAAAAGACCAGTTAAGAGGCTGTTTGAGTAATGCAGTGAAGAGATACTGGTGGATTGCTCCCAGCCGGCAGCAGTAGAGATGATGGTAAGTGAGTGGATTCTAGATACATTCTGAAGATAGTTTGGATGGGGGAGATGAGATAAGGAGACCACCAAGAATAACTCCAAGGCTTCTGGCTTGAGCAATTGGAAGGATGATGTCACTATTTACTGAGATAGGAAAGGCTGTGGATACAGAACCTGGGAACAAAGAAAGATCAATGGTTCCTTTATACATTTTAGGCATGACATATATACAATACAGATAAGTGGAAATGTTGACTAAACATTTAGATACCCAACTCTGGAATTTAAGATCGAATTTGTTCTGGGCATATAAATCTGGGAGTTGCTAGATATGCAGATTTCAAGCCATATGCTTAGATGACATCACCAAGGAAATGAATACAAATAAAGAGATCAAAGGTCCCAAGACACTCCAGCATGAAACTGTTGAAGTTAAGAGGAGAAGCTGGTAAAGGAGACTGAGAGAAGTAGAAACCAACAGACTCAGTGTCTCAAATATCAATGAAGGAAAAGTAATCAACTGTGTCAAATGTTAAGAAAGTTAAGTTCAAGAAAGAGGGGGGCTAAAACTGGATTTCGCCACATGCAGGTACTGGTAATCATAAAAACAACTGTTTTAGGGGTTTTCCTTATGGATGTGAAAACCATATAAGAAGAGATTTCAGAAAGAGTGGGGAAATATACTGAAGATAATAATATCGACAACAGGGCTGAAGCTGTGGCTCAGTGGCAGAGCGCTTGCCTAGCATGTGTGAGGCACTGGGTTCGATCCTCAGCACCACATAAATAAAATAAAGGTACTGTGCCCATCTACAACTACAAATATTTTTTTAAATGACAATATTGACAACCTTTCAGAGGAGTTTGGCTAAAAAGTAAAGATAAAGTAGTAGATGATGGGGAAAGTAAACTTAAGAGAAATTTTCCTTTTGTTTTTTTAAGATGTGGACAGTAACAGAATACTGATGTCCAGATAAGAATGACCTAGTAGAGAGGGAAATGTTGATGGCATGGGAAAGAAAGGGTAGAATATCTGCAGTGATTTCCTTGCGTGAACAAAATGGATGGGATCGAATGTAGAAGAAAGAGGAAGGACCAGCCTTAGGTAAGAGTACAAATTGTGCTTACAGCATCTGTGCAACAGAACGCAGCGCAGATGGCAAAGGTGGGCAGATGTGGCAACAGCAGAGTGGAGAAGCTACACCCTAAGATTCAGAGATTCCCGGAGGAGGAAGCGAGGTCATCTGTTGAGTGAAGATGGAGGAGATATTGGTTGTTTGAAGAGAAAGAAGGTGTGAAATAGTCATCTAGGAGAACGGGGGAGTGAATGGATGAGAAAAGAATAATTACGAATCCTGGGCAGCATCAGGGATCCAAGTGAAGTTCTTGATATACATTTAAAATATATTTCTCCAGCTTATTCAGTTCCATGGCACAAACTCAGAACAGGTGGAGAAATGGAGAAACAAGTAGAGCCTAGCTTGCCAGGGTTTTATTATAGCCTAACTAATCTGAAGAAAGAAATATCCAGTTCTGGCCTACTCTAGCTATCTTGTTGCATCACAGAGGAGAAAAAAACAGAAAGGCACATGTGAAGTTCACAGTTCAAAGGTACAGACTCACTAAAAGGCTGAGACCAAATCATAGGTCTATAAATTTTTTTGTTTTTGTTTTTTGCGGGGGATGCAGGGGTGCTAGGGATTTAACTCAGGGGTACTTTACCACTGAACTGTATCCCCAGCCTATTCAACTTTTTATTTTGCAACAGGGTCCTGCTAAGTTGCTTAGGGCCTAAGTTGATGAGGCTGGCCTCGGACTTGGGATCCTCCTGCCTCAGCCTCCCAGGTTGCTAGGATTATGGGTGTGTGCCACTGTGCCCAGCTTATAAAATGCTTCTTTTCCCTCCGCATTGAACCATCATATTACTAAAGGTCTCTTTATGCCAGTTCCTTTCCCCAAGGGCATCATATCCTATTTTTAAGAAAAAATTACTTCAGACAGAGCACTGATCTCCAAAATTTATAAAGAACTTACAAAACTTTACACCAAAAATGCAAAGAGCCCAATCAATAAATGGGCTAAGGAACTGGGCAGACACTTCACAGAAGAGGATATTCAGGCTATTAACAAATATATGAAAAAGTCCTCATCATCTCTAGTAATTAGAGAAATGCAAATTAAAACTCCCTTAGATTTCATCTAACTCCAATTAGAATGGCTATTACCAGAAATACAAGCAATGACAAGTGGTGGTGTGGATGTGGGGAAAAAGGCACACTCGTACATTGCTGGTGGAGTTGCAAATTGGTGTAGCCACTCTGGAAAGCAGTATGGAGATTCCTCAAAAAACCTGGAATGGATCCACCATTTGACCCAGCTATCCCACTCCTCAGTTTATACCCAAAGGTCTTAAAATCAGCAAAGTATAGGGATGCAGCCACATCTATGTTCATAGCTGCTCAATTCACAATAGCTGGATTGTGGAACCAACCTAGATGCCCTTCAATTGAAGAATGGATAAAGAAACTGTGGTATATATACACAATGGAATATTACTCAGCCATAAAAAGAATAAGATTATGGCATTTGATAGTAAATGGGTGGAGTTGGAAAATATCATGCTAAGTGAAATAAGCCAAGCCCCAAAAACCAAAGACCGAATGTTTTCTCTGATCAGTGGATGCTGACACATAATGGGGTGGGGGAGGCCGGGGGTTATGGGGGGGATAGGAAAGAATGGAGGAAGTATGGATGATGTGGAGGAAAATGGGATGGGAGGGGATGGGGAAGGAAAAATAGTAGACTGAGACAGCATTACCCTATGTATATGTAAGATTATATGAACTGTGTAAATTAAAAAAAAAATTAATTAATTAAAAAAATTATAAGGCATACTAAAAAATAATAAAAAAAAACAACAACAACAAAAAAAAACAAAAGGTAGTTTGAAAACAACAAGCATTAGAACCAAACTTGGAAGTTATGTTAGAATTATTAGGGAATTTAAAGGAACTGTATAATTAATATGCTAAGGTCTCAATGTATAAAGTAGATAACACAAGAATATTAGGACAATTGGGCGCAGTGGTGCACGCCTGTAATCCCAGCAGCATGGGAGGCTGAAGCAGGAGGATTGAAAGTTCAAAGCCAGCCTCAGTAACTTAGCAAGGCCCTAAACAACTCAGTGAGACCCTGTCTCTAAATAAAAAATAAAAAGGGATGCAAATGTGGCTCGGTGGTTAAGTGCCCCTTGGTTCAATCCCTGGTACCAAAAAATATTAGAATAAAGTAAGCGGAGAGATGACAATTCTAAGAAATAACAACTAAAAAATGCTAATTCCTTGGTGTGGTGACCCACACATGTAGACCCAGCTATTTAGGAGGCTGAGGTAGGAAGACTGCTTGAGGGCAGGAGTTCAAGGCTGGCTTTCGCAACACAGAGAGACCCCTTTTAAAAAAGGAAATAAAATATCAAAAACACTGTAACATCCAGGCAGGGTGGTGTAATCTCAGCAGCTTGGGAGGCTGAGGTGGGAGAATCACAAGTTCAAAGCCAGCCTCAGCAACAGTGAGGCCTTAAGCAACTCAGTGAGACCCTGTCTCTAATTTAAATTCAAAATAGGGCTGGGAATGTGGCTCAGTGGTCAAGTGTCCCTGAGTTCAATACCAGTACAAAAAAAAACAAAAACAAAAAAACCCACAAACAAACAAAAAACACTGTAACATTCAATCCCCAGCACCAAAACAAAAAACAAAAACAAACAAAAAATACCGTAACAAATGAGGACTGCCTTTGATAGGTTAGGAATAGATTGGACATAGCGGAAGAAGAAATCTCTGTGAGAATTATCCTTCAAAAGTGAAGTTGAAATAAAGACTTCTCAGACAAGGAAAAATTAAGATAATTTCTTGCCAGTAGACCTGCCCTGCAAGAAATGATAAAACAAGTTCTACGGAAAGAAGGAAAATAATATACATTCATCATGCCTTATCCATACTTTCATCTGCTGAAGTTTCAGGTACTCATAGTCAATAGCAGTCTGAAAATATTAAATGGAAATTGCCAAAAAGAAACAATTCATGAATTTTAAATTGTGTACCATTCTGGCTAGTGTGAAATAATCTTGTATCATCCTACTTTGTCCTGTGTAGGACACTCATCATTCCTCCATCCAGTGTATTCTCTGTGTATCGGCTACCTTCTCATAAGTTACTTAGTAGCTGGCCTAGTTATCAGAAACTGTCACAGCATGTCGTACTTGTGTTCAAGTAACCCTTACTTAATGATGTGCCAGAGAGAAGCCACAAAGGGCTTCCTTTAAGTGAAAAGCTCTTGCCTTCATACAGAAAGAAAATAAGCTGGGCGTGGTGGCACACGCCTATAATCCAAGCGACATGGGAGCCTGAGTCAGGAGGATCTTGAGTTCAAAAACAGCCTCAGCAACTTAGTGAGGCCCTAAGCAACTCAGTGAGACCCTGTCTCTAAATAAAATACAAAATAGGGCTGGGGATGTGGCTCAGTGGCGGAGTGTCCCTGAGTTCAATCCCTGGTTCCAAAAAGAAAAAAAAAAAAACCAGAAAGAAAATAATCGTATGCCAACGTGCTCAGATCAGCAGTAAGAACAATGTATCTGTGAAACTGTGAAGAAAGAAAAAGAAATTCATGCTAGTTTTGCTCTTGCACCTCAAACTGCAAAAGTTACAGCCACAGTGTGTGATAAATGCTTAGTTAAAGTTACATATGCATCTATAGGAAAAACAGAATGTATAGTCTTTGGCACCATCCATGGTTTCAGTAATCCACTGGGGATCTGGAAACGTATACCCGACAGATAAAGGTGACTAGTATAGGTCAGAGACTTAGATCTACATGAAGAAAATAAAGTGTACTGAGGAAAGAATAAGAAAGGGGAAAATAAACTTTTATTTTTCTTATGCTTAATTGAACAGTTTGTTCAAAATAATAATAGCAACAATGTGTTAGATTATGTATACTTAATAGGAGGAATAAGAATTATTTTGTTATGATAAGGCATTATAAGGTATACTACTGGGGAGGAAGTATTTAAAAGGAAGCTTCAATTAGTTGTAACTGTACATTGCAAATTCCAGAGAAACCATTTTTTAAAAATTTTAAATGTATAGATATATAAGTAAAGAAAGTAGAAACATAAAGTGCTCAATTAAGATCATGAAAGGAAGAAAAATAGTAGAAGACACAACAGAAACCAAGAGCAAGGGCAACTGATACAAAAGAATAAGAAATACTGTAAATATTAATCCAACTATATCAATAATCACTTCGTATATCAATGGTTGTTTTAGTCAGCTTTTTCAGCACTGTAACCAATAGACCAACAAGAACAATTAAAGAGCAGGAAAAGTTTGTTGCTCATGGTTTCAGTCCCTACTTCATTGCTCTGAGCCCAGGGTGAGGCAGAACATCATGGCAGAAGGGTGTGGAGGAGGAAAGCAGCTCAGGACAAGCAGAGAGAGCTTGATCACCAGGAACTAAACATAAATCCCAAAGGTATACCCCCAAGGACCTACCTCCTCCAGACACACCCTACCTGCCTCTAGTTACCACCCAAAATAGTAATCTATTTTCCATAGATTACTTAACTGATTAGGTCACAACTCTGATAATCTAATCACTCCACCTCTGAACATTCTTGCTTATTTCACACCTGAGCTTAGGGAGACACCTCATATCTAAACCATAACAATGGTTTAAATGCATCAATTTAAAAGATAGTTTATCAAAGTGGATCAAAAAATAAGACTCAATGATATATTCTCTACAAGAAACCTCCTTCAAAGATAAAGATACATATGGACTAGAAGTAACTGGATGCAGAAAGACACCATGATAAATCAAAAGAAAGGAGTATCTACATTAACTTCAGACTGAGCAGCCTTCAAAGAAAAGGAAATTATCAGGGATGGGGGAATTTACATAATGAAAAAGGGATGGATTTTTCAAAAGATATAACTCCTTAATATGTATGTGCCTAACAACAGAGTGTCAAACTACATGAGGCAAGAACTCATAAATGAATCCTATATTATACTCAGACACTTCAACATTCCTCTATCAGAAACTGACAGAGCCACAGTCAGTGAGTGTAGCCTATTGGTAGAGAACTTGCTTAGTATGTACAGGGTTCTATGTTTGAGCCCCAGCACTGGGAAGAAATGAAAAGGGGGTGGGGAACCCACCGGAGAGGGGAGGGAGAGGGGAGGAAGTGGAGAGAGAGGGAGGGAAGAAAGAAAAGGATGGATAGGTCCAGCAGGCAGAAAATCAGTAAGGATATAGCTGAATTCAATAACACCATCGATCAACTGGATATAATCAACATCTTCTCATGCTCACATGAAGCATACACCAAGGTAAGAACACAATTGGGGACGCAGCAGAGCTTAACAAAATTGAAACAACAGAAATCATATTGTGATCATAAACCCCAAAAAAGGGGCTGGGGTTGTGGCACTGTTGTACCCAAAGAAAATAAAATCATCCAAGCCGATCACATAAAGCCAAAAGAAGCCTTTATTTTAGCTGGCCAGCGACGATCGCCCTTACTCCTAAAAGTGGGGTGCCGGGAAATTGCGCATTAATTGTGTCATTGCCAACTCTTATCGGGCTTGGGACGGGATTAGGGTGGGGCTGTAAGGCATGGGAGGGATTAGGGTTGGGCAATAGGGAGGGGGGATTAGGGTGGGGCTCTCTCCTGTTGGCATTGGAGAATCATTTTGGGAAGTATAACAGCATAGTGGTAGAGCACTTGCCTAGCATATGTGAGGCACTTGGTTTGATCCTCAGCACCACATAAAATACATAAATCAAAAAATAAAGGTACTGTGTTCATCTACAAAAAAACCCGATAAAATTAAAAGTTAATAACAAAGATAATTGACAACTCACAATTACATGGATGTCAAACAATATACTTCTAAAAACATGTGGACCAAAGAAGAAATCTCTAGAGAAATTTTAAAATATTTTGAATTAGCCAGGTATGGTGGCACATGCCTATAATCCAGTTACTTAGGAGGCTGAGGAGGGAAAATCACACATTCAAAGCCAGAGTCAGCAATTTAGCAAAGCCCTAAACAAGATAGGTAGACCCTGTTTCAAAATAAAAAGTAGAAAGGGCTGGAGATGTGGCTCCATGGTTAAGCACTCCTGGGTTCAATCCACGGTATTGGATATATATATATTTTACATATATTTTATATATACACACACACAACTTTTTGTGGGATGCAGTGAAAGCTGTACTTTGAAGGAAATTTGTAGCATTAAATGCATGTATTAGATAAGAAGCAAGACCAAACATCGAACCCTGAATGTTCATATCTATAGGCCTTTCTTCTTATGTGGATGGTTTCCCCAGAAAGAAATTCTTTAATTTCCTTCCCACAAGGTCATAGATGTGGCAGTTAAGATCCCTGGGACCAGGAAGAACAGGGGGAATATCCCCACTCAGTAGAGTAACTAGCTCAGTTCCCGTGTTTCCAGTAAGGCTTCACCTCCACCTGGTGTGTTGGTGCAGGAAGCAGAGCTTTACCTATGCTCCTGTGTTAATGCAGGTATATCCAGAGGAGAAATCATTAGATTTCACAGATGAACCATGGAAATCAACTATGAGGAAGTACAGGGGACATAGAGAGGTCACATGTGAGTATCTGGCAGACCCAGCTAAGGTTCTAGGCAACAGCCAGCATTAACCACCAGATGAGAAAATGAACATTCACTTGATTCCAGCCCAAACCTTGAGTCACTTGGCTGAGTCCCAGACACTGTGAGCAGAGATTAGTCATTTTCATAGTGGCTGTATGAATTCCTATCCCACAGGGACCATGACAAATAATAAATGATTATATTTGTTATAACCACTACATTTTGTGGGAAATTCATTTGATACTCTGCAATAGATAACTAATACTAATACACCCTAGTCTTTTTTTTTTTTTTTTTGGTACCAGGGGTTAAACCCAGAAACACTGAGCGACATCCCCAGCCCTTTTAATTTTTTTAGTTTGAGACTTGGTCTTGCTCAACTACTGAGGTTAGCTTTGAATTTGTAATCCTCCTGCCTCAGCCTCCCAAGTCACTGGAATTATAGGCATGCACTACTGCACCCACCTAATATACACCCTAGTTTTCGGCAGTCTGTTGAACCTCTATTTTGTTCCTGTGTTTTGTTGCAAAAATCAGACTCCTTCCTTTCTATCCTCCATGCCCCCTACGGCAGCATTCAGATTTACCTTACTCTGATCAACTACATCTAATCCCACTTGTCTACCCACTTTTTGGGGGCGGGGGGTATACCAGGGATTGAACCCACGGCACTTAATCACTGAGGCACATTCCCAGATCTTTTTTATTTATAGACAGGGTCTCACTGAGTTGCTTAGGGTCTCACTAAATTGCTGAGATTAACCTTGAACTCAAGAACCTCCTGTCTTAGCCTTCCAAGACCCTGGGATTACAGGCGTGGCCCACTGCTCCTGGCCACTTTCCATTGTTTTAAAACTGTGTTGATATCTGTTATCTATTTGTTATCACATCTCCCAACCTCTGTGACCTAATATATTTTGATTTTTTTTTGTTTGTTTGTTCTGGGGATTGAATTTAGGGGCACTCAACCACTAAGCCACATTCTCAGTCCTTTTTATATTTTATTTAGAGATATGGTCTTGCTAAGTTGCTGAGGTTGGCTTTGAACTCGAAATCCTCCTGCCTCAGCCTCCTAAACCGCTGGGATTACAGCATGCGCCATGGCACCCTGACTATTATTTTGCTTACTTTTTAAATCCCATATGGCTATTTTTGTCTGTTCAAGAATATAAAATATCAAAATGTATGTTTTCAGCCCATGTTTAATTCATCATTTCTCTTCTTTAATCAAAGTGATTTAATCCTTTTCTGAATCCTTACAACATTCTATGATTTAATTTTTTTAATTTTTTTGTAGATGGACAGCATGCCTTTATTTTATGTATTTTTATGTGATGCTGAGGATTGAACCCAGTGCCTCACACATGCTAGGCAAGTGCTCTGCTACTGAGCTACATCCCCAGCCCTATATTTTAATTTTGTGGCAAGAAAAAGAATTGACCTCCAGTTAGTTTATATACCCACACATATGAAGCATTCTTAAGGCTTTCAAGTAATTTAAGGCACTGCTGAATGACAAGATATGGGGAGGAAAGAAGGTAGGAAACCCTCACTAAACATTTATAGCTCTCTCTTTTTTAAAAATATTTTTTAAGTTGTTGATGGACCTTTTTTTTTATTTATTTATATGTGGCCTGAGAATCGAATCCAGTGCCTCACACATGCAAGGCGAGTGCTCTACCACTGAGCCCCAGCCACAGCCCCACATTTATAGATAGCTCTCTTGTCTAGAGCAGTACTCTCCAAAACACAAATATGAGCCACAGAGGCACATCTACATTTTCTATAAGTCAGAAAGAAAGAAAAAAAGAAAGAAAGAAAGAAAGATAAATAGATAGATGGAAGGATGGGTGGGAGAGAGGGAGGGAGGGAAAAGGAAAGGAAAGGAAAGGAAAGGAAAAAAGAGAGAAAGAGGAAGGAAGGGAGGGAAGAAATGGAAGGAAAGGAGAGGGAGGAAGGAAAGGAAGAGAGGGCAGAGAAGGAGGAAGAGAGAAAGAAAGAGGTCAAATTAATTTTTTATAGACTTTATTTGACCAAATAAATATCCAAAATATCCTTTCAACATATAAACAATATAAAAGTGTAATGAGATGTTTTTACACCTTTTTTGGTACTCTTAAAAATACTGTAAAATTTATACCACAACACATTTCAATTCAGATTAGCTACATTTCAAGTGCTCAACTAGCCACATGTGGTTAGTGGCTACCATATTAGAATTTCCACAAGAGAGAACTACATTGATCCATCTTGGGCCTATCCCAGAATAAAGCCAGCATACAATACTGAAGATGTGGCCACTGGGGGCCATCTTGGATATCTGAGAAGGTGGAGGTTAAGTCAGAGATCCATCCCAAAAGGGGGCACATGCACTCTTAGGTTAATATTTAATAATTTCACATGCAGTATTGTATTAACCATGTCTTTATTTTCTGTGACTTGCTGATGTTTTGACATCCTGGAGGTCTTGCTGCCTCTCTCAGGGCTGGCCAATTTCTAAAGGACTCCCCAGCAAGTGTGCCTTTCACATGCAAATCAGTCAATCTGAAGTCCACACTTAAACCACCTTTTCTATCAGGCTGTAGTAATGGCCCATGCTCTCCTGCCCTTTCACCCCAGAGCCAGGTACCACAAAACTAGGAATAGCCCTATGTTCCAGAGCCCACTGAGAATACTCAAACTAGCCAATTCTAAACCTGCTTACCTTGCCTTACCTGTTCTATCCCATGGAAAGCACAGTTAAGACATCTGCCTACATTTCCCCCTATATCCCAGCATGAAGTCTACATGGTCTGCTTCTCAGCATCTAATAAATATCATAAACTTCTTCCTTTATGATAATCATTTCTATGTCTGCATGTCTTGCCATACCTGATTAAAACAGTCCTGAGTTCACTTTAAGCACTTACTATATGTTTCATAAGGTTTCTGAGTGCAAGATGGTATAAGAGAGCTGAGTATAAGAAAGCTCTGAGTACAAGAAAGCTCTGCCTCTCATTTCCCCAGTTTCTCCCCATGTCCCACAAGTAGCCTCTGTTCTTAGTTTTTCATGGATTTCTCCAAAATTTCTTTACAGTTAAGCAAATACAAATATTTTCTTTATCTTTGCCTAAAATACAGTGTAGCATACCCACTGCAACATCTTTTAATCATCTCATGTCTGCTGATGCCACTGCTCCTATGCTTGGTGTCCTTGTAGAAAAATTTTAAAATTCTTGCACAGCATGTGTGGTCTCTTTAACTCTTCTATTATTGTTAGGCATAATCTTTAATTTTTCATAGTACTTCATCTATTACAGTACCTCTCACATGGTCAGTAAAAGTGAGAGAAACTGAAAAAGATGAACAGATCTCCGTGGAATAAAAGAGTTACTACTGGGAAAAGGTATGTTACAACCTACCCTTTTTCAATAGTAACCCAGTTTCATAACCATTGTGCTTTTTACATCATATTTTTAAAAACCATATAGTTGTCTCAGTTTCTTTCTATTTGGAATACTCTTAGCATTTAAAGGATAGGTCAATGGTATTTTGGGAGTCTGGAAAAAGATTAGTATAAAAACTCACATCAGAACTTTATTCAAACCTAACATCTGTAAATAACTTCCTTAAATAAGTGAGTTGAGATTTCATCGTTATTGTTGTTTTATAAGGGATAGACTTCCATTTTTATTTGAAAACTCTGTGAGGAACATGAAGGTGTAAGACAAAACCAAGCATAAATCAGATTAACATGGAACAAAAAGAAAGAAATATATATTTCCAGAAAGGTCCATCAGAAGTTAATGACTCACAAAAAATCCCTGTTCCTCTGATCATTCTAGTATGAATTCTGATCCATACTTTTTATAGATCAAAACCAAAAGCTTCCTTTAGAAGTGGTCCATAGTAAGTAAGGTTTAATCCACACCCAATCCCACTGTGGAATTACAAGTACTTTAAAAAAACCTTCCCTTTGAGGAAAATGATCATTTGTTCTCTGGATGAAACATAATCCTGAATTCCAAATATCATCATCCTTTTTGTTATCAAGAGCAAATATTGATCAAAGGCAGGGACATGTCTTTGTTCTAGGGGTCCCCAGGGCCTAGAATTGTGCCCTGTTTGTTGAGTAGAGATAAGGAGTCTGCTGTCAAGAAGCTAATGATCCAGAGTGAATGTCAGCACTTTGTACAACATCTCCTAGACTTACAAATCAGAGGAAAGAATTCACTGTGTGTGTGTGTGTGTGTGTGTGTGTGTGTGTGTGTTACTAAGGACTGAACCCAGAGGCATTCAACTTCTGAACCACATCCTCAGTCCTTTTAAAAAATGTTTTATCTTGAGATAATCAAACTTGGGAGCCTCCTGCGTCAGCCTCCTGAGTTACTGGGATTACAGGTGTGTGCAGTCTACTACAATTTACATTTTAAAAAGCCTTTTAAAATAGTGGGATATTATTTATCCAAGTGTAAGTACAAATCTTAAGTGTTCAGCCTAATAAACCTTAACAAATGAATATTTTCAGGGAGCCACCACCCAGGTCACAATATAGTATATATCTAGCATCCCAGAAAGTTCTTTATTTCCCCTTCTAGTCAGTCTTTTTTTTTTTTTTTTTTTTTTTGTCCTGGGGATTGAACTCAGGGGCACTCCACCACTGAGCCACATCCCCAGCCCTATTTTGTATTTTATTTAGAGACAGGGTTTCACAGAGTTGCTTAGGGCCTTGCTAAATTGCTGAGGCTGGCTTTGAACTTGCAATCCTCCTGCCTCAGCCTCCCAAGTGCTGGGATTACAGGCGTAAGCCACCACGCCAAGCCAGTCACTGTCTTGACTTGTACTATTATAATTAATTCTGCTTGGTTTTGAACATTACATAAATGTATAAATGGAATAGTCATCCTTGTTTTTTTTGTTGTTTGTTTTTGTTTTTTTTTAGGTATTGGGGATTGAACCAAGGGCCTCATATATGCTAGACAAGCACTCTACCACTGAGCTGCATCCACAGATATTTTTGTTTTATTGTGAGACAAATGCTCATTAAGTTGCCCAGGTTGGCCTCAAACTTGCCATTCTCCTGCCTCAGCCTCTTGAGCAGTTGGAATTCCAGGTGTGCACAACCACATCATCCATGTTCTTTTCCAGTGCTGGGTAGCATTTTGAAATATGAACGTATCACAATTTACATGCCTATTCTCCTGGTAATGGACATTTGGAAGGTTCCCAGTTTAGGCTGTCACAAATAAAGCTGCTTTGAACAGTCTTCCCCTCCACCCCCACCCCAGTACTGGAGATCTAACCCAGGGCAGTTGTGCAATCTAAGCAAGGACTCTACCACTGAATTACATCTCCAGCTCTTCATATTTTTTTTTTAAATTTTGCAATGGGGTGTCTTTTTGGTTAATGATGGCATGAATTTCACCATGTATAGGTTTATATAACCTCTACAACTGTCAGGATATATTTCCATATCAAACATGTCCACGACCTACATATTAAACCAGAGACCCTGTGCCTTCTAGAAGAAAAAGTAGGCCCAAATCTCCATTATGTTGGCTTAGGACCCAAATTTCTCAAGAAGGCAAGTAAAATTAAGAATCAATAAAAGGGATGGATTCAAACTAAAAAGCGTCTTCTTAGCAAAGGAAACAATCAATGTGAAGAGAGCGCCTACGGATTGGGAGAAAGTCTTTGCCACATGTGCCTCAGAGCATTAATCTCCAGAACATATAAAGAATTTTAAGAACCTAACACCAAAAAAACAAATAATCCAATCAATAAATGGGCAAAGAAACTGAACAGACAGTTCACAGAAGAAATATAAATGGTCAACAAATATATGAAATATGTTCAACATCATTAGCAATTAGAGAAATGCAAATTAAAACTATAATGAGATTTCATCTCATTCTAGTCAAAATGGCAATTATGAAGAATACAAGTAATCATAAATTTGGGTGAGGACTTTGGAAAAAAGGTACACTCATACATTGCTGGTGGGACGGCAAATTGGTATAATCACTCTGGAAAGCAGTATGGAGATTCCTCAGAAAACTTAGAATGGAATCACCGTTTGACCCAGTTATCTCACTTCTCAGTTAATACTGAAAGGATTTAAAATTGGAATACTATAGTGATGTGGCCACATCAATATTCATAGCAGCTCAATTCACAATAGCTAGACTATGGAACCAACCTAGGAGCCCTTCAACAAATGAATGGATAAAGAAAATGTGTACATACACACGATGGAATATCACTCAGCCATAAAGAAGAATGAAATTATGGCATTTGCAGATAAATGGATGGCTCTGGAGACTATCATGTTAAGTGAAATAAGCCAAACCCACAAAAACCAAAGGGTGAATGTTCTGATATGTGGATGCTGACTACCACCTCTGTAGTCACCCCTCACCTCAACCCTTACAATCCTGAATCTATTCTCCATCATCATAGATTTGTCTTTTTGAGAATGACACCTGTAGCATGTAACCACTGGAGACTGAGTTTTCACTCAAAGAATTCCTTTGATATTTGTCAGTAGAGCATTCCTTTTTTTTATTGCTGACATAATTACATGTCTTTTGATGACCATAAGCACTCCTTTCTATTGGGTGTATTCACAGGAGTGGAATTGCTTTATCATAGGGTATTCATAAGCTTCATGTTAGCAGGTATACAGCCAGATAGTTTTCCAAAGTGGTTGAACCAGCAGTGTGAAAAAATTCTCATTGCTCTGTCTTCACCCGCATTTAAGAAGCATTATGGCCCTCCTATATGTAACATTTTAGCCTTTCTTGTGGGTGCACAAATAACTAGATTTTAAGGCTTGTCATAAATCATGGAAAGAATTAGTCACCTGCGGTAGAATGAGTTAGACATTATTACCCTATATATATGTATGATTACACTACTGGTGTGACTCAGCACCATGTACAGCCAGAGGAATGAGCAGTTATGCTCCATTTGTGTACAGTGTGTCAAAATCCATTCTACTGTCTTGTATAACCAATTACAACAAATAAAAAAATTTTAAAAAGGGAAAAAAAAGAACAAGGGTACTAAAAGAAATGTTCACGTAAAAGACAGAAATAATCAGACAGGTTGTGGGGTCAGACAGAAATTTCCTTTTCTCTTGGAACCCTCAGGTTAGGATAATAGAACCACCCCACACAAGTGTGGGAATCCTAGGGCAGAGGAGATGGAAGCTCACTTGTGGGTGGACCAGCAGGGAGTTTGCACAGGGAGTCATTACATTATAGGAAGAAGCCCCCCGAGGAGCAGGCTGGCTCCTGGGCCCTGGAGAGGCCATGAGTGCATGGCGAGTCCCAGCAGGAGGAGCTTCATGAAGTCCGCTCCACCTGTGTAGGCACAACAGCCAAATATTCCCAGGGTTCTAGAAGGGGGTGGCACCTCACTGAGAGAAGGCCTGGTCTTGAAAGGTTCTCATTACTGGAGTGGGAATCCCCAATCCATGGCTTTAGGGAAGACTGCCTTGCCGTGGATTAGAAGGGGACAAGCAGGACACTAGCTCCATAGGTAGCCCTGCCAGGTAGATGTACATGAGAACAGGATGAGACAGGCAGTTGGCCCTTGGATGAGAAGTCAACACAGGCCCTTGCAGCTGAGGCAAAGCAGAGCAGCCCTTTGCTCTTAGGGGCATTTGCCTAATGCATCCTCTCCCACCCAGGCTTATTTTTTAACCCCAAAGTGGGATGAGGAGGAGGGTCAAGCAATCCTAAATGGGACAGTTTCAACCCCAGTGTCTGGGAAATTAGGTTATCTGGAAGTGGCTAGATCAAATTTTCACAAAAAAAAGGACTCAGTCAGAAATTCAATTGAGTTGTGAAAAATAGTTATACTTTACTACACATACACACACACACACACACACACACACACATAAATTAGTCATCTGTAATGGATGCTATTGGTGGCCTGCCCAGATTCCCTGGGATCCCTTTTACTGTCCCACAGCAGCTGCAGGTGCTGCTGCTAAAGGCTCCCTCACACCTGCAACTTTATCCTGCATTTGCCCTTGGGCAACTGGCGTTGCCAGTTTCCAAAACGCTCTTCTGTCCCCCAACATGTGTGGGAGCGCCACACACACACACACACACACACACACACACACACACAGGCAGTGGAAGCCAAAGGTTGACTGGTGTAGGGTACAAAAGCCCAGTTCCCTTGCCCCAAGGCAGAAAGTCAGTGTTGCAATTCATACTTCACAGCTCCCAAGGGAATCAGGCTGAGACAGGACTTCAGAAGCCACATCCTGTTTGGCTTTTCCTGCTGGCTCATCCTGCCCCCTCCCTCCCTCACAGGGCTTTCCTGTGAGCACCCCCCACCCCTGCAATAAAGCACTGGCACTTGACTCCCCAGGTTCAGCCTAGCTGCCAGGAAACCTGACCCAAGGTACCTCTGCAGCATCCATTTCTCTACCCTCCCTTCCTGAAGCCTCCGTTGTCTGCGGGCTGTCCAGTTAGAAAAACGCTTGACTGCAATTAATAGAAAACCTGCTCGTTTTCTATTGTTAAGCTATAACTTAAACAAATGGGGGTTCGCTTTTTCCTCAAGCAATATTGTTTTCAACATGACAAGCCCCTGTTCAGTTGCAGGTTTCCCAGCACAACCATGAGATAAATGAAATCCCCTTTGACCTTCCTCCTTGCCCTTCAGGAACCTGCAATCCATGATGGTCCCTTCTATTTACATCCCCCCACAGGGCCCAGTCATCTTCGAATGCTCACTCTAGTCACTGTCAATCAGTACCCTCTGAGACTGCTCACATTGCCAGGGGTGCTTCAAAAACACACCCGCATAAATATTAACACATATAACATTTTATGCCAAACAACAGAAATGTTTAAATTCTGAGATTGTTATCTCTAGGTAAGTGAACAGCTGGGCAGTTAATCTCATTAAACTTTGCCCTGTAGATGTTTCTCCATGTAGGAAGAACTCAGGGCTGGGGTGTGGCTCAATAGTACAGTGCTTGTCTAGTACACCTGAAGCCCTGGGTTCAATCCCCAACAATGTAAAAAAGAAAAAAAAGAAAAAAAAAGGCTTAATAAGCTCATTCATTCTTGGGTATTAAAGGCATTCATTCATTCTTTGGTTTAATTAGTATTTATAGAGGGTCTGACCCAGGCTCTGAATATAGACAATACATTGGCCTCTTTCAAAAACCTGTGTGAATGTGTATCATTGCATTTTCCACTCCATTATAACTGTCAGTTTGTTTGTTTTGTCCACTAGTTTGGAAGCTTCCTGAGACCAAGAACTGTGTTTTATCTTTGTGCTCCTGACTTAGAGACTGGAACATATCACACGTTTGTATAAAAAACAGCATGGCAGAGAGGGATCGGGAAGAATGGAGACAGAAAGAGGCAGAACTATGGTTTGGATATGGTTTGCATGCGACTCCCAAAGGTTTATAAGCTGTAAGCTCTGTCCCCAGTGCAGTGGTATGATGTGGAAAAGGGAGAGGTGTAGTGGGAGGTGATTGGTCTACTGTAGTTCTCATGGGACCCCAGTTAGTTCCCAAAAGAGCAGGTTGTTATAAAAAGAGTGAGCATGGTCTTTGAATGTTTCTGGCTTTCTATCTTGTCAAATGATCTCTCCCTCCCATATGTGTTCCCACCATGATGCCACCTGCCATGTTGTAATATATCTGGAAGGTACCCATCAGATCCAAGTGAATGCAAAATCTCTAGAACACTGAGCTAAATAAATCTCTTTTCCTTATAAAGGATCCAGCCTCCCAAATTTGTTATAGCAACAGAAAATGAGCTGAGACAGGCAGGAGGAGAAGAAAGTGGATAGATTTAAGATGGTCACTAAGTCTTTGCAGTTTTTCTCATGAAGAAATTGAAGGCTTTGCCAGGCACGATGGCACACACCTATAATTCCATAATTCCAGTGGCTCTGGAGGCTAAGGCAGAAGGATCTTGAGTTCAAAGCCAGCCTCAGCAAAAGTGAGGTGCTAAGCAACTCAGTGAGATCCTGTCTCTAAATAAAAAATATGAAATAAGGCTGGGGATGTGGCTCAGTGGCCAAGTGCCCCTGAGTTCAATCCAGAAGCCCCACCAAAAAAAAAGAAAAAAGAAAGAAAGAAACATCATCAGTAGCAGTCAAAAACTGGGAAGAAATACTGGCCATCAAAAGTAGAATGTGCTATAGGTTGGATCTGAAATAAGCTCAAAAGTTCACGTGTTAAAGTCTTGGGAAGTGCTAATGGGAGAGCAGGGCCTAGCAGGAGTTATTCAGGTTATTAGGGATCATGCCCTTAAGGGAAATTGTGAGGCCCTGGTCCCTTCCCTTTCTCTCTTTTGCATCCTGCCAAGAGGTGAGTGGTTTTCCTCTGCCACATGCCCCCATCATGATGTACTGCCTAGTCACAGGTCAAAAACCAACAGGGCTTGGGGCTGGGACTGGGGCTCAGCGGTAGAGCGCTTGCCTGGCATGTGTGAGGCCCTGGGTTCGATCCTCAGCACCACATGTTAATTAATAAAATAAAGGTCCACAGATAATAAAAAATATTTTTAAAAAAGCAATAGGGTCAACTAGTTATGAATTAAAATCTCCAAAACTGTGAGCCAAAATAAACCTTTTTTTTCTTTATAAGTTGATTCTCTCAGGTATTTATTATAGTGATGAAAAGCTATCAAAACTATTTTTTAAGAGAAGGAAATTAACTCCTCTGATTAATCACTAAAACTCTAAGGATCTGCTTTCAAAAAAAAGCTATCACAAATTGATGAATAAATCATTAATAAAATATTAAGCAATGCAGAAAAGTCCCTCACAATGGAAAAGTATTACAGGTTTGTTTTATGAAACAAAAAATAAAGCTCACAAAACGAAATGTTGATTGAAAGAATAAGACACAGAAGAGACCATACTGTGTGATACAGAGTGTGAAAGCTCTGGTTGCCCCACAACCCACTTTCTTTGGTATAGAAAAATTGAAAATAGGTGAAACTAATCTGTGCTTTAGGTTTGATTGCCCTTGACAAGGGAATAGATGGAGGATAAGAGGATAGATGGAGCAGATGGAGGATAAGGAGGCTTCTGGTGCAATGATCATTTTCTCTGCAGTGTCTCTGCTTTCGTAACATGGATGTGATCCCTTTGTAAAACGTCACCGTGTGATACACTTCCAATTTGTGCACTTTTATGCATGCATGTTGTATTCTAATACAAGTTATCTTAAAAGCAAAATTTTTAAAAATGTAGCACTTGAATCTGTCACCTTGGTCCTAAAATGGGCACCACAGTAATCTGGATGGACACGTAACATGGGAGAGAACTAAGCCTTCATTTTTTTAAGTCCCTAGAAAATAATGCCATGCTCTGAGCCTGCTAGCTGCCTTACTCCAATCTATTCTCCTCTTTCTGGATACACAGCTGCCTGACCAGAAGCTACATTCCCCAGCCTCTAATACTGAGTCAAAGAGAAGTAGGTAGAAGTGAATGATAGGAGCAACTACCTGGCTATCTCCAACTTACAATGAGCCACTTGCCATGGAACTTTATTTTTTAGTGCATATTATACAGAATAATGGGCTTCATTGTGGCATATTCATATATGCATATAAAAATTTTGATCATTTCCAACTCCTCATGCCTCCACTTTCCCTCTCTTCACCCAACCCCCATCCACTTCTTCTCTAATAGTTTCTCTTCTAATTTCATGTCATCTTTTTTTCCTTAGATTCCCCATATGAGAGAAAACATACAATACCTGTCTTTCAGAGTCTAGCTTATTTCACTTAACAAGATGATCTCCAGTTCCATCCATTTCCCTGCAAATAACATGATTTCATTCTTTGGTACGAATGAGTAATATTCCATTGTATATACATACCATATTTTCTTTATCCATTCATGGTTGATGGGCGCCTAGCTGATTCTGTAACTTTGGCCATGGACTTCTGCTTTTACCCTTTCTTGGGTACCTGAATGTGGAGATAGCAAGGACCTGTCATGGTTGCAGCTCTAGAATTATCTTATGGGCTGAAGTCAGGCAGAATCACCATGTAATCTGGAGCCTTAGCAGCCCACACTGAGATGGAGCATCGAAAGAAATGGCATTATATTAATTAATGGTATTGTGAGCTTGGCATAGTGCTTCTCAAAGCATGGTCCCCAGAACAGTAGCGGCAAACTTATTCTTAGGTTCCAGCTCTGACCAAATGAACCAGACCTGGGGATGGAGTCTCAGCAGCCTGGTGTGTTAATAAGTCCTCTGGGGAATTCTAATACACACTCAACTTTGAGAACCTCTGGCTTAGGAGTCAGCAAACTTTTTGTAAAGGACCAGACAGCAAATATTTTAGATTTTGTGAACCAGTTTCCATGGTAACTACTTATCTCTGCAGTTGCGGTTCAAAAGTAGACAGAGACATGGGTAAATGAATGGGCACGACTGGATTTGGCCTAAAATGGGCCTCAGAGAATCAGGTAGGTGCTGACTATGAGGCAAATGTAAGGAAAAAGTATTTTATTTTTGAGAAAAAGAATGTCTCTTGAATCTCCCTGTCCCTTCTTATCAGTTTTGTTAAATTGAAATTATGAGGTCATTGTTTTGGACTAAGCTTTTGCACTGGGTCCCCATAGACTAGGCTAAAAATCAAAATGGGATCACACTAAAGTTCCATCAAACTGAAACTGAACTGTTAATCTAAATTTCCAAGAAACCAGGATTAGAGAGATAACAAATAGATTAATTCCTCAAACAGGCCAGTTTCAATTGGCATGACAATGAAATTTCTTCTGTCTTAATACACACACACACACACACACACACACACAGTAACCTGAAGCAACTTGATACTAATGAATTAGTTACTTCCCTAATCTGTCTCCATGTCCCTGCCTTACAAGGAAAGTAACTTTGAAGCTTTTTGGTTTTATTTCTGCTTTCTTAAGTACTTTTCTGTTTATAAAACCAATTCCCTATGCCTGGTTCATTGGAATACTCATTGTAGTTGATGGAATGAAGTGTTGCCCCGTTCTAGAATGGAAAATAAAACCAATTAAGATCTTTAAACTGAAGTGTTGTAATTTGTCTTCTGACAGTCTTAAACTCTACTCTAGGAGCTGAGCACAGTGGTGCACACCTGTAATTCCAGTGGTCCAGGAGGATGAGGCAGGAGGACCCCAAATTCAAAGCCAGTTCCAGCAAATTGTCAAGGCCCTAAGCAACTTCGTGGGAACCTATATCAAAATAAAAACTAAAAAGGCCTGAGGATATAGCTCAGTGGTTAAACACCCCTGGGTTCAATCTCTGGTTGGGAAAAAAAGTCTACTCTAGGTACAATGGGGATCCCAGCTCTGAAAACAGCACCTCCCTCCAGGTTCCTTAGCTTATGCCCCCTACAAAATTGTCTCTGTGTGATACTCTATAATAAGCAATTCTCCTCTCTCCTCCTCCTTCTCAAAATAATAATAATAATAAGCCACTCTCATTTAGGTAGTGACATCTGGTAATAGCTAATATTACCACCTCAAGCAGAGGCATTTGCATTTTAATTTGCAGCGGGACTGAATTGGACAGGGGGAATATTATGTCACAACATTGGCTTGGGCTAATTAGAAGGTAGGTGTTTGTGAAGTAGGGAAAGTGTTCCAGTTTCCCAAAGTCACCTCGGGAGCAGACTGCTTGTGTAAATTCTGATTCATCTTTTTTGGGGCTCAGATTTTCCTAGAAGAAAAGCAGAGTTCTACTGCCTTTTAATGCTACCTGGGTTTATATTGTAAGTGTTCATTGGGGACTTCTGGCAGTTCTCTTCTAGTTTTAGAGCGCCAGCTAAACATACTGGCTATTCCTCCTTCCCCTGGGCCTGAACACCTGGGATGGGAGTGGTGGGCCCCTCGGGCCAGAAAAGCCCACATAAGGCTTTCCTCCTAAGCAAGCAGAGATCAATCCCCATCATGTCTCCGTGTGTATCTGCATTGGCCCAGAGCCAACACAGGAAACGGTTTTTCTTTCTCTCCCCGCTACCCCGAGCAGAAGGCCCCTTTCTCTATCCCCCTCCTTTACTTTGCGGGATGGAGTGGGTAACTGATGATTTAACCCAGGGGCGCTTACCGCTGAGCCACATCCCCAACCTTTTTTATTTCTTTTTGGAACCGGGGATTGAACTCAGGGGCACTCCACCACTGAGCCACATCCCCAGCCCTATTTTGTATTTTATTTAGAGACAGGGTCTCACTGAGTTGCTTAGAGCCTCGCTAAGTTGCTGAGGCTGGCTTTGAACTCGCGATCCTCCTGACTCAGCCTCCCAAGTCGCTTGTATTACAGGCGTGCGCCACCACGCCCGGCTCTTTTTTATTTCTTATTTTGAGGCAGGGTCTAGCTAAGTTGCTTAGGTCCTGGCTAAATTGCTGGAACTTGCGATCCTCCTGCCTCAGCCTCCTGAAATGCTGGAATTACAGGCGTGCCCCACCCCGCCCAGCTCTTTCTCACTTTTTAATCCCATTCCGAATCTTAAATTGGGTTTAAACTAAATAGGGAATTTCCTGGGTCATTTAGCTGAAAATTCTTGGGATTTTTCTGACTTGAAGCACAGTTCGATTCAGGGGCGGGTCTCTCACCCCGCATCCCGTGTACCTCTCTGGGCTTTTTTCAGACAGGCTGACAGAGCGGCAGCAGCAAACCCAGCTTTCATTCTCGCAGGCTCACAGAAAGAGGGATCAGCAGCTCCTCTTTCAGAGAAAGTTTCCTTACGTCTCATTGGCTCTGAGCGGGTCACATGCTGCCCTTGAGCCAATCACTGTGACTAGTGAAAGGTGAGTGCTGATTGGCTAGGTCTGATTTCCCAAGCTCTACCCTGGAGATGGGATGGAACCACCATGGAATTCCATGGAGGGAAAGTTGGAGGGTGGGTAGCTTTTCGAGGAAATAGAAAGTCAGGAGCTATTATTGAAAGAGTAGGTCTCGATGTATCCTAATGTGAGTTTCCCCAGACCCTGACCCCAAGTCCACTTGTGTGTTACTTGATGATGGAAGAATTTGCTATTGTGTACACCTCATAGAGTGCAGCTACACAAATCCAGACGGCGCAGCTACTGCACACCTAGGCCTTGTGTGATACACACAGACCACACACACACACACACACACACACACACACACACACACACACAAGCCTATTGCTCGTAGGGCCAAGATGAACAAAACAACTTGAGATTAAATCAGCACAGGAGAAAATGATGCAACCAAGAGAGAAGATAAATACAAGATGAGACTGCTGCCAATGCAAGGTGGGTTCAAGTGATCCTGCCTCAGCCTCCAGAGTAGCTGAGACTACAGGCAGGCACCACCACACCCAGCTCAGGAAACTTTATTTTATTAACTTTATTTTATTTTTTAATAAATAGAAGTACATTCCAATGACAAAAGTAGAGTATAACAAATACATAAAAGTATAGTAAATACATATAGCCAATACATAACATATTTGCTAATTGTCATTACCAAGTATTAGGGACTATAAATAGTTATGTGCCATGCTTCATATGACTGAGTACAGTGCAATTGTTTACACCAGTGTCACTAGTTACAATATTGTGATGGGTACTATGACCAGGTGCTGGGGACTTTTCATTATAATCTTTTTGTTTTATTTATTTATTTATTTATTTATTTATTTTGGCCCTGGGAATTGAACCCAGGGGTGCTTTATCACTGAGCTACATCCCTGAGCTACAGGGTCCCCTACGTTGCTGAGGGCCTTGCTGAGTTGCTGAGGCTGGCCTCCAATTTGCAATCCTCCTGCCTTGCCTCCCCCATTGCTGGGGTTACAGGCATGGGTCAAGGGACCTGGCTCCATTATAATCTTATGGAAACACATTGCTTGCCCTATCTGTTGTTATATTGTGTGTGATTGTATTAAAATGCAAATAGTTTGAGACATGATCTCAAGGGAGTAGGGAAACAAGATGAGAAAAGGAGGAGAGTCAAGCAATAAAGAGTGTTGGAGGAGCTGGGGATATAGCTCAGTTGGTAGAGTGCTTGTCTTGCAAGCATAAGGCCCTGGGTTCAATCTCCAGCACTGCAAAAAAAAAAAAAAAAAAGTGTTGGAGATGAGGATGTAGCTCAATAGTCGAGCACTTGCCTAGCAGGCATAAGGCCCTGGGTTGATCCTCAGCACCAGAAAGAAAGAAAAAGGTGCTAGGCACAGCGGCACATGGCTGTAATCCCAGAGATTTCAGAGGCTGAGGCAGGAGGATCAAAGTTTGAGGCCAGTCTGGGCAACTTAGCAAGACCCTGTCTCAAAATAAAAATAAAAAGGGTTAAGGATGCAGCTTGATGATTAAGCACCCCTGGGTTCAATCCCAGTACTGCAAAAAATGAAAATAAAAAAAGGGTGTGTTGTCAAGCAAGTTTTCTTTGTGGCTAACTAAAGCCAGAATCTACTAGAGAATTCTGGGAGATAGTGAGGAAGGTGCCTCAAAGTTATCCCAACAGAGGGATGAGGGGGTTGGGTTTGTTGTCCACCAACTCTTCACGTATCATTGATCTAGAGCTAGCTACTTCCAGAGACATTAATTTTCTGGAATGTCCAACTTGTTCCATTTGCCAGCTTGGCAGCTAACCTGTCTCTTATGGCAGAGAAAAAAAAAAGCCTCAGAGGACAAAGAAATGTTTGCAGTGCACAGTAAACAGCCCTCAATGTGTTGAGCTGAAAGATATGGGGATATGTGTGGCACACCAACAGCACCTGTCACATGATGCAGACAAGAGTCCTATGCCTTTCTCTCATTCCACTGACCTGAAGTCTTTTCCCACAGCAGGGATTGGAGCCTTCTCGACCCACAGAAGCAAGACATCATTCCCCCTTCTGATAAACAAAAGAGAATATAAACATAGAAATAAAAGAGTTTAAGAGCCCCCCTTATCATTAAACATACTCTATTTCATAGGTACTGACCCTGCAGAAGTAAGAAAATTTACAGGTGGAGTCCTGGGCCTCAGGCTCAAGCTGGAAAAGCTGCACGGTTGACTCACTTGGCAAGAACAAATAAGTTGAGTTAGAGTCAATTCCGCCCAAACCACGTGGAATGGGGTTAGGAAACAGCTCTCAGAGTTGTTACTGAAGTGGGGTGGATGAAAGCCGCACCACCCAAAATCCCCATAGATGTAGGCGGCAATGTCAACTCTTTTATCTGTTGACATAGCAAATATGAGTTGTATCAATCTCTGGGTTCCCCAACGTGAATGTGACAACTGACCATCACTATTGTATCAGAATATCAACATCTCCTCTTTTTTCTTTTTTTTCTTTTTTATGGTACTGGCACTCTACCACTGAGTTAATTCCCTGCCTTATTTATTTGTTTGTTTGTTTATTGAACCTGGGAGCATTTTACCACTGAGCTACATTCCCAGGTCTTTATTTTCTATTTTGAGATTCCTGGGTCTTGCTAAATTACCCAGGATGGCCTCACACATGCAATTCTCCTGACTCAGCCTCCTGAGCTGCTAGGATTTCAGGTGTGAATTCTGTTACTACTTTTGTAACTTTTATTTATTTTGGTACTGGGAATTGAACCCAGAGGCTCTCTACCACTGAGCCTCATTCCTAGCTCTTTATTTATTTCGAGACAAGATCTTACTAAGTTGCTTCAGACCTCACTAAATTGCTGAGGCTGGCTTTGAACTCACAATCCTCCAGCCTTAGGCTCTCTAGTTTGCTGGGGTTAAAGGTGTGGGCCACCATGCCCAGGCTACCTTTGTAACTTTAAGCAGAAGACATGCTTCTTTTTCTTTTGACTTATTAATGCTATGGTTTAGATATGAGGTGTCCCCCCAAAAGCTCATGTGTTAGGCAATGGAAGAATATTTACAGGTGAAATGATTAGATTATGAAAGCTGTACCCTTAACAGTGAATTAATCCATTTGACAGTTTCTGGGTGGTTACTGTAGGGGTGTGCCCTTGGACTGGCTTCTCTGTGACCTGCCCCCACCCCCTTTTCCCTGTCTCTTTCCCTCTCTCTCTCTCCTGGCTGCTAAGATCTGAGCAGCTTTCCTCTGCCGTTCCCTTGGACCATTGTGTTCTGCCTCAGAGAGATGGAGTCCGCTGACCATGGACGGAAACTCTGAAATTGTGAGTCAAAATAAACTTTTCTTCCTTTAAGTTGTTCTTGTCAGGTATTTTGGTCACAAAGACAAAAAACTGACTAACACAATTAACTATTTTTAAGTGTTTTATTTTAAAAAGTATTTTATGGTCTGCTTTTGGGCTCGGTATCTGGCTATTCTTTTTTTAAATTTTTTTTTAGTTGTCGATGGACCTTTATTCATTTATTTATGTGTGGTGCTGAGAATCGAACCCAGTGCCTCACACATGCTAAGCAAACACTTTACCACTAAGCCCCAAACCCAGCCCAGTATCTGGCTATTCTGATTATTTTTCTTCAGAAAAAAATTGAGAAGCATTTCCTTCTATAAAATAAAGAAATATATATTAGCCAGGCTCAGTGGCTCACACCTGTAATCCCAGTGGCTGGAGAGGCTAAAGCAGGAGGATCATGAGCTCAAAGCCTGCAAAGCCCTAAGTATCTTAGTGAAATAAAAAATAAAAAGGACTGGAGATGTGGTTTAGGAGTTGAGAACACCCTGGGTTAAATCCCCAGTACCCCCACCCAAAATAAAACAAATAAATAATAAAAAGTGCTGGGGATATAACTCAGTGGTAGAGTGCCATTGGGTTCAATCCCCAGTAGAATAAAATAAAAGAAATAAAATATGAAGTAGAATACAAAATGTCAGAATGTCTCATAGTTTGTAAAAGTAAGAGTAGTTGCAGGAAAGTTGATTCTACATACACATATATCCAAGTTTGAAAGTCACTTGATTAGAAGAAAGGACATATAAAAGGCAAGAGCACCCAGTGACTCGGGAGGCTAAGGAAGGAGGATCATAAGTTCAAGTCCAACCTCAGCAACTTAGTGAGGCTCTCTCAAAATAAAAAAACAAAAAGGCTGGGGATGTAGCTAGTGGTAGAGTACCCTTGGATTCAATCCTGGGTAAAAAAAAAAAAAAAAAAAAAAGCCAGGCATGGTGGTGCATCCCAGCCACAGAGGAAGCTGAGACAGGATAGCAAATTCAAGTTCAGCTTCAGCAACTTAGTGAGACACTAAGCAATTTAATAAGACTCTGTTTCAAAATAAAAAGGGACTGGGGATGTGGCTCAGTGGCTCAATCACCCTGTATTCAATCCCCAGTGCCAAAAAAAAAGAAAAAAAGGGAAAAGAAAAGACAGAGCAGGGGGGGCGTAGGGGGAACAGTATTGGGACTGTGCCGTAATCTTATTGAAGACACAATTTAGTCTCAAATGTAAATTTCAATCATTAGCATTTGAATTAATTACAAGCAGAATGACATCCTACAGAGTACCCCATCAGGATCAGAATGTGTACCGGCTGTCTTGGAATGCGTGATTGATTCCAGCTATGTGGTTCACATTCATGGTATATCCCCCTGCTTGCTGTGGTTCAGCAGCTCGCTGCAGTGTCTCACATACTCCTAGAAAGGGAGCTAGCCAACTGATTCTATTATTATTACAATTATTACTATATTATTATTATTTTTAGTACTGGGGATTGAACCCAGGGTTGCTTTACCTCTGAGCGACTGAGCTACATCCACAACTCTTTTTAAATTTTTTAAAATTTCGAGGCAGAGTCTCGCTAAATTGTTGAAGCTGTCCTCAGACTTGTAATCCTCCTGCCTCAGCCTCACAAGTAGCTGGGATTTCAGGCATGTACCACACCACACTGGGCCCTGAGTTTTTGTTTTGTTCTTATTTTTTGATATTGGGAATTGAACTCAGGGTCACTTTACCACTGAGCTACATCCCAGCTTCTTTTTATTTTTTGAGACAGGATCTCATTAGTTGCTGAACCTGAAATTGAATTTGCCATGCTCCTGAGTTGCTGGGATTACAGGTGTGCACCACCATGCCTGGTACAGGCTCTAATTTTAAAATAGGAACATCGTACTGGGATACTCAGGTGGGTCTAATGTATCCACAAGATTCCTTAATGGGGAAGAGAAAAGCGTTCAGAGTGATGCGTGTCAGGATTCACCCTGCTGGTGCCGGCTTTGAAGATAGAAGGAGTTGTTGAGCCAAGGAAAGCTAGAAACCTCTGGAAGCTGGAACAAGACAAGGATGTGGATTCTTCCTCAGATCATTCACAAAGGAACACAGCCCCACTGACACCGTGGTTTTAGTCGAGTGAGACCCATGTCAGACTTTTGACCCCCAGGACTATGAGGTAATAAATCTGTATTGTTTTAAACCATTCCATTTGTAGGAATTTGTTATAGGAACAGCAATAGAGAACTTATGCAAGCAGAGCATCTATGGAACATTTTGCATTTCTTTTGCACAAAAGAGTTGTTTTTTTCGCTTCTTTTTTTTAAAAATGGAAATATATTTTATTGTTTTCTTTCTGGATTTCCAAGGATAAACTAATGCAGCCCTTGAAATGAGAACATGCCAACACTGGAGAACTGAGAGAGGAAGGGCACTTTTGGGGGGTCTGCCTATGGCATCCAGGCAGGTTATCTAACATGCCTACTGCACACACCGCACCTAGATAGAACATTCTGCTTCTCAGGATGAGTACCTATTAAAACCAGAATGGGAACTGGAACACCCTTGGAAGATTCTAAGAAAATATGCATGAAAAATTTACAAAAAGATTTATGAAAATTTAGAAAGACCAAAAAGCAACAAGGGTAGAAAGTCATTAAAAGAAGTCGTTATGATGAAAAACTAAAGAATTAGACAAATTCTAAAAGAATTTGAAGAATTTGACAAAAATAAAGCAGTTTAGTGAGGAAATTTTTTTTAAAAAAGCTGAAAATGCAATATAGGAGTTGAGGTTGTAGCTAGTGGTAAAGTGCTTGCCTAGAAGCCCTGGGTTTGTTGCCCAGTACTGCAAAATAAATAGATAAATAAATAAGTAAAACTCTCATTGGCAACAATACAGATCAGAAATGATCTGTTGGAACACTGAACTCAAGAAACACTCCAAGAATAAATAAGGAAAGAACAAAAAAGGGCAAGAGGAACATGGGAGGGAAGATAATAGCTGTGAAGGAAGGAAAGAAAGATAAGACCTAAAACAGACAAATAATTTCTTTTAAAAATTAGAAAAATGGGAGCAGAATAAATCCAACATAATTAAAGAAAGTGTTCTGAGTTTAAATGATAAAGAGACAAATTGAAATAATTACCTCCCAGCTCCTCAGGAAGCTGAGGCAGGAGCAACACTTGAGCCCAGGAGTTGAGGTCAGCCTGGGCAACATAGCAAGACCCTGTCTCAAGCATCTAACTTACTTCCGATTTTTAGGAAAGTTTATATTTTCATTCTGGTGAATATGTGTAACTTTATGTAATATACTTTGGCTCAGTTCTCTATTCCTTCAGACATTAGTTTAGATGTCAGTTTCTGACTATGAACTATGATTGTTAGCACACTTTTCTTCTTTCTTTTCTTCTATCATCTAATGATAGTCAACAACTTACCTTTCCCGGGTTTAATTTTATATGACAGGCTAATGTTGGGTTCAGCCTATATGACTTCCCAAATTGGATCAGCTTCACATAAGTAAGCCTACTTCTAGAGTCACAGCCAGTGATTGCAGAATGTTCTGGGCTTCCTTGGGCTTCCTCCAAGTAATAGCTTGCTGGATCAGCAGCCACCCCCCAGAAATTGGGTCAATAGTAGCTCTAGGTTCATCATTTGCTTCACCTTCCTTCAGAACTGAACTCTGGCTCCTCCCACAGTGAATGGACTCAGCTGAGCGCCAGCTTCCACACAACAGGATTTGACTTTCCTGGAGAGGCTCAGGGAACTGGGAGCAGTTAACACAAGTTCACTAGAAGTTCTTGGCAAGGACTTTTGACAGTAAGCTACCTCAAAAGCATGAAATAGCCGGGCACGGTGGCGCACACCTGTAATCCCAGGGGCTTGGGAGGCTGAGGCAGGAGGATCACAAGTTCAAAGCCAGCCTCAGCAATTTAGCAAGGCCCTAAGCAACTCAGTGAGACCCTGTCTCTAAATAAAATACAAAAATAGGTCTGGGGATGTGACTCAGTGGTGGAGTGCCCCTGGGTTCAATCCCTAGTACAAAAAAAAAGAAAAAAAAAAGTGAAATACCACAGTCAAGAGCAATCATAAATACCCAGTCGTGGTGGCACATGCCTGTAATCCCAGTGACTCAGGAGGCTGAAGGAAGAGGTTTGCAAGTTCAAGGCCAGCCTCAGCAACTTAGCAAGACCTGTCTCAAAATAAAAATAAAAAGGGCTGGGGCTATAGTTCAGTGGTGAAGCACCTCTGTGTTCAATCCCAGTATCAAAAAAAAAAAAAAAAACAAAAAAAAAACAAATATGTATACTTGTTTGTTATTAGACTAAAGGTAAGGAGGTAAGGATGAGATTATATTAAGCCATTATGGCTCATAGTTATGGGCTAGTAGGAAAGATATACAATTATATGTGGTGCTTTTAATTCTTTAGAATCTTTTTCCATTAGCCAGGTGTCGTGGCTCATGCCAGTAATCCCAGCAGTTTGGGAGGCTAAGGTAGGAGGATCACAAGTTCAAAGTCAGCCTCAGTAACTTAGTGAGGCTCTAAGCCACCTAGTGAGACCCTGTCTCAAAATAAAGAATAAAAAAGAGATAGGAATGTTGCTCAGTGGGTAAGTGCCCCAGGTTCAATTCCCAATACCAAAAAATTTTTTTTCTCCATAATAATTAGCATCTTTTGCCTAGGTGGGCAGTGATAGTAATTGTCGTATGGAGGATTCCCAACTTATGATGGTTCAACTTACAGGGCTTTTTTTTTTTTAAACTATATTCTTGGTGCAAAACAATATGCATTCAATAGAAACCACCCTTTGAATTTTAAATTTTGCTCTTTTCCCAAATTTTGCTCTTTTTAGTGTGGCACTCATGTGATGCTGGGCAGTGGCAGTGAAGCTCTCTCCCAGTCAGCAGTGTGATCATGAGGAGAAAGGCCAATGCTCCGCACTGTGATGTGGCCAAGGTACAGTGTTCAGTGCACTAACCATATTCATTTTCAGCTTACAAGGGGTTTATTGAGATGTAACTCCTCGTAAATTAAGGATCACCTGTATTCCTAAATCCTTTCATATGTAATTATTAGACACCACTCAATAGGGTTTTTTCCCTAATCATTTTGTTTTGCTTTGTTTTATTTGCTCATTGATAAAGAATAGGGAAATTATAAAATGTTTCTTGACAAATCAATGCCTCCACTAAGAACAGCTTGAAAAGCCATATTTTAAACAAGAACTGTTCAAAAGTATTGGAAAGCTATAGAATCAATCAGGATCAGAGAGCCCAAGATTCTGGAGAGCAAGGGAATGCAGAAAGGTGAGCTGATTCTGAAGCTGCCTTTCCCCTGAGGACATTTGCCGATTTGGGGCACAGGGGAAAGAACAGGCTGCCTCTGAGCCTGACACCGCCACAGGGGCTTCTTAGGGACAGAACAAAACTGCAATCTGTTGGGATGCCGAGAGTTCAGTGAAAAGAGAAGTAGAGGGAACTGAGCCTGAGGCAGGGCCGGCTTTCCACAAGACGTTTGCCAAATCCTGATGTCGTTTGAGGTAAGAGATTAGGAAGCTAAGCATAAAGTCTCCGAAAAGGAGACTGTTGCCATCTTTCAAAGCTGGAAAGACAAGGAGGGGCTGGGACTGTGGCTCAGAGGTAGAGCGCTTGCCTAGCTTGTATGAGGCACTGGGTTCGATTCTCAGCACCGCATATGAATAAATAAAATAAAGGTCCATCAAAAATTTAAAATATATATATATATATATATAAAAGAAAAGACAAGGACTAGAGGACAGAGCTTGATGACCACGTGTGAAGCTCACAGCTAAAAGTGCTGAAGGGGTATGCCTTTGAAACCAGGTTAAACTGAGCCTACCAAAATAGTAATCCAGGCTTGATTCAGGTTGCTTGCAGGTCGAATTAAAGGAATCATCTCTCACTCTGTTTGCCTAGTAAACAAAAAGATAAGTCTCTCTGAAGAAACACACCTATCATCTGGAGCCTTTTATACACAATGCCTATCATTCAGTCAAAACTTACTACCTACTCCAAAAGATTATGTCATATGACTGAAAATCAGAAGAAAAAGGAGACAGTAGAAACATAACCAATAAATACCTAGATATTGGTGTTAGTACATACAAATTTGAAAAAAAGTTTGTTTTTGGTGTTGGGCATGGAACTCAGGACCTCATTCATGCTAAGTAGTCACTCTACCACTGAGTAAAATAAGTGTGATACATTCACTAATAGAAAGGAAAAGATGGAGAAAACAGATGATAGAGAATTTTTACAACGAATTAGAATCTATGAAAAAGAATCAAATAGGAACCCTAGAATTAAAAATTTTAGTAACTGAAACTAAAAGTCAATAGAGTTTTTTTGTTTTTTGGGGGTTTTTTTTGAACCAGGGATTTAACTCAGGGGCACTCGGCCACTGAGCCACATCCCCAGCCCTATTTTGTATTTTATTTAGAGACAGGGTCTCACTGAGTTGCTTAGGGCCTTTCTAAGTTGCTGAGGCTGGCTTTGAACTCACGATCCTCCTGCCTCAGCCTCCCAAGTCACTGGGATTACAGGTGCGCACCACCGCGCCCACCTTAAAAGCCAATAGAGTTTTAATAGCAAATTAGACCCAGGAGAAAATTACTAAACAGAAAGACAGAAAACTGAAATACAGAGACAAAATTTTAAAAAGGAGTTAAGCATGGTGGCACATGCCTGTAATCCCGGCGATTTAGGAGGCTGAGACAGGAGGATCATAAGTTGAAAGTCAGCCTCAGCAGTTTAGCAAGGCCTTAAGCAATTCAACAAGACTCTGTCTTGAAATAAAAAATAAAAAGGGCTGGGGATGTAGCTCAGTGGTTAAGCAACCCTGGGTTTAATCCCCAGTACCAAAAAAAATTTAAAAAGAAAGAAAGGAAGAAAGAAGTGTGAGACATAGTGAAAGTTTTTAACATTCTTGCAATTGGAGTACGAGAGAGAGAGAGAGAGAGAGAGAAAAGAGAGAATTGTACCGAAGTATTATTTGAAGGAATATTGACTGAGAATTTTCCAAAATAAAATAAAAATATCAGCTCACAGATACAAGAAGCTCCTCATATCAAAACGAGATAAATATAAGAAATCAATAATATAGCACTCTCTAGTTTAGCTGTTGAAAATTAAAGAAAAAGATAAAATCAGCCAGAGGAGGAAGGTAGAGGGAAAGAGACTTTACCCTTCAAAGGAGTAACCACAAGACTGACAACGTACTTCCAACACAAGTAATGGAATACAGAAGATGGGGAATCATATCATTAAAGAACTAAAAGGAAAATAACCACAAACTAGAATTCCATCTTCAGGGAGACATATTTGTGGAAAATGAGAGCAAAATAAAGATGTTATCACATAATTGAAACCAGAATTTGGGGCTGGGGTTGTGGCTCAGTACTTGCCTAGGAGGTGTGAGGCACTGGGTTTGATTCTCAACACCACATAAAACAAACAAACAAACAAACAAACAAACAAACAGATATTGTGTCCATCTACCAAAAAAAAAAAAAAAAAAAAACCCCCCCCAGAATTTGATGGCTTATGCCTGTAATCCCAGTACTTGGGTGGCTGAGGCAGGAGGATCACATGTTCAAAGCCAGCCTCAGCAACTTAGTGAGGCCCTGTCTCAAAATAAAAAAGAAAAGGGCTGGGGATGTGCCTCAGTGGTTAAGCAACCCTGGCACTTAGAAAGAAATGTACAGTTTACGTGCATATATCAGAAAAGAAGAAAAACTTCTATCCCAAGAAACTGTAAAGAAGAACAGCCAATAAACCCAAGGAAAGTAGAAGGAAGGACATAATGAAGAAAAGCTGAATGTCAGTGGTAGAGCTGAAGCCAGCAGGTTAGTGTCTAGGTATCAAGAGATTCTGAAAAGGGTCTGTTAGATGTGTCTAGTACATCTGTCTTGGTTCATTTGTGTTGCTACAACCAAATGCCACACTGAGCAATGTATAAGGAACAGAAATTTATTTCCCACAGTTCTAGAGGCTGGGGAGCCCAAGATCAGGGTGTTAGCAGCATTGGTGTTAGGTGAGACCTGCTCTCGCTCTCTCTCTCTCTCTCTCTCTCTCTTTTTATTTTTTTTAATTTTTTTGGTACTGAGAGTGAACCCAGGGGTTCATTGAGCTCAATACCATTGAGCTATTTTTTGTTTTTTGTTTTGAGACAGGGTCTTGCTAAATTGCCAAAGCTGACCTCAAAATTAAGATCCTCCTGCCTCAGCCTCCTGAGTCAGTGGGATTACAGGCATGTGCTACTGTGCCCAGCCCCTGCTCTCTGCTTTTATTATGACACTTTGTTGCTGCTTCCTCAGGTGGTGGAAGGTAGGAGGGTAAGAGGGACAAACTCTTTCTGAAGCCTCTTAGGACATTAATGTAACGAGGAGCTAACCCTCATGACTTAATTACTTCCTAAAAGGCATTGTTAATACCATAACAATAGGGATTAAATTTCAACACGAATTTTGGAGGGTTGAACAATAGTAGCCTTGTGGGACCTTCACCCTGTTAGAGAATTATCTTTCTAATACAGATTTAGCCATTTGTTCTCTAGCTCAAATGTTTTGGGATGACTTCTATTTGCCTGCGGGATCAACTCTTTTTCATGTTTAAAGATCTCCAAAATGTTACCTCACCTATCTTCCCAGCCATATTTCCTGTCCCTTATTGTCCCTGAAGGTGTTAGAGATGACTTCCAAACATTCGCTCTACTCATTCCATAGTATGGAGTTATCTCTTGAAGGTGGTGTGCCCTCTAGGGATCCCGTTTCCCAGCCCTTCTTGCACCTATGTATGTCCAGGATCATATTCTTTGCAATAGAATGTGAATACAAGTAGTATGTGTCATTTCTATGTTGGAGATTCTTAAAAGTCAGTGGGAAATTCTCATTTTTTATTTTTTACTGGTTAGAAGCAAAAAAATCTGAGATACTAAAGATAGCAGAGCCACAGAATGGAATTATCCTGGGTCCCTGAGTCACCACATGAAGGAAAACTGTTTTGCTTGCCTCTGAGTTGGTGCGTCATCAGTAGCTAGGGTTTTTCTTGTTTTGTTTTGTTTTATTCCCCATGCAGAGGCAAAATTAATCAGCAGTGCATTCAGATTTACATGCTACTAGTTTATTCACCCCAACTAAAAGAAAATTCCTATTTATCATTAGTTCTAGCAAAAGTCATGGGCTTGATTCTTATTGGGCTATCTTGGATCACATGCTAATTCCTGAGCCAGTCACTGTGGTTCTTTGACTAGGCCTAGGTCATTGCTATCCATCAATGCCAATGGTGCTTCATTGTATCCAGCTCTGCATTTGGAGTGTGGAGTCATCCCCAGCCCAAAGCACATAACCTGGGCCTGAAGGAGGTGTTCCCCCTTGATATGCACTGAGAAGGCAAAAAGAAATACCTCCATTTAATGACTCAGGTCATGCACAGAGGTTAAATCCTTACCAAACTCCTCCAGAAAACAGCTCTTTTCTTCTCTGAGAGTAGTGTAGCAAATCATATGTCACAGCCCTCTAGTATTCATCATTCCTCTTACCCTGTCTATGATGATCAATGATGTCAGAATCAGGATGCCAGAGTTGTCTCCTCCACCTCCACCCCATGCCCCATTCCATGCTTGCAGCCTGACGTTCCTTCAAAAGGGCAGAAAGAACTCTTTGGGACAGTGAAATTTGAGTTAAGACCTGAGGGATGGCAAAGGAGAAGAGAGGAAACCATTAGTAACAGAAGCCTTGAGCTGAGAAAACTTGAGGTGCTAGAGGAGTAGAGGAGGCCGATATGGTTGGATTGGGGTGTGGTAGGGAGATGAGATTGAGATGGGCATGGAGAAGTAGGCAGGAGTCTGATCATGCAGGACCTTGTGAGTTTGGGCATGGAGTCTGGACTTTCTACTATAAAAAGTCATTGAAGCATGGGATTTTCAAATACCATGATCTATTTATTTTTTAATATTTATTTATTTATTGCCTTGTTGGGGATTGAACCCAGGGATACTCTATCACTGAGCCACATCCCCAGTCTTTTTTATTTTTTATTTTGAGACAGGGTCTCTCTAAATAGCTGAGGCACTTGTTAATTTGCTGAGGCTGGCCTTGAACTTGCAATCCTCCTGCTTCAGCCTTCTGGGATTACAGGTATGCATCACTACACCCAGTTTTTACTTTGTGTGTGCTTCGGGTGTGTGTGTCAGGGGGGTCTCTGCATGCTAGGCAAGCACTCTACCACTGAGCTACATTTCCCAGATCCCAGCTTATTTTTTTGTTTTGAGACAGGCTCTCTTAATTTGCTGAGGCTGACCTGGAACTTTCAATCCTTCTGCTTCAGTCTCCTAAGAAGCTGGGATTACAGGGTGTATTCCATGACACCTAGCTAAGATTTTTAAAGATGAAAAATAATAGCATATTTGCTTGCTGATAGAAGTGATCTAGTAGAATGAGGGAGATGAATAATATCATCATATTGAATATCTGATAATTCCAAAAAGGGCCTGACTAGAAGCACCCTGGAGGCCTTGGCTTCCAGTGGGAGAATGGACATTTTCTCCTGAGGTGTGAATATACCGGGTTTAGGTGATTAAAGGTGGGAAATTGAGCAAATTTACATCAGAAGCTTCCATATTTTCAACTAAGAATGAAGAGATCATCTGGAAGATTCTATATTCTTTATGCTCAAGTAAGAATGAAGGGAGGATGGAGAAAGTGGTGGGAGAGATTTGAAGCAAGAGAAAAAGGTTATGAACTTCTGGATGTAGTTCAGTGGTAGAGTACTTGCCTAGCATGTGCAAGGCATGGGTTGAATCAGTAGTACTAGGGGGAAAAAGAAGTTATCAAGTGGTTGTCTTAGGGATCCAGGAAGGAAGTCAAATTTCTTAAACTGGAATGATAAAATTTTCTTTCATAGTAGAACATCAAGCTAGGAGTTGTGGTGCATGCCTGTAATCCCAGCAACTCAGGAGCCTGAGCATGGACAACTTGGAGAGACCTTGTCTCAATATAAAAAATACAAAGGGCTGGGGATGCAGCTTAGTGGTAGAGCACTCTTTTGTTTCATCCCAAGTACAAAAAAAAAAAAAAAAAAAAAAAAGCATCATGGAAATGTTCTAGAGTCTGCAAGGTCTAATGCAATAGCTACTGTTTATGTTTAAATTAAATTAGAAATTTAAGTCCTCAGTCTCACTAGTTACACCTTATGTATCAATAATGCATTCTTAGAGCACACAATTAAGCCAGAGAGTTGAGCACAGCTTAAAGTTAGTGGGAACAGTCAACTCTAGTTCATAATTTTTCTCCAGCAATGTTTAACAGCTCAGTGACAGATCAAGAGGTAAGTGTTGCAAGTTTTTCAAGATGAGGTTTCTTCAGACAAGTAGGGAAAAGGGAGAGATGGACAAAGCGTCAAGAGTATTGGGGCAGCTTGGGAGGCTGAGACAGGAGGATCAGTAGTTCAGAGCCAGCCTCAGCAAAAGCAAGACACTAAGCAACTCAGTGAGAACCCCATCTCTAAATAAAATACAAAAAAGGGCTGGAGATGTGCCTCAGTAGTTAAGTGCCCCTCGGTTCAATCCCCAGTATCAAAAAAAAAAAAAAACAAAAAAAAAGGGGAAGAGAGAGAGAGAGAGTATTAAGAAAGGAGAGACTATAATGCTGGACTGGAAAATCTATGCTAGAAGGAACAGTGAAGTTGCAGGGGGTAAGTGTCCTATGTAGGGGCTGGAGTTGTGGCTCAGTGGTAGAGTGCTTGCCTAGCACATATGAGGCACTGGGTTCAGTCCTCAGCACCACATAAAAATAAAGTAATAAGCTGGGCGCAGTGGCGCATACTTGTAATCCAAGCGATTTGGGAGGCTGAGTCAGGAGGATCACGAGTTCAAGGCCAGCCTCAGCAACTTAGCGAGGCCCTAAGCAACTCAGTGAGACCCTGTCTCTAAATAAAATACAAAATAGGGCTTGGGATGTGGCTCAGTGGCCGAGTGTCCCTGAGTTCAATCCCTGGTTCCAAAAAAAAAATAATGATAATGATAAAATAAGATAAAATAAAATAAAGTAATAAAATGAAGACATTGTGTCCATCTACAACTAAAAATATTTTAAAAGGTGTCCTATGTAAAAATGACTCCTCTAGAATAAAATGCATAGTTTACTGATTCCATAAACTCTGCCTCAGGGATTAAGTTGTTGATGAGGGAAATTTCTTTTTCTTTTTCTTTTTTTAAATGAGGTACTTGGGATTAAACCTACAGGCTCTACCACTAAGCTACATCCCCAACCATTTTTATTTTTTATTTTAAGAGAGGGTCTTTGCTAAGTACCCAGGATGGCCTTTAACTTGTGATCTTCCTGCCTCAGTCTCCCAAGTCACTGATATTACAGGAATGCACTACCACACCTGGCCAGAAATTCTCTCTGTATACAAGTACTCCCATTAATGAAAAAGGAATGGTAGAATGAGAGCACTGACAATCTATAAATCATTTTTTTTGCAGGGGGGGCGGTTTGAATCCAGGAGTCCTTAACCATTGAGCCAATCGCCAGGCCTTTTTTGTATTATATTTAGAGACAGGGTCTCACTGAGTTGCTTAGGGCCTTGCTAAATTGCTGAGATTGGCTTTGAACCTGAGATATTCCTGCCTCAGCCTCCCGAGCTGCTGGGATTACAGTCATGTGACACTACAATCTAGAAATCTTAATGAAACAATAAATATAGGTTATGGTGTTATCAGTCGCTAAAGTCACCAAAAACAGGGACAAGACATTTTGTGTGTCCTAATGGCAATATTCAATACCACCTAGTGTATTTTTGCTAAAAAATCAGTGCTGAGTTTGATCAAGCTTCTAGACCCAACAACCAAGTTTAGAAAATACAAGAAATAAAGATCAGGTTAGCACCAGGGATATAAAAATTAGTCAAATCCAGACGATGGAAATTATTGTAGTTATGCATTTTAGGATTACATAGTGAAATATCAACAGATGAAATTATATATCTGAGATGTCTTTCAAGATAATCATAATGGTATGGTGGTAGTAAATGAAAGTAAGGGGAGCCATTTGGTGATTCTTAGAGCTGGTGATGGAAACCTGGAGCTTTGTTATACTATTCTACTGTGTGTCTTTTTGAAATTTTTTTTTTTTTTTTTGGTGGTGGTGATGGGGATTGAACCCAGGGCCTGTGCATTTGAGGCAGGCACTCTACCAACTGAGCTATATCCCCAGCCCCTGAAATTTTTCATAGTAGAAATGTTAAATTAAATAATACTGGATATTTTTTCTAGATAGAAGCCGCCTCTGTCCTTCCTGTCATAGTCTCAAAGGAATTGTCTCTGCTGTTTCCACAGGTCCTTGCCTTCCATTCATGTTTCCAGCCACTGCAGGCTTGCATTGGCCCATATTCCTTTCCCAGATCTGTTCAGGCTAACATCACCGGGATCTCTACAGCCAGGAGACATTTTTCTACCCTCAACTTCCTTGCTATATCTTCATTTTCAAACTCTTTCCAAATCATGTCAACTGGAGTCAGACAAAGGACTCAGATCCAGGCTCACCAGGTCCTGGCTTGAGGTTCTTACTGGAGAACCTCTTGAGGCCTCCATCTCCCCGTCTCTAAAATGATGATGATAACTGCCTCTACCTGCTCTGGGGACCTGTCACTGTGTAACGGTTTACCCCATAACTTAGGGACTAAAAACACTGTTATCTGTTAGGGTTCTGAGTGTTAATGTGTCATCTGGGCAACTGTCAGTGGCCTTGTGGAGTTATAGTCAGATGGCGCCAGAGGCTTGGATACCTTTACTCACATGCCAAGTCCTAGACTAGGATGGCCCAAGAAGCTGGGGCTGGTCCCCACCTCCCCAAACCCCATCCTTTCCCTATAGTCATATGGGCTTCCTTGCAGAATTGAACTTCTTACATGACTGTTGATCCCCCCCAACACCCATGGTGAGCACTCAAAGAGACAGAAGGTGAAACCTCTGATCTCTTACAGCCAGACATGGCACAGAATCACTTCTACCACATTCCATTGGTCAAAACTGTCACAGAACCTGCCAGATTGCAAAACGGGGGACCTAGTGACGTGCAAGAGAAGAAAGTCTCAAACTCGTTCAGCTGTGAAGTAAATCCTACCCTCTATTATGGAAGCTTTCCCTTAATATGGACCTAATCTATAGAAATGCTTTAAAACACGATCCAAACAGAGACCCTGGGGACCATCTTTTTAGGCAAAGAGCCTAGTACACTCTAAGAGATACCACCCATGTAATAATTAAAGAACCTGATGAAGATTTCAAGCATGTTTGTGAAGAAAAGAGGTGTAGCTCCTCCAGCTATGCTCCATCTTACTACCATAGGATCCCAAAACAAGATTCTACCCTTGCTGGTTATAAAAGATCAGATCTGGAGCAGAATTAAAGTGAATGGCACCCAGTATTCCCATGGCTTGTAGCCCTCCTCTTCAGTTGAAGAGAAAACTTTGTAAAAAGGATTGGTACTTAGGTACCACTGTGAAGGAGGATTTCACTGGAAAAGATGATGCCCAAAATGCTGCCGATGACAAAATTGAGAGCCATAGAGAGAAAACCAAAGATCCAAATGTGGACCCTACTGCGATGGAAAACACTTGAGAATGGGAGAGAAAACAAGAAGCAGCAAAATGCCTCTGAAAGGAAAATAGAATTGAGGAATAATAATTCAAGTACTTGCAATATTGAGAATGATCTTGAAGAATCCAAGACTGCTGCATGTACAGAATTGAGAAAAGATAAGATTGCTTGTAATGGAGGTGCTTCCAGCTCACAGGCAATAGATATTTCTGAAGAAATAAAGTCACAGAAATGTGTATTCTGATAATGACTTGAGCTAGAGGTTCCCAAGTAGAACAACAGAATCTTAGGAGTGTTGAACAGGCTTTTGCAATCTTATCTTACTTTTTCTTTTCTTTTCTTTTCTTTTCTTTTCTTTTTTCTCCTTTCCTTTCTCTTCCTTTTCTTTTCTTTCTTTCCAATGCTGGGGACCCAACCCAGGGCCTTGCACATGCTAGGTAGGGGCTTTGCCTATGAGCTACACTCCCTTTCCTTGTTTTATTTTGTTTTGTTTTGTTTTGTTTTAGTACTGGGGATTGAACCCAGGGATACTTAGCCACAGTACCACATCCCCAAGTCTTTTATTATTTTTTATTTTGAGTCAATGTCTTGCTAAGTTGCTCAGGGCCTTGCTAAGTTATTAAAGCTGACTTTGAACTTGCCATCCTCCTGCCTCAGTCTCCCAAGCCACTGGGATTATAGGCACGTGCCACAGCATCCACGGCCTTTTTGAGACAGGGTCTCACTAAGTTGCTGAGGCTGGCCTCAAACTTGTGGTCCTACTGTTGCTCAGCCTCCAAAGTTGCTGGGATTCTAGGCATGTACCACCACGCCTGGTTATCTTTTGGGGAGACAGAGAAGGAGTGAATTTTTTGGCCTACCAGAGTGAGACAGAGCAAGAAGGGAAAAGAGATGACATTGAAATTTAGTTCCTTCCATTTAAAAGGCCACCTTCTTTTAGTACAACATTGACCACAAATCATGCTTTCTGATGTTACTGGCAGGATTTTATCATGTGGTAGTTGTGAGACTATGCCACTCATGCCTGGTTGCAAGGCATGCGATGGACCCAGGGGTTCAGTCACTGCTTTCTGAAGTCCACTCACTGTTGTAGCCCCAGGGAAAGGCCATACTCCCCTTAACTACTCCAACCAGTACCTGAACTCTATTTTTTTTTTCAAATATGAAAGCCAATTTTATTGTGGCTTTGATTTTGGTGTTTTAAATTGTTTGTTCTATTTAGTTATACATGACAGGAGAATGCATTTTGCTTCATTGTACACAAATGGAGTACCACTTTTCATTTCTCTGGTTGTACATGATGTAGTGTCACACCATTCGTGTACATAAGTAATGATGTTTGTCTTATTCCACCATCTTTCCTTCCCCCTGCCCCTCTTCTCCTCTTACTTTCCTCTACACAATCCAAAGTTCCTCCATTCTTCCCCAACCCCCTCCCCCACCCCTGTTATGCTGAACTCTTTAAGTGTGTTGGTCAGCTTTCCATCACTGTGACAAAATACCTGAGAAATCAATTTTATTATAAGGAGGAAAGGTAAATTCTGGCCCATGACTTCAGAAGTCTCAGTCCATGGTCACTGGGTCCTGTTGTTCTGGGCCTGTGGCAGGACGGTACATCATGGTGGAAGTGTGGGGTAGAGGAGCTTCTCACCTCATGACAGCTGGGAAGCAAAAGAGAGAGAGGGGAAAGAGATAGGGTCCCAATATTCCTTTAAAGGGCTTATCTCTAGTGATCTACCTTCTTCCCACTGGGCCCCACCTTCTAAAGGTTGTTCCACCTCCCTGTGGCACTATGGTCCCAGGACCAAGCTTTCGACTCATGGACGATTTGGAGACATTCAAGATCCGAACTATAGCAGTACAGTACCAATGTGGACCCATCAGGGTACTCCTTTGATGGGTGATTGGCTGAGAATTCCACAAGCCCTTGCTAAACCTGCCTCAGAGTTTCCTAGCATCTGGGTGCAGGGGTGCACATTTGTAATCCCAGTTACTCAGGAGGTAGAGGCAGGAGGACTGCAAGTTCAAGGCCAGCCTCAGCAATTTAATAAGACCCTCAGCAGTTTAGTGAGATCCTGTCTCAAAATCTATAATAAAAAGGGGTTGGGGTTATAGCTCAGTGGAAAAGCACCCCTGGATTCAATCTCCAGTACCATAAAAAAAGTACTGCCCTATACCGGGCACAGTGGAGCACACCCACAATCCCTGCAGCAGGGGAGGCTGAGGCAAGAGGATCTGGAGTTCAAAGTCAGCCTCAGCAAAAGTGAGGGGTCAGTGAGATCCTGTCTCTAAATAAAATACAAAATAGGTTTGGAGAGGTGGCTCAGTGGTCGAATACCCCTGAGTTCAATCCTTGGGACCCGCCACCAAAAAATGTACTGCCCAGCAGTCTAAGACACTTCACCCCATCTCCCCTTTTTCCCTCCCACTCTCACCTAGCACCTGGGAGCAGCCATCAATCCTGATCTGACAGGTCCTCAAACTTCTTTGAGCTCCTTATTTTTTTCAAGCATTAACCCTTAATAAATTTCTTGCATGCTTAATCCCTTCTTGGCATCTGCTCTTTAGATAACTTAGAATAACCCATAGAACCTGCTTAATACTTACCTTTACATCAAGTCATCACTAAATAGATGTATTTAAGAAAGAAATGTTACACTTCTACTGGAAATAGGAAGCCAATATTGTTTGCATAAGAACAATATCACTTTTGGGGCATGCAGGCGAATGCTTGTAACCCCAGCTAACTCAGGAGGCTAAGGCAGGAGGATCAAAAGTTCAAGACCACTGGTGGCACACGTCTGTAATCCCAGCCCTTGGGAAGCTGAGGCAGGAGGATTGAGAGTTCAAAGCCAGCCTCAGCAACTTAGCAAGGCCCTAAGCAACTGAGTGAGACCCTGTCTCTAAATAAAATACAAAATAGAGCTGGGGATGTGGCTCAGTGGTGGAGTGCCCCTGGGTTCAACCCCCAGTACCAAAAAAAAAAAAAAAAAAAAAAAAAAAAAATAGTTCAAGACCAGCGTGGACAACTTAGCGAGACGCTGTCTCAAAATAAAATAAAAAGGGCAGCCTGGGGATGTGGTTCAGTGGTAAAGTGCCCCTGGGTTCAATCCCCAGTACCATAAAAAACTACTATAATGAAAAAATGACAAAAAATGTCTCTTGCTTACTAAACAGAGGGAGAGCTGAAAATACATGGATATATACCAACAAAATAACATCATTCAATTTCAGCCAGATATCCAGAGTTTGCCTGCCAGAGAACCCAAATATGAGGTTGATTTGCTCTTGAAAGGGTATTTAGTTAGTGTTAGAAAGGTATTAAAGACTCATTAGAGCTGGACACAGTGGTGCACACCTGTAATTCCAGCTACTCTGAAGGCTGAGGCAGGAGGATTGCGGGTTTGAGGCTAGCATGGGCAACTTAGCAAGACCTTGTGTCAAAATAAAAAATAAAAAACTCTTGGGTTGTAGCTCAATGATAAAGTGCCCCTGGGTTCAATCTCCAGTACCAAAGTGTAAATAAATAAATAATAAAAGGCCTGGGGATGGAGCTCAGTAGTAGAACACCTCTGTGTTCAATCTATAGTAACTGGGGGGTGGGGGAGGGGGAAATCTAATAGGCACCAAGAGAAGACTTTTTCCTGAATCTAATCAGAAGGATCAAAAGCAAATAAACAACAGAATAACATTCTCATTGGCACTTTCACGTTAACACAAGCTGGGTGTGTTGGCACATGCCTGTAATCCAAGAGACTGAGGCAGGAGGATCACAAGTTTGAGGCCAGCCTCAGCAACTTAGAAAGACTCTAAGCAATTTAATGAGACCCTGTTCAAAATAAAAAATAAAAAGGGCTGGAGATATGGCTCAGTGGTTAAGTGCCCCTGGATTCAACCCTTTGTACAAAAAGAGAGCAGATGTGTGTGTGGGGGGGACACAAGGTATTTCAAAGTCACATCTCTTGCAATTGCACTAATTAAAGAAAGATAAATTCATGAATGGGAAAGAGCAATGTAGACACATGTTCATGGAGGGAGAGAAAGGAGGTTGTTCAAGCCAGGGAGAGAGAGGCTCTGGATCCAGACAGCAAGGAGAACCTACATGCCCCTCTCTGGGGATATGATCTAAAGGAGAGGGGAAAGAAGACAGAAACTTTATAAGCCTACCACATAGGATGCAGCTGTGGAATTGAATGAAAATAAAATCACATGACATTATTTACATACCTGAGTTTGTGCATCTGGATTCGTACAGACCCTGAGCATCCTAAGCATATTAAAGCAGTAATTCTTGTAATTCTTACAATGATAATCAAATGACTCCCTAACCATCTATTTACATTTGTACTTTCAAAGTGACCCCAAATGATGGAAAGTTGTTCAGATCTCTATGAATATATACATACTTACATACATACATACATACATACATACATACATAAATCTCCTCAATGTACAGAGCCATATCCTCTGTCTCAGGAGAGCAAGCTAGAGTTATTGGGCTCCAGTGACCTTTGGAGAACCAGGTTGTAGTTCATTGGAAAAGGATACTGTCTTTTTCATGGGGTCACTGGGGACACAGAGAGCAGGTATCACTTTAGTAAGTATTTAGTTGAAACTTGGTAGTAAGTGAAAAAGCATAATAGCAACTGGAGAGAGAGAAAGAAAAAAAGAGTAAAGAAGAGGAGGAGGAAGAGGAAGAAGAGGAGGGGAGGGGAGGGGAAGAGAAAAGAAAATAACTTGATTACTTCAGGACAGATTTTGCTTCTGGCCGGGCTGGATATAGCAGTGACTTGGGGACTCAGTCTCACTCTATCTCTTGCTTTTGCTTTCCTCTTGTCATTATTCTCAGGTAGCTGCCGGCAGCAGAGATGGCTGCGCCAGGCTTATATCACATCCTCTCCCCAAGCTCAGGGGAAGGAGAGTTTCAACCAAAGTTGCTTCTGTTTGGGTCTCAATTCTGCCCTTGAAGCAATCACTGTGGCCAAGTTGACAGAAGCTCTAATTAACTGAGCTAAATGCCCACCTCCTGCAGGAGGGGTGGAGTCAGCCTGTCTAGAACTGCATTGGTTGAGTGGGAAAGGAGCAATTTCCCCCCAAAAATGAGACTGAAGTTACTGGATGATGAGGGAATTGATGCCAGAGAACAGGTGAAAATACAGGTGTCTTCCTTAGGGAAGACTCTGAGTTGGTAGTCTCCTCTTTCCCACTCTTCCCCAGACACAAATATGCTGTGAGAGTGTGGAGGAGATGCTGAGATTTTGGAAAATTCCGAGTATGCGTACAGACTAAAACCTCAGGCCAGGGGGACCCCATGTGGCACATCCCTGACTGGGGGTGGGGTGGGCTGGTGGACTCAGGGCTGGTTCCTGCTGAGCTGAGCTCAGGATGCACATTCTTTGTATCCTGGTGCATCTCTAATGAGGGGCTTGGGAACATCACCGACTCACCATTTTAATTACCACTGGTATCAAATTGATCAAGTCTATGCACCTTATCCTTCAGGAATATTTTAACTCTTCTTTCACAGAAATTTTAGGACAAGTTGGTCAGTTCTGCAATACAGACTTTTTTTTTCAAATAGTTTGAATAGATGAATTTGGGAATTTTGGCTTTTTAAAATTCTAAATCATCCAATCCATCATTATGGTAAATCTTTCTACTGATTGATATCTTCTTTCATGTCTCCTAATGAAAATTTTCTTAAGTTTATTCATGAAATTGGATATTTAAAAAAATGTATTTCAAGGATCTTTGTATTTTTTTTCCTGTGAAACGTTTTCTTTTTCCCCATTAGACTTTTTATTTTCCTGATTGTTGTTGAAATTTAGAAATGTGATTGATACACCCACAGGTTTTCTATACAATGACTTTGCTAAGTTCTTTTATTAATTCTAATAATCATCTGCAAATTCTTTTGAATTTTGTAGGTAGACAATTATACTGACTACGAATAATTTTTTTTTTCTTTTTCCTTTGGAATCCTTATACCTTTCTTCTTTTTTGTCTTATGGTAGCTGGAAGGAAGTTGATCTGATGTTGAAAGGAGTAGTGAGAATTGGCAATCTTGTTTTTTTCTTGAGCGAGGCTTCCACATGTGAATTCAGTTAAGAATATAGCAGGGGCTGGTGTTGTGGCTCAGTGGTAATGCACTCGCCTAGCACATGTGAGGCACTGGGTTCAATCCTTGGCACATTAAAATAAATAAAGGCATTGTGTCCATCGATAACTTAAAATATATATATATATATCAGGCTGTAGACTTTTGACTTATCCATTTTCCAAGTACTATACTAGACTTTAATAAAAGCTAAAAAGAAAAAACATTTTAGGAATATTCCCCAATTTCCTAACCTCTTCTTATTACTGTGCATGCTAAGGATGCCACTGAGCAGGTTTATACCTGTCTATTTTCAACTTGACTCTACATTACTGGATAAAATAAGTCTTAAGTAAGACCACAGATGATTGCTGCCATGGACTTGAACTATCAGGAGGAGGAAGGGACACACAAATGATCTCAGGAGCCCCAGAACCAAATGAGAGATGATGTGGAAGCACAGAGAAGCAGTTTTCCACAAAGCAGAAAGATAAACTCTCTATGATGGGTGTCTACAGAGAATAGATTGCTGTTTCACAGCCAACGGGAAGTATTCAAGGGAAATGGATACACATTGCAAGGATTCTGTACAGGACTCTCACCCCCAATATGATGGGGTGTGGACCTTGCCATGTCTCTTTTCTCCTCCAACCTCAAGGCAAAGGTTTTTTTAAGAATTGGGTTCATTCAATCCTACTTCAGAGGTTTCTCTATCCATTTTCCTATAGTATTTAGAAAACTGAACTTAAAGTTAAAATGACAAAAACTGGTTCTTTGTATACGTTAATAGCATTGGTACACCCCTGCCAAGTATGATCATGAAAAAAAAAAAAAAACCAGAAAACATTATCAGAACTTCTTTCTCCCAAAGAAACACTTAGCACCTATAATAGATGTGCATTCACCAACCATAGAATAAATGTTGTTATATCCCTTATTCTTCTTTTCCAAATCCCTAAACTTGGTAGTGTTTCTTAGGTTTCTAGGCATATATCCCACTATTCTATAATCTTTTTTAAAAGTTTTTTTTATTGATGTATAATTTTTATGCAGAATAGTGGTTTTGTTGTGACATTTTTTTTCTATAGTCTTTACAAGAAACAGAAATAGCTAAAGTGGTCTTTTCATTGATTTGAAATCTTTTATTTTTAAAGCTTTACTAATGGGGTTGACTGCCCCTTTTCTAACATAGGAATTTTGAATGAAGTTTAAACAATTTTGAAGATGAGGGATAATTCTGATTGCATAGTCTCCCCCCGCACCCTTTTTCCTTACTCTTTCATTCAACCCAGCGCCTTCTTTCTAGCAAATCTCCAGTTCGTTAGTAGATAAAAATACATCTGCAGCGTCTCCCAGAAGCTGCGCCATCAGCTTGTAGTCAAGAAAGAAACCTCCTTTCCTGTGCCGCTGTAGAAATGTCTTCCTCCTCCTGCGGCTCACAAGGATCAAAGTCCCTTTCATTCTTAGATGGCTTTTTCTCGGAGAAATCTGGAGTTCAGAGTTGAGTTCAGACAAGGCGAATACTTGAAGGCAGGTCCAGAGCCCTGGTGCGCCTGTCCCCTCCACAACCCCGGCAAAGCTGCGCCCCCTCTCCGTGCGCCTTGAAAATACGCCAGCCAAACCGAGAAATCCGTTACCAGGCTGCGGTGTCCCCAAAGGCCATTCCAAGGCGGAAGAAGACCAGGAAAACCGCTGTGTTGATTCGCCCGCCCCATGGGCTGGGCGCTCCGCAGGTCAGGTTACAGACAGGTGAGGCCGGCGTCTGGGTGAGCTGCGGACGCTAGGACACATTCTACCCAGATGCCGCCCCCCCAGCAGCTGGTACCGCATAGAGAGGGGCGCCTACAGCGATCCTGCAGGGCAGGTTGCCTTGGGCGTACCGGAACAGGGCCGTGGGAGGGGCAGTGCGGACCCCAAAATGAGCACGCCGCCCTTAGAAACTTAGCATCTTTTACCAACCCCCCCTTCTTTCTTTTCCTCCCTCTTCCAGGAATAAAGTAGATAGAAAAATGAAAATAAAAATAAAAACAAAACTTTCCAGCCACGTCCCCGGTAGAGGAGAAAGAGGGTGTAACTAACTGCCTTCAGTTATTGACTTCCTGAAATGCATTTTCTAGTCGCAGAATTTGGGAATCAGGTGGTTAGGGGAGGCGATAATGGGAGTAGGCAAGGATTGGAGAATTGCTTTGAACTGCGTTTGCGTAACTTGCACTTGGCTTTTGTTTCTGTCTTGTAATTATTTGGGGTGAAGGGGCTCTTGGGATGAAAGGTCTTGAGGTGGACGCTACTTGAAGAAGCAAGCCTTGTCTTAGATTGTGTAGTACAAATTAGTAAAATAACATGTTCTGAAGATGCTGGCTTTAATTTTTTATTATCACTGTAGCTACTGTTGTAGACGAGGAGCTTAAACCCTCACGTCCCCCCTTTACCAGGTTAGAGTCCCGAGGAGTCTCTCGACCGGCTCCCACTTCCGACCACCAAAATTTCGGCAAGTCTCAGGAGCGATCCACAAGGTCTAGAGAAATCGAGCCATTTTCTGGCTTGCTTGTCTGAGACAAATCCACTCGGGAGGTGGGGGCCGACTCCCGGGAGGCTCTAACTCGGGGGAGGGGTGTCCCAGGCGACAGACCTGCGGTTTACCTTTACGAGTTCGTTCTGAGATGCACGTGATGGGAGAAGGGGGCAGGGGGTTGAATAAAAAATGTTCTTCTTTTTTAAAAAAGAGGAGGGGGGAAGAATCAGACGTTAAATTCTTTTGCAAACATTCATGCCTAAGGAAGGGCTGGAACAAGCAGCCCCGGCCGCCGGAACCGGTCGGACAGGTAGCGAGCTTGTTGACACCGTTATGTTGCAGGGCGCATGCTCACTCCCAAGTTTCCTGGTGCCTTTTCTATTCCACCTTATGAAACTTTTTTCCCGGCGTGGTCTCACCCGCGATTTAAGGCATAGGTGTCGCCAAGCCTAGAGGCTGGGAGTCTCCGGGAGTGCGGGGGAGAGGCCCGGGCAACGCCGCGGCGGGGGGTGGAGGAAGAGGGCAGGCGAGGCGGGAAGGTGGGCTCTGGCCGCCGGGAGCTGGGGACCCAGCCGCCACCTCAGCCCCTAGCGGGAAGCAGTTGGGAGGAGGGGGCTGCAGACTGGAGAAGGGACCCCACCATGCCCAAAGTCTTCCTGGTGAAGAGGAGGAGCCCGGGAGTCACGGTCCGCAGCTGGGATGAGCTCCCGGATGAAAAAAGGGCAGATACTTACATCCCAGGTGAGCGCCGCGCGGGGGCCGGGCCTGGGCGCGGGGCTCTCCGGGTGGGGGAAGGGTTGGACGGGTTCTTTCTACTAATGGGTCGGGGCTGGACTCCCCACCTCATATCACTGTTTCAGGCGGAGGAAGCTGGGGTCTTCCAGGCGGAAGAAAGAGGGGAGTGAGGCTGGGAAGCCTGGGACACCCTGCGCTCCCTTCCCCCTAGTGGGAGCCTCTAATTGCCCGGCGGCAGGACCGTTGGCTGCAGCGCGGGCGGAGGTGGCCCAGGAAGGAGGTTGAAAGCCAAAAAGGGATACCTTAAATCCCACGTTCTCGTGTGGGGTGGGGGGGTGCATGAAGGTCCGCTAACCCCTCTAAAGCTAGGTTGGAAGAGGTGAGTCGCCTCCCCCGGCACCAGAAGAAACTTGGCGCGCGGGGTCCTCCGCGGCGCATGGCCCTCAGTTCCTCGTAGGCGCCGGGTTTGGGGCTAAGAATCTAACCCCCAGCATCCCAAGCTAGTTCGAGGGCCCGAGCCGGGGGTTTACTCGCTTACCCCGGCGACATTGCCCACTTGGCGTGGTGCCCAGGTCCGGGGCGGGGCGGTGGCAGGGCGGTGGCGGCGGCACCGCCCGCAGGTCAAACTGCTGCGGGCGCCGGTGCCTGACGCCGCGTGTGTGTGTCTGTCGGGGCGCGGCCCCTCCCTCCCTCTGCAGTGGGCCTGGGCTGTCTGCTACACGACCCCCCCGAGGACTGCCGCAGCGACGGCGGCAGCAGCAGCGGTGGCGGCAGCAGCAGCAGCGCTGGGGAGCCTGGAGGCGCCGAGAGCAGCTTGTCCCCGCGCGCCCTGGAGCGCGAAACCCCCGAGCCCTGCGACGCCGAGGACCCAGATGGACACCTGGCAGCAAAGCAGCGCCCGGTTGCCAGGTCAAAAATCAAGGTACGGTGTCGACTCTGCCCCCGCCGCCACCTGCACCACGCCCTGGCGTCGGGCTCCCGGGGCCGGCGCCCCTCCCTGCCGCGCCCGCCCGCGCACCCCAGCACCAGCGCCCCAAGCTGGCCCGCCACGCGGCTCCTGCACCTGCCTCTGGGCGGCGGCCAGGGCTTCTCTGCGCGTCCTCTCGCCCGTGCCGCTTCGCCCACTCGACCCGCTTCCAAAGCGGACTCAATCCTCCTGGGTGGCCCCGGCCTGACGCCGATAGTGGCCTCTAGAACTGTCAAGAAGGATCGAGGACCGCTCCCTCCCTTTAGCAGCCCATTCTGAGCACAAGGCCTGACTCATAATCAGGTTTTGGGATTGCGGGGTCCGAAAAAAAGAACGCAGGCTTAAAGAAATTCCACCCTCCGGGGCGTAACCCCCTGCGCCTCGTGATTTAGAGTTTCACCTCCTCCTCTGTTTCGAGTCAGTAGAGGCAGCTGAGCACACAGTGGGCCTCTCGCAACCACAGCTATTCCTAGTACTAATTATGGAGTGTTTGTTAGACGGGAGGCCTGTACAGGGCACTTTGATTTGTTGTTTCTCTCAAATCTTCGTGAATTAAGTTAATGGATAAAAGGGTTCACTTGCGAATTTCTTTAGCGCCTTTAACCCAGTGGATCGGAGTGTGTTTCCCTCTTATGGCCGTGCTTCGGCGCTCCGTCAAGAGTTCTAGAATTGTAGGCAACCTATTATTTGAGTGCCCTTGTGCTTTTTCTTGGGTAGAAGTTCCATGATCGCCTGCCCAAAGGATCCGCTACACTCCCCCCGCCCCGCCCCCAGGATTAAGGAATCCCATTCTAAGGACTCACAGCCAGCCAGAACTAGGGGGTGGTGTTTGGAAGAATCCCTTGACCCAGGTTCCTAGCCTGGTGGGCTACAGTGCCACTCCGCAAAGGAGGCTATGACTCTAGAGCACTCCAGGGCAGTCCTGCCACCCAGGCCGGAGAGGGGGGTGGGGAGATTGGGGTGGGGAAGGAGAATACAGGCATTAGCTGGGGGTTGTGAGAGCAGCCGTTACTTTCCTGGGAGAGGCGGTCCGCTCCCTATGCACATTCCTGGCTCCCGGGGCTTGACTCAGGGGTGGGCGGGGTTGCATTTGGTTATGAATTGTGGTTTGAGGCTTGAGCTAGAATCCGGAGGAAAGACCTCTTTAAAGGATATTGTCAACTGCGCCCGCTACTTAGCTGTAAAGAGTCTTGCTGAGGTTCAAAGTCAGCTGGCCTGAGGCGGTTCTGGGCCGGGTGGGGTTAAGTGGGAGGGAACGGTTTGCCTGAGGCTGGTAGCTCTGCCCTTCGGGAAATTCTACAAAGTGTCCCACTTGCATATTTATCACCGGGCTGGAAGGACAATCAGAACCGTTGTTTGGAGGGACTGTAGCCAGTTTGCCCATCTGTCCCCCCACCCCACATTGCCCAGAATCCCCTGGAGAGAATGTGGCAGGTGAGAGAGATCTAGTCCCTTATCCAACATTTGAGGGCTCTTTCCTGCCCCAAGCAAACGTCGCCATTAGAACCCTGGATTAAGAGAACAAGTTAATCAGTCATTTCCCAGATCAGTTACCTATGTGCCTGGGACCCGGGAGGATGTTTGTGGTGTAGTTTGCTCCTGTACCATTAAAGAGGAACCTTCTCTTCATGCTTTCCCAGGGAGTTTTTATTTACTGATAGCATTCAGATTCCTTCTCTCTGCTTCTTACTCAAAGGGAGAAATCTTAGTATTCTTTGATCCTTTAGAATTATCAGTCATGGTATTGGCGGTTTTCAAATGACTGATCAAATTGTCCACAATTTAGCATGTTGTGCAATTCTAAAGTTCTTTGCAAGGCATGCTGAACTCAAGGAGTTTCTCTAAGTATTAGTTTCTTAAGTGGAAGAGAAGGAAAGCCACTCAAGGATGAGGACCATTCATGACGCATTGCTATTTGAGGCAGGGGTGTTGGGGATACAACCAGGGTCTCATGCTGGGCTTGCACTCTTCCACTGAACTAGGGTCTCCAGCCTAATGGCATGCTTTAATGCCCACTGGGCAGTGGGCTCTAATGATCAGAGGAAGGGCAAATTTGGGCCATTGTCCTACACAGAGAGGCAATAAATCATCTTACTTTATCGAGTGCCTGCAGTATGCAAGGCAATGAGGAGATAAAAATGCTCCCATCTGGGTGTTCCTTCTAGAATCCGCTTTCAGTCATGGGTAAGCATTTAAGTTCTGGCTTTGTCAGTTCTTAGCTGTGTGACCTTGAGCACACTGCTCATCCCTCTGGGCCTCAGTTTCCTTATCTGTAAAATGGGGGCTAACAATGACAGCTACCTGATAAGAGTTGTGAGAATAAATAAGTTAAAGGTGCAACATGGTATGTGCCCAGTAACTATAGATATTATTTGGGTTGGTGGGGAGACAAACATACTATTAACTCTTACAGGAGAACGTGTGTCCACCAGAAGCATAGGCAAAGATGTAATCACTTCTGGGTAGGGAACTTTTCTTGACATGGATTTGAAGGCTGTGGAAGTAGCTGGCAGAGCAGGCCTTAGAGTGATGTGGGCTGACCTCTACAACTAGAGTAAGAAACTAACAGATAGAAAGCACACGGATAGAAAACACACCGCTGGGGTCAGGGAGAGTTGGAGGTGTGAAGTTGGAAATGGAACTGACGACTTGGTGAGATGGTCCAGGGGCCCAAGCCAAGAAGCGTGGATGCTCCCTGGAGAAGCAGCTCAGGAAGGATTTTGAGAAGGAAAACCAAATCCTACCACTTGTCGTCATAGACACAGAGCCTCTTTCCCTGATTTGTAAAATGGGGAAATAATGTAACTGGCCTGGGAAGCATGGTGTTGGTTGAATATTTGCATAATGGTGCAAAATGTTGAGCACTTTTGTGCATAAGCTGCCTAACAGGAAGCTGGCTGACAGTGACATACAGCAAGGGCTCTTCATGTCTAACATTGTGTCGCCTGAAGTGGGGACCTGGGATTTGCCAACCTGCTCTTATTTATGTGGTTGAGTAGATCAGGAAAGGAGTCCTGAAGGTAGTTTAAGAAATGTGGTCCAAGCCGGGTGTGGTGGTGCACGCCTGTAATCCCAGCGATTTGGGAGGCTGAGGGAGGAGGATCATGAGTTCAAAGCCATCCTCAGTAATTTAGTGAGGCCCTAAGCAACTCAGTGAGACCCTGTCTCTAAATAAAATACAAAATAGGGCTGGGGATGTGACTTAGTGACCGAGTGTCCCTGAGTTCAATCCCCGGTTCCAAAAAAAAGAAAAGAAATGTGGTCCAGGGGCTGGGGATATAGCTCAGTTGGTACAGTGCTTACCTGTCAAGCACAAGGCCCTGGGTTCAATCCCTAGCACTGCAAAAAAAAAAAAAAAGAAAGAAAGAAAGAAAGAAATGTGGTCCATCCCAGCTGCCTTTTGACTATGGACCTCAGGGCAAGTTGTGAAATTCTTTTTAATAATGAGGATTCTGTAATTTTACAAAACAGATTGGGGTGGGGAGATATGTATATCCTGGAGAGTGTTCATGTCAGCTCTCTCTGATTCCTTTCGTGATGGGCCCTTTTGTAGATCTCCAACTGTGAGGTGCAGGAACCCAGAAAATACTGATTACCTCTGTCCAGAATCTTATCAGAAACAAAGTTTGGAATTAATTCAGTTGACTGATATTATTTATTCCCCAGAGTGGCTAGGAGAACCCAGGTGCAAATATGGACTAGCAGGTGAAATTGTTTTTCTACCTGTCCTGTACTTTTCTCCCCTCATTTGGCCTCTCCCATAGGTAAAAGAAATTGAGTTTAGTGGACACAGTGGTGCATGCCTGTAAACCCAGGAGGCTGATGCAGGAGGATTGAAAGTTCAAGGACAGCCTCAGCAACTTAGTGAGCTCTAAGCAGCTTTTGCAAGATCCTGTCTCAAAATAAAAAAATTAAAAGGGCTAGAGATGTAGCTCAGTGGTAAGGTACCCTGGGTTCAATTCCCAGTACCCAAAACAAAACAATTGAGTTCAGATTCCTTTGAAAGTATTCTCAGCCTTTTGCTTATCTCTCTAGTTTGACTCTTCCAGTCATGACATATGTATGAACTTGGAGTACTCCTTTTCTCCCCATCACTTTTTTTTTTTTTTTGGTGCTGGGGATTGAACCCAGGGCCTTCTGCTTGCAAGGCAAGCACTCTACCAGCTGAGCTATATCCCCAGCCCTCCCCATCACTTTTAATTATGGAGAATTTCAAAGGCAGAATGGTATATATCTGTCATCGAGCCCCAACAATCATTGCCCTTGAGCAGTCCATACCAGTCCATACCTCCCTTCATCCTTCCACATGTGTGACTTTGAAGTAAATCTCAGACATCACTCTATAGTCATGCACGTAAGGACAGACCACATACATATACAGCTGTGGTCCCCTGAGATTGTAATGCCTGGTGACTTAGCCACCTTAGTTTGTGTCAGTGTGCACTACGATGCCCGCACAATGATGAAATTGCCTAACAAGGCATTTCTGAGAATATATCCCTGTCATTAAGCAATGCATGACTGTATTTCAAGTATAAATAGTTCAGAATGAACCTGTAGGTAAATATGTGATCACACCCACAGAACTATTGTTAAATGTCTGGTAAATTCCTAATCCCACCCCCCACCCCCCACCCCCGTTTGCTTAACCAGGTCCACAGTGATATCTACACATTGTAATTGATTGACACATTTTTCAGTCTCTTTTAATTAATGCATTTTCCCTCCATTTCTTTTTTATGTCCTTACAAGTTAATTGTTGAAGAAATGGGTTATTGTTTTGTAGAGTTCCCAACAGTCTGGATTTTGCTGAATGCATCACCATGGATGGGGTTTTAACATTCCTCAGTCCTCTATGTTTTCTCTAAATGGGTATTTGGCGCCGCAGTTGTACTGTCCAATGTGATAGCCCTTGTCACATGTGGCTTTTTAGTTAAGGAGGATTAAAAATTAAGCTCTTTGGCTACACTAGCTGCTTTTCTAGTGGCTCCCATATTGAACAGTATAGAACAGAATCTTTTGATCACCATTAGAAAGTTGTATTGGGTAGTTCTGTTCTACATGCTTGATCAGATTTATTTTATTTTGGCTAGAATATGTTGCTGTGGGGTTGTATGTTTCCATTAAGAGGCACTGAATATTTGTTAGCAGATGTTAAGCTCAGTGCCTAAATATTTTGGATTATCAGAAATTGCAAAACAGTGATATTCCTGTTCTGTTCTTCGTTTATGAGCTTACATATTTTTTTCTTTTCCTTTTTTGGTTTTGGGGATTGAACCCAGAGTCTTGTGCATGCTAAACATATGCTCTACCACTGAGCACATCTCCAGCCTCCTGGCCTATTTATTTATTTAATACCTTTGTTTTACTTTTTTTTTTTTTAATGTGGTGCTGAGGCTCAAACCCAGTGCCTAACATATGCTAGGCAAGCATTCTATCCTTGGGCTACAACCCTAGACCATTTTTACAGAGAGACTTCCCCCATCTACTATTTGGTTTCTTATTGGGACAGTTCATCCAGGAAAGGCAGAAGAATGCTTGATTTCTTTCTGTTATTTATGAACGAAGATAATCAATTGGTTAACCAAAATTCTCCAGTGATGGCCAATTAGTTATTTCTAAGCATTGTTGTGAATCATGGTTTTAAGTTGTTTTTAAAACCATCCATTTCATATTAGGAGGGAACATAAGTTCTATCTCTAAACTCTCTGCCTGTTATTACCTGTCGGCCAAGACAGAATTGAATACCCTTCCTCTCTCTCCAGTGAAACTTGCTGACTATCTTTCTGGTTGTATATTTGACTAACCAGACATTTTTTTTTTTTTTTTTTTTTTTTAACAGTACTGGGGATTCAACGCAGGGCCTTGCTTGCTAGGCAAGTGCTCTACCTCTGCATCCCCAGCTCTTTTTCAAAAATGTTGAGGTAGAGTCTCACTAAGGTGCTGAGGCTGACTTTGAACATGTGATCCTCCTGCCTCAGCCTCCCATGTAGCAGGAATTACAGATGTGCAGAACTCTGACTAGACTTCTTAAAGTGTTTTCATCAAAGCCAGGGAACACCACCTACTGTGCTTATTTCCTCAACACCTGGCAGTAGTGCCTGACTCATAGGAGGATACAAATCAAATCAACACAGAACAGGAATGCAGGCAGGGAAGACAATAGTCCCTAGACATGAGTGACAGCACTGAAGGAAAACACAGGAAAGAAGAGAAAAGGGGGGATCCGGAAAAATGCTGAGAATGAATTATCAAGGTTAATTTATTCATTCATTCATTTAGTTAGTTTTTAAATAAATATGTAATTTAGCTAATTTATTTTGTTGTACTGAGAATGAAACCCTGGGTCTTGCACATTCAAGGCATGTTCTCCCACTGAGCTACATTCCCAGCCCCTCATACCAGTTTTAAATTTGCATAAAGGTGAAGTGGATTTTTATTGTTAGAAGGGATGGTGTGAGTTGAATTGCAGATAACAGAATCTGCAGCAGCTAATTAAAACAAAGAATGAGTAGTAATATGGGACTAAATGAGCCAAACTGGGCTCCCAGGAATGATTCTAAGAGCCCCTCTGTAGAAACTGAGTCACCCATGGAGCTATGACTGCTGCCCAGTTAGGAAGCTGCTGCCTCTGTGGCTTGTTGCTTCTGCTAGTGAAGAGTGTTAGCCACTGTCTCCTGCCTGCAACTGGGCAGAAGGCCAGTTAACTCAGGGTTAAAATCAAATCTCCTAATAAATGTGTGTAATTGGTAGAACTCAAGTCTCCTCTTAAACTCTAGCTGCCAGGGAGTCTGGGAAATGTAGTTTGTGGCTCTCTAGCCCCTCTATAGTACAGGAAGGCCCAACAAAAGAAGTTGGAATAGATATTGAGATTGTCCAATCCTACGGTTCACTGCTGGGAACTTGGAAACTTAATGTGGCCCAGACTCCCTACGTTCAGAATAAGAATGGAAAAGCCCAGAAAGTTTTCATTATTTGCAGTTGTTAGCACCAAAGCCCTTCCACAGACTCCGAGTTTCTATTTTGGGATAGAATTTTCTGAGGTGATAGAAAAATTCTACCCCACATTTTCATTGAATTCCTCACAGTGGCAGAGCCCAACCCAGGAATCTTTATTTTAGCGTTTTGGTGCATTGTGGGACCACTACTCATCTGATATGACAGCCGTGGTCAACATGTAGCTTTGACACTTCAGCCTTTATTGAGTCTGATGTTAGGGAATCTGAAGCTGTTCCTCACCATGATACAAGGTGAACTATGAGATTCATTTCTTCTCTCCCCACCCCCCCATATCAAGCTCAGATCATGGACCTGCCCTGCCCTGACCTGTACCGTGGAGAGTAATGCAAGTTTGTAGACAATGGATCACTTTCAAAACCTCAGTGTGGGCACCTTACAGGCCAGGTGACCACCATTCAGGTTATATGTCTTTGAGCCTCAGTTTCATCTTCTGGATTATAAGGAGGTATTTCCTTCACCAGCTCTATTCTGCCTTGTTAGGGGAGTTGTGAACAGGACCTGGAGGGAAATCTGAATTCAAAAGGAGTTGGGAAAATATGCCAGTTTAGCATGATGTGAGCATTCACGCACAGACAACAAGTCAGTGGAAATCTTGTCCAAATGGCTGCTAGAAGGTAGTCTTGGACTCAGAGTATCCTTGAACAGGAAAAAGGACCATTGATTTTTTTTCTTTTTTTAATGGTGCTAAAATGGAACCCAGTACTGTACCACTAAGCCACAATCCCCAGTCCTAGGACCATTAATTTAATAAACTGTTCTAGTGGAAAAATCATAATGGAAAATAGAGTTGTTCCCTCTTTTAGTTGGTTTTCCTTTAGAAGTTTGACAGGTAAGTGATATTAGCTAGCTTTGAAGTTGGTCACAGAGCCAGCTAAGGTCCCTGCTTCCCTGGGTGCTCCTGATGTTTTCAGCAACCCTAATACAATGATCAGTTTGTTTTTGCCTGTTCTTTTTAGAAGGACTTGAGGGGAATTCTGCTTGTTTTTTAAAACAAAAGCTGAGATCTTGCAGAGAAAAAGACTGAACAGAAGGACAAGGCAAGCAGAAAGCTTGGGAAATTTCTTGTTTGCTCTTCATCTTTCTTGCCCTGAATTAATTTCCAGACAGATGTCCTTTCCCACTCTATACTGTGGTACCCCACTTCATTAATAAGCCTTTGCAAGTGATAATTTTGGATTAAGGGTGAGACTATTAGGCTTTTTCAGAAAGTAGCATGGTGTAAATACCGTCCCTGGCAGGTCTGGAACAGTATCCTATAATTAAATGCATTAATAATTTCTGTATCAAAACACATGAATGTTGACACTACATGGAATAGAGTCTGTGCATATCTTCACATCAGCTCAGGTCAGATTTCACTCCACAGGGAAACAGAAGAGAATGTTGGTTTTCAGAGCTTTTGGGATTATAGCGTTGTGGATGAAGGACTGGGGGTTTGTAGCTCACGCTGAAGATTAGTTCTCTTTTTCAAAAATTGCAGAGGGAAAAATTCAAAAGCACATTGAGAAACTAAAGATTTTTGACCAATTACCTTTTATTTAGGATCGTAGATTTTTGGAGCTTGTTTAATTGCAATACGACCTAACACATGCCAAGTCTTTTTAAAGTAGCTTATCTTCTTTAATTCCTTAATTTATTTCCAAGAGGCAAATATTGTTCATATTTTACAAGTGATGAAATTAAGGTTTAGAGGTTATGTAACTTGCCTACATCCCCCAGGCTATAAGCTGTGGAGCAGGAATTGAACTTAGGAAATTGGAAAACAGACCCTACTCTTAGCTTCTGATACTGCTAAAGAGATCATACAGGGCCATTTATTATGTTTACATGTGGGGAAGCTATAACTCAGGGATATTAAATGACATTTCACATCACACAAATAACCAGGGCCAGGTTTATTTTCTTCAGTCCTTCGGCATTTATTGGATTTATTCCACAATCATAACCAATGTGAATAAAATGTGACTTGTCTAAGTTTAGATCTCAGATGTAATTGGTCTATTATTTGTCATTTGGAGTAATAAGGGAAGACTGGCTAACTCTTCTTTGAACTTTGAGGAGGTAGAGTGTTAGGTACAAACCTGTGTAAACAATAAAGGTGCCCAATGAGCAGACATGTGACCTGGGGAGGAAGAACAGGTCCTCTGGCCCATACAATGTCCTTCCAGGAATCCGAAGCGTCTTCTGTGACATGCATCCCATCCTGGGAGAGAACTCTTAGGAATGTGACAGATCTGGACTGGGGTGCAGCTCAGTGGTGGAGCATGAGCTCAGCATGTACAGGGCAGTGGCTCCCATCCCCAGCACCAGAATGAATAAAAGGAAGTAATTAAGTAAGTAAATATTTATGAAATGTGGCAGATCTGGTATTCTGGAGAGAATTTGATACATTTGTTACTGCTTCACTTTACCCATTCTTGATGCACAAGTAACCCCAAATTTAGTAATTAAAAGTAATCTATATTGTATCTTCTACTTTTGAAGGCTCAGCTGGGCAGCTTTTACCTGGAGCTTCTCTTGTGGTTGCAGCTAGATGGCAGCTGGGGCTGGAGTTTTCCTGGGCCTTCACTGGTCTAGATATCCAGAAGGGCTCACTCAGAGGACTGGCAGTTGATATGAACTGCCCCTGCCTCCAGTCTTTTCCTAGTTGCTTTGATTGAGTGGGTTTACCTTCATTTTTTTAACAAATACCTTCTGATGCACATACAGGTAGTTTTCAGGCTCTTACTATTATGGACCAAATTTCGAGGCACAAGATGTAAAACATATTTTTTGGAATAAATTTCATATTTAGGAATTTATCCTGCAAATATCCCTTCCTATTTGAGAAATGAAGGGTCTGGCAGCTTGGCTGATAGTCTGGCAGAAGCTCACTTCATCAGCCATAATCTTTCACCACTTAACCTTGCATTTTCTTTCAACAGGCTCTCTGTAGGCTTTCAATAAAATTTGCTAGCATCCGGTGGCTGTGTTGGTCATAGGGGTGGCATGCAGTGCTTTGCGAATGGCAGGGTGTACCTCCCAGTGAATTTCCTAACTCAGTCTCTTTGTGGTGGCTGTTTTCCATGCCATGAAGTAGGGATTTATCAAAAGATGGAGAAATAGGAAAATAACCTTCGCTGAGGGATACTTGGAGAATTTCAGTTTTTGCTGTAAGAAAACCACAGGAAAACTGGGCATGGTGGTACACATCTGTAATCTTAGCTACTCAGGAGACTGAGGCCAGAGGATCATAAGTTCAAGTCCAGCCTGGGCAACTAAGCAAGACCCTGTCTCAAAATAAAATAAAAAGGACTGGGGATGTGGCTTTGTGGTGGAGCACCCCTTAGTAGTCCCTGTATTAGAGGGATGAAAAAAGGAGAAAAAGAAAAGTATTGTCCTGAGTATGTAGCTTGGTGGTAGAGTACTTGCCTAGCATGCAAGAGGACTTGGGTTTGATTCCTAGCAACACCAGGGGGAAAAAAATAAAAAGAATTTACCAAAAAGGTCAAGGTAAATAAAAAACAAACAATAGTTCAGGTTTTCGTTGTGGTTGGCAAGACATTCAAAAGACAGTTCAGTTCTAGGAACTGCACACAGTGGCATATGGGTATTATTCCAGTGATTCAGGAGGCTGAGGCAGGAGGATCACAAGTTCAAGGTTAGCCTTGGCCACTCAGGGAGGACATCAACAACTTAGCAAGACTCAAAATACAAAGAACTGGAGGTGTAGATCAGCAGTAAAGCACCCCTAGGTTCAACCTAGGTACACAAAGTTAAAAAGAGAGTCCTGGAAAGTTTACAGACTTTCTGTTGGAATTATGAGGGTCAGGTGTCTCAATGCTATTTCATTAGCCCCTCACTGTCTCTCACAGGACCTTTACCTTATGGGGATGTGACCTTCAGAAGCTCAAAGTACTTGTGGGCCATGTTTCCTCTCTTAGAGAAATCCCTTGAAGGGAGGCAGTGATCAGGTAGGGGCTACTGGTCTAGGAGACCACGTCCTGGTGCCAGGAAAACCTTGGACACAGCTGGGTCTCCCTTGGGTCAGGGCCAGCCCCTTCCTCTTTGGGAGAGGCAGGACAGAGGTAGGGCAGCAGCAGTTCTGAGGTGTGAGGCAATAAGGGGTCCAAGGTGGCCTCCCAGTTAGGCCGTCAAACTTGACCCCTGTGACTGCCCTTTGCCTTCCAGGGGTGCCCTCCTGTCCTCTGAATGTCCCCAGCTCCATTAGGACCCCCCAAGGTGGACCCCTGAGGGGACCTGCCTTTCTCCACTACTACTGCTTTCTCCATTAAACACTTTCCATCCTCTGGCTGCCCCCACTGAACCACACATAGTCACATAGTCCCTTCTTTCCCACTCTCTCCTCCCCGAATGCTCTTTGCCATTTACCTGTTTTCCTCCCTCATCTCTGTCTAGCTGAGGAGTCCATTTCCTCTGGAACCATCTTCCCTGGGATTCCACACCTGGTGTTGGTGCTCGTCCAAGATGCCTCTGGGCTTATCGGATGTCCGTTGACTTCTCTGCTCCCTGCTTAGACTGTGGCAGTGAGCCACCTTGTTGACTGTATTGCCTCTGACTCTGAGCACAGGGCTTGTTTCAGATCAGCCCTGAGACAAATTAAACTCCAAGCAAATGAGAATGAACGGAGGGGCTGTGGGTGTGGCTCAGTGGTAGAGCACTTGCCTAGCTTGTGTGAGGCCCTAGGTTCAATTCCCATAAACCACAAAAAAAAAAAAAAAAAAAAAAAAAGAGGCAAACTAGAAAGCCCTGCTCTGGGGTCTCGTGCTGTCCTTGAGACTTCCTGCATTCTGCCACCTGCTCCCAGCTGCCTGTTAGCACTCACTGAATGCCCCAGCCCAGAGCTAACCTCGGGGCTTTGGGGAGGAAGGTAAGAATGTAAGTGGACACTCGGTGACTGTCCTCAAGGCCTTGAGCTGAGGAAACCATGTGAACTCTAAGGGAACATGTGTGCATAATGAAACCTCTGGAATGAAGTGGAATGGAGTACAGTTGGCCCTCCCTATCAGCAGTTTCCACATTTGTGTGTTCAACCAATTGCCTGTTGAAAATGTTCTAAAAAATCTTTGTACTGAATTATGTATAGACTTTTTTTCTTGCCATTATTCCCTAAACAATATGTCTAACAACGATTCATATAGCATTTATATTATACTAGATATTTAGAGATGGTTCAAATTATATAGGGTTTTGTGTATTGGTTATGTGTATGAGGGACCTGAGCATCCACAGATTTTTATTATCTGCAGGGAATCCTGGCACCAATTCCCAAAGGATGCCAAAGGACGATTGTATTGAACTCAGGGCTCAAATTCTAGCCTCACTTTTTTCTTTTTCTTTTCTCTGTGTTAGGGATTGAATCCAGGGCCTTGCATGTGCTAGGCAAGCTCTCCACCACTGAGCTAACCCCTTCTCACGGGCAGTGCAGTACCAGCTACAGGAGTATCTCCTGGGCGCTGGTTAGAAATGCTGTACCTCAGACACCACCAGATTTCCTGAACCAGAGTCTGCATTTTAGCAAGCCTCCTGGGATTCCCTCAAGTGTGGGTACCCTCAAGTCTGAGAGGCACTGGTTTAATGGGGACAGGAAACAAGAGTTTGGGCATGGGCAGCCACATTTGGAGAAGGTGGTGTCAGCGAGGGAGCAGTTGAGCTGGGTCTTAGAGGGGGCAATACCTCCTCTCAGATGATGAAAGGAGGATATTTGAAGCTAAGAGAGTGTCGAGCCAGGAAAGGACCAGCTCTTCCTGTTAATGATGATTAAGTGAAGATAGGCTTTTCTTTGCCGCGGGGTGTATGTGTGCTAGAGATCAATCCCAGATCCTCACATGCACTAGACAAGCCCCCTACCACTGAGCTACATTCCCAGCCCTTAGGGGAACAATTTTGGTAGAACAATGAATCCATCTTCTAAAGGATCTGATCTGGTGACTTTTGAATCTTTCAGATCTATATTTTTCATTATATAGATAGAGACTCACTTTTCTTCCTAAAGACAGCAAATACGGTTGAGAAAGCTCTGCAGTTCCAACAGAGGTTGGAGTTTGATGTGAGTTTATGCAATAATAAAGTTGTGAGGTCCTGATGAAGTCACTTCCCCAAGTGATAATTTTGTTCGTTCTTGATTTTGTAGATCAGGAACTGGGCACAGCTTGGCTAGGCAGTGTACTCTGGATAGCATTAGCTGGGGTCACCAGCATTAGCTGGGGTCACTCACTGAGCTGGTGGCTGCCCTGGGTTGGATGAGAACATCCGAGGAGAGTTTATCCATATCTGGCACTGCAGCATGGCCTCTGGCTCTCCACATGGCTAGCTTGGGCTTCCTTAGAGGGTGGTGGCCTTGGACTTCTCAGAAGGCCTATGGCCTCCCAGAAGAAAGTAGTGGAAGCTGCAAAGCCCCCTAAGAACTGGAGTTGACACTTTATTATTGTACTCTCTTGGTCCCAGTGGTCATAAACTCTGCCCAGAATCATTTCTTTTTTTTTTTTTTTTTTTTTGGAACCAGGGTTTGAACTCAGGGACACTCGGCCACTGAGCCACATCCCCAGCCCTATTTTGTATTTTATTTAGAGACAGGGTCTCACTGAGTTGCTTAGGGTCTCACTAAGTTGCTGAAGCTGGCTTTGAACTCGTGATGCTCCTGACTCAGCCTCCCAAGTCGCTTGGATTACAGGCGTGCGCCACCGCGCCCAGCTCCAGATTCATTTCTTGATGGATGGAGCAACACAGAGGTACAGGGAGGAAGGAATTGGTTGGGGTTTTCTTTGGGGGTATCTACAATGGACCCAGATGCCTTCCTTCTGCTTCTCCATCTTTAGCCCTTACTTTTACCTCAAGGTCCAAAGGGGCTGTTGGAGCCACTCCTTCCCTCTTAAGGAAATTTCTATTTCATTAGTCGGGTGGTCACATGGCCACATCTTGTAAGGCGGTTGTAAGACAGCTAGAAATCAGAGGTCTTCTGAGAGAGAAGGGGAGAATGAGAGTCAGAAGGATCTGCCAGTTACTGTTTCTCCTTCTCCAAAATCAAGCCCGCTTGGAATTTGTAGGGGAAAGAAGCCACGACCAGACCAAACCTAGAGACGCAGGGAGGCAGGTCACCCAAGTAATTCCCCTGGACCCTCACGACCTCTCTCTGCTCCCAGTTCACCACAGGCACGTGCAATGATTCAGTGATTCACAGCTGTGACCTGTGTGGCAAAGGCTTCCGCCTGCAGCGCATGCTCAACCGTCACCTCAAGTGCCACAACCAGGTAAAAAGACACCTGTGCAACTTCTGTGGCAAGGGCTTCAACGACACCTTCGACCTGAAGAGGCATGTCCGCACGCACACAGGTGAGGCTGGGGCCATGTGCTTTGCTCTCAGGGAGTTCCTGTGCCTTCTCCTTTGAGAGCCAACTCAGGATGTGGAGCAGGGTCCCATTTCTGGAAAGGTCACAAGACTGAGTGTTTGGCGCCAGCGCATCTGGGTTCATTTCCTGACTCTACTGCCTGCCAGCATGCCAAGCATACCACCTCTTGCTGCCTATTTTTGCCCCTGTAAAATGGGGATAATGATATATGTGCTCGTGAGGCTCAAAGCAACATATTCTGAGAATTATGATGCATGAAACAAATGCTGGGGGATATTGTAGTTCAGGCCCCCTGGTCCCGACTGCTGGAATTGATTCTGTGGTCCTACTATCAGTATTTTATTCCTCTTTCTTGGGAAGTAAGCCTGCCTTACTTATATAGCATCATGTTCCTCCTAAGAGATCAAAAGAAGAAAGTGCTCAGCTCACTTAGAATTGACCTGAGCCTCCTATGTGAGCTTGGCAGATAAGCATCTTCCATTTGGGCCTCCCATTTCCTGGCCTTCCCCTCCCACCCTCTTTTTAGAGCTGGGGATGGAACTCAGTGCCTCACATGTTAGGCAAGTGCTCTACCACTTAACTACAGAGAATGGGGAGGGGGTGCCCTTGGGCCTCATTCCCAGCCCTTCTGATCAGTCACAAGCCTCATTAGTTTTATCTTAGGGATATCTGGCCTCTAGGCTTCTCCACTTGAGGCCCATAGTCCACACCTTTGCCCCAGTAATCCCTTGAGGAGAATTTTTAAGGATGCCATTTCCCTGCTAAAAAAATTTCCAACTCTGTGCAGAATGAAATCCAGACTCCTCATCTCTCATTTTTTTTTTTTTTTTATACCAGGGATTGATACTGGGGATGTTTAAACCACATCCCCAGCCCTTTTTTTTTGTATTTTATTTAGAGGCAGGGCCTCGCTGAGTTGCTAAGTGCCTCACTAAATTTCTGAGGCTGACTTTGAACTTGTGAACCTCCTGCCTCAGCCTCCCGGGTTGTTGGGATTACAGGTGTGTGCCTCCACGTCAAGCTCTCATCTCTCATCTTGATGAGCCTCATGCAAAGTCCTTCACAATCTGCATCACTGTTGTCAGATCCCCATTCTATTACAGCCTAACCCTCCCCACATCTACCCCATCTAATCCTCTCAGAACCTCCCTCAGGTCATCCTATCCCATCCCATCCCAACCCATTTCCATTCATCCTATTCTATCTCATTTAAACCCATCTCATCTTAACCCATCTAGGTTGCCACCTACCCTTCTAACAACCTCATAGAATTTACCATGTGTAGTGAGCCTAATCCTCAAGTCCTTTCAGAATTTAGGGTTTTCATGAAGATAGGAGAATCTCCACTCTTCCCTCCAGATGGGGCTCCCAGTTCCTCACTCACCCATAATGCCATTCTTAAGTCCTCCGTATTCCCTTTTCTTTCCTAGTTCTTACCGCATTTTATTGTTCTTAGGATACTGGATGTGAGCTGCCTTCCTGGCCAGGGAAGAGTGTTCCCCAACTGAGAGAGTGAATTGCTGTACTAAAAGATACCTTTTTTTTCCTTTTAAAATATTTTTCTTTTGGTGCTGGGAATTGAACCCAGGGGCACTTTACCATTGAACTATTTTGTTATTTTGAGAGAGAGTCTCACCAAGTTGTGGAGACTGGCCTCAAACTTGCAATCCTTCCACCTCAGCCTTCTGAGAGCTGAGATTATAGGTGTGTGTCATGATGCCTGGCTATAAAATATTTTTCTAAAGTGAACTTTTCATTGAAATGTAACATACATCTAGACAAGCGCACACATCACAAGTGCCTAGATCAATGAGTTTAGGAGTTTTTACAAAGTGAATATGTCCATGTATCTGGCGTCCAAGATAGGAATCAGAATGTTTTCTGCTTCCTCCTAGTCACCCCCTCCTGCCCTCCAAGGGCAGCCACTTATCATGACTTTTAACTGCAAAAATGATTTGCCTGTTTTGGAACCTGAAATAATGGACTCCTATAGTATATACTCTCTGGCATTGTTTGGCTATAGACTTCTTTTGTTTATTTATTTTTAATTTTTTTTTTAGATGTTGATAGACCTTTATTTTATTCATTTATTTATACGTGGTGCTGAGAATTGAACCCAGTACCTCACACATGCTAGGCAAGCGCTCTGCCGCTGAGCCACAATCCCAGCCCGAGACTTCTTTTATTAATAGCTAAGATGCCTTCTATCCCAGTGAATCAAGGCCAGGCTGACCACTAGGGTGAGTGTGGACAAAATGCTTAGGGAGTGGTGGGGGTCTGATAGGTGATGATAGGTGATGATAGGGCTTGGCAGGGCAGTGTAGGGTCCTGGAGAGTGGGAAGGGTCACAGAGTAGTTGCAAAGCTGGGCCTGCAGGCGGGTGGCCCCAGGGGCAGGAGGAAATCAGGCACTACTTATTAGGTCATTTGCCATTGGCTGCCTGGAAAGTTTCTCAGCTTCTTCATCCCTATCTGAGGATACCTCTGAGGACATGGCCTGTATATTCTGCTCCTCACCTGGTAGATTCTGCCATCACTCCCCTAACCACAGCCTCTAGGACAAAGTGAAGGGGGCTCAGGGAACATGGAGAGCTATTGATACCTTCAGTTGTAATGAACATTAAAAAATAAATAAATAAATAAATAAATAAATAAATAAATAAAGTTGGGGATGTAACTCAGTGGTAGAGCACTTACCTAAAATGCGTGAGGCCCTGGGTTCAATCTCCAGTACTATGATTAAAACAAAAACAAAAAGCTGGGTGCCTTGGTACATGCCTATAATCCCAGCAGCTTGAGAGGCTGAGGCAGGAGGATCATGAGTTCAAAGCCAGCCTCAGTAGCAAGGCCCTAAGGAATTCATCGAGACCCTGTCTCTAAATAAAATATAAAAAAGGGCTGGGGATGTGGCTCGGTGGTTAAGTGCCACAGAGTTTAATCCCTGGTATAAAAAAAATAAAATAAAATAAAGTAAAACAAAAACTAAACCTCAGGTCTGTGTTAGCTGACCATGAGACTGTCTACATCACTTACCTTCTCACCTTCACTTTTCTTTTTCTTTCTTTCTTTTTCCTTTTTTTTCCATTTTTGGTACCAGAGATTGAACATATACCTGCAATCACAAGTAACAACTCATGAGACTGAGGCAGGAGAATTGCAAGGCACCCTCAGCAACTTAGTGAGACCTTTTCTCAAAATTAAAAAGGCTGGGGATGTAGGTCAGTAGTAAAGCTACTGGGTTCAATCCCCAGTACCAAAAAAAAGCAAGTGCTTAGTAGATTTTATTATTAGTAGTAAAAGTTGCAGTAATTGCAGAGGTTTCCTGAGAACCCAAGATGTAGCAGGCCTTCTGTGCACACTCAGCTCTGTAATCAGGGAGGTCTCAGCCAACAGAGGGAGAAATACCCCAAACATCCTCCTGTTTCACAAAGTGAAGTATCAGAGGGGCCAGTAAGAAGAAAAAGTGGCCACATGTCACTGGAACACCCGGCAAGTGCAGTTTTTCTGATGGCATACCTGGAAGGCTTCTCAGATGAGGTGGCCTTTCGACTGGACTTGAAGGATGAGTGAGAATTCCATGACTGGACAGAAGGAATGGGAAGGCATTGCAAGTAGGGAGTGTCTTGGTTTGAGTTATCCCAGAAGAGGGCCCCAACACAAGGATTTGGGTGTGCATAGTTTATTTTTGAGGTAATCCCAGGATGGTAAGGGAATGGGGAGGGGAGATAGGGAGAAGAAGCTAATATGAGTGCATTAATAATGAGCAGGTTATCACTGTGAGCAGCTGGGGCACCATCCCACCAGGGACCCTCTGAGGAACCACATAGAATGCACCCCAGGTGCTAGACTGGAGTCACAAGAGGATTGCAAATTTGAGGCCAGCCTTGGCAACTTAGTGAGACCCTCTGCAATTTGGTGAGACCCTGTCTCAAAATAAAGGACTGGGGATGAGAATGCACCCCAGCTTGCTCCAGGGGTAGGGAAGCTGAGATATTGTTCTGTCTACCTCCATTTCACCTTGACTAGGGGTTCGCCCTGGGACCTTCAATACCCAGGCAGCACCCCTGCCCCCAGCCCTTTGCAAACCTGTCATGTTTCCTGCAGGTAGAGAGATGCTGGAACCATCTGAGATGCTGAGTTGATATGTATAAGGCATTGACAGTGTCTGCACCAGGGAGGCAGAAGAGTTAGCAGGTGAGGGTAGTGGGAGACTCCTTCAGATGGCCAGCATGCCATGATGATGATCCCATCATCTCAAACAACCCCAAGGAGCCATTACTATTTTTATTACCCCCATTTTATAGATGAGGAAACCAGGCCTGGAGAGCTGAGGTGATCCATATGTGGTAGGGTTGGGAACCAAGTCAGTCTGGTCCTTAAGTTTGAGGTCATTTATCTTCTGCAGGATCCCTGTCTGTTTTTTTTTTGTTTTGTTTTGTTTTTTGGTTTTTTTTGGAACCAGGGATTGAACCCAGGGGCACTCCACCACTGAGCCACATCCCCAGCCCTATTTTGTATTTTATTTAGAGACAGGGTCTCACTGAGTTGCTTAGGGCCTCGCTAAGTTGCTGAGGCTGGCTTTGAACTCGCGATCCTCCTGCCTCAGCCTCCCAAGTCGCTTGGATTACAGGTGTGCGCCACTGCGCCTGGCTAGGATCCCTGTCTCTTTGTATCTCAGGGCCTTCTGGCATTCTTCTTGAGGCAGGTGTCTCACCAGCCTGCCACCCTGCAGTTTCTAGAAGCCTGTTTAGTTCTGGAGGAAGGTAAGATAAAGGGGAACTCAAACCAGGCATGGACTGTGTGCTGCAGCACAGGAGTTGGTAGGTTGCAGAGAAGCCTGTGAGTGTGTGTGGCAGTGTGCTGGGGTGTCCTCTGTCCACAAAGTGGGCAGGGAAGGGGGAGGCCTCTACCTTCAGGCTCCCAGCTTCTGTTCCTCAAAGGTGAAACTTCTGGTGATTCTTACAAACATAGCTGAAAGTCTCATAAGTTGGTGAATGAATAGACTTTCCAGCTGATGCTTTTGTAAAGGTCTTCACCCAGTTTGTCCCACTGGGGAAAAGGCCTAGGCATGTCTAGGAGTGGAGAATGTGGAGCTGTGCCAGCCAGGACAGCAGCCACAGTCTGTATATGACTACGGAGCCCCTGCAATGGGGCTGAACTGAATTGAGAAGTGGTTTAAGCACAAAACAAACACTGGATTTTTGAAGACTTCCTGCAAAAGGGGGTGGGAGGTAAAAATCTCAATTTTTAATGTGGATTTTACTTTGAAATAATATTTTGGATATATTGAGTTAAAATATATCATTAAACTGGGTGAGGTGCCAATGCCTGTTATCTACTGACTTGAGAGACTGAGGCAGGAGGATTGCAAGTTTGAGGCCAGCCTCAGCAATTTAGCAAGACTGTCTCAAAATTAAAAACAAAACAAAAACACACTACCAACAAAAAATATATCATTAAAGTTAATTTCAGGGGCTGAGGTTGTGGCTCAGTGGTAGAGCGATTGCCTTGCAAGTATAAGGCACTGGGTTTGATTCTCAGCACCACATAGAAATAAATGAATAAAATAAAGGTCCATCAACAACAAAAAAAATCAAAAAAATAATTTCAGCTGTTTCTTTGTATTGGTTTTGATGAAACCACTGGAAAAATTTAAATTACATAGTGGCCTGCTTTTTAATTTCTGTTGGAAAGCACTAAGATAATTGAAGTCTGTAGACAACTATTTAAAAAATGCTAATTTTCACTCTCAAAGTAGTCAACCAGTAGCATTATGGAAATAACTTGGACCTGTTGTCCTGCTCCCCACTCTTTTTGGGTACTAGGAATTGAACCTAGGGGTGCTTTACCACTAGGGGTAAAGATACATCCCCAGCCCTTTTAATTTTTTATTTTGAGACAGAGTCTTGCTAAGTTACTTAGGGTTAGGGTCTTGCTCAGTTGCCCAGACTGGCCTCCAACTTGTGATCCTTAGAACAGGGCATCTAAGAAAGACTTAAAACACAAAGGGAACTTCTTGGAAAAGATTCAGGGAAACCAGAGCCTGAAAATGTCTTACATTAATATCCAAACAGATGAAAGAAAAGATTAGGTCTCCTTTTTTGGAATATGACCTCATCAGGAGAGTAAGTGGGGGGTGGGGGGCAGGGGATGAGTGTGATGGGGGTGGGGTGTGAGTTAAATGACATCTGACTGAAGATGGGAAAAGAGAAACCAACTGCTGTAGAAAAAGCTCCTGTACCATTTTATAAAAATGTATCAGCAAATGAATGATTGTTTTTAATCCAGATTGTCTTCCGTCTTGTTCCCTGGGAGCAGCTTCTGATCAAATGAACTGTGGAGGGGAAGCTCTCGGAAGGAACCTGTCAGGACTGAGGGAAGTGAGCTGGGTCAGAGGAAGGGTCTGGGCAGTGGTGTGGTCTCGGAGTCTAGTCTCAATCCCATCCTTGGGCCTCTGGAGTATGAATGACACCCTAAAGTTGTTCTGTCTCCAGGGGGACCTTTCTATGCCCTTTTCAGTCAGACATGGCAGATGGTCACATCTCCCCTGGGCTTCGGGGAAGTCAGTTTCCTTGGAGAATTGATTAGCCAGGAGCAATTAGCTGCCAGCACACACTGCAGCTGGTGATATGCACTGGCCCAGAAAGGGGGTCTGGAGAGAGAACCAGCATCACCCACAACAGACATTAGAGGGGAAATTACTGTATTCCAGAGGAGTGGACAGGATCACTGAGGCCAGGAACTATGGCTGTTGACCCACCTCAGGTCAACAGAGGACGTGCATAGAAACATCAGAGATGTGATGGTGTGTGCAGTTCACAGCCTGTGAAAATCACCATGGGCCTGTTTTTATAGAATATTCTTTTGGATTTATTTAAGTGTTTGAACCACCTGGGATACTTCCTAAGAAAGGCTATCTGTTGATGTAATTGATTTGCTTTTGGTAGAGGGGAGATCTGTATTTTAGAGTAAAAAGTAATAACTGAGTACGTCCTGGACTTGGTGCTTAGTGTTCACGTGCTTGCTACTCAAAGTGTAGCACCTGGGAACATGTTGGAAGTGCAGCCTCACCCTGAGTGTTTTGATGTGTCATGTCAGCCTCACCATTTTAGGATAGTGTTTATTGAAAGTATTTTATGCCAGTCAGGGTGGCTCATGCCTATAAGTGACTTGGGAGGTTGAGGCAGGAGGATGGAAAGTTCAAGGCCAGTCTTAGCAACTTAGTGAGACCCTGTCTTAAAATAAGAAGGACTGAGGATATAGAGGACTTGTGAGACCTTGGGTTCAGTCCCTAGTATTGCAAAATAGATCAGTGAAGCTGTAGAGAAGAAAGTCATCTTCAACAATAGAAAAGGAGAACATCCGTGGGGTTCCTGGCTCAATCTTGGTGAGGAGGTATGGCCCAGCGAGGTAATAAATTCATGTTGATTAATATACTCATAACTCCAGCTAGAATAAAGGAGGCCATTTACATGCCATTCCTGTGGAAGCTCCTGAGTTTCATAGAGAGAAGCTGAGGAATTCAGATTTGAGGTCAGGGGGTGGGGAAGGGGGCACTGGCCAAAGCTGCTGTGTGGGCTCCACCCATGGGACAGGACAGGACTCCCTCTTGTCTTATCTTCCATCGGGGGCTACATTGAAAGGGATGAGAAGGCAAACAAATCCCATCTTGATTAAAGAAGAGAAAACAATGGTGTCTTTGTTGGGAGCCTAATGGGAAGGATTGACTGGACTGGGAAAAATGCAGATTGAGAGAAGTTTGGAGCAGGGCAACTGGAGGAAAAAATCAAGTATGCACACTATAGCGGCCTGAGGGCTTGCTTGTAGAGTTGCCTCATCCAGTTAGCAAACGGTCTCCTCTCCCTGTTTTACTATTTTTTACTTGAACTTATTTTTTAGCAAAAAAAAAAAAAAAAAAAAAAAAGTTCACATGGGGAAAATCAAGAGGGGAAAAAGTAAGCCTCCTTCCACTAGCCCAGGCCCAGTTGCACTCATGAAAGCTCAAGTTTTATTTTCATTTAATTATTTTCCAGAAGTTTTTAATGCACATTGTTTTCTTCTTGTTTATATATATATTATATATGTGTGTGTACATATATATGTATATATATATGAAAACATATATAGAGAGATATGAGCTTCCCTTATATCTGCATAGTAAACACATCTTACTCTCTTTATTAGTTGTCGGAGCATTTCTTTTTTCTTTTTTGGTAATGGGGATTGAACCCAAGTGTGCTTAACCACAGAGCCACATCCCCAGCCCTTTTTTTTTTTTTTTGAGACAGAGCCTCACTAAGTTGCTGAGGCTGGCCTTGAACTGGTGATCTTCCTGCCTCAGCCTCCCAAGTTGCTGGAATTAGAGCATGAGCCACTGTACCCTTTGGGGCATTTCTTAATATGAAATCATGGCAAAATTTCCAACATGGAGGTACGGTCCTTCTCTAATTCCCCAGTGGATGACATTTGTTTACATGTTCAGGTTTGTTTTTAATTTCAGACAATAATGCCATGAATATATATCCTTTGCTTGTGGGAGTCTTTCTATAGTCTAATGTCCCTTAAGTGGAACTCCTGGGCCAAAGGGTAAGAGCATTATGATTTTTTAAAGGGCTTTACCAAATTTCCTTCCCAGGATGTTGCCTTCAGTGTCCACTCCCACAAGGAAGCCTGTAAAAACTTCTTCTTGAAGTTCATGTTTGGATCAAGTTCAGAAAGGGAGCACTTGAGCTGTAGCAAGGAACTTAAGCAGAAAGTTCCAGTAGCAGAAAATTTCCTTGGGGATGTGTCATATGAAGCCTAATTAGGGCCGGGCGCGGTGGCACACACCTGTAATCCCAGCACTTGCTGAGGCAGGAAGATCGCAAGTTCAAAGCCAACCTCAGCAACTTAGCGAGGTGCTAAGCAACTCAGTGGGACCCTGTCTCTAAATAAAATACAAAATAAGGCTGGGGGTGTGACTTAGTGGCCAA
>JAJEJO010002409.1:65502-86184 GCA_020662805.1 Glaucomys volans | reverse complement strand
AGCATGAGCCACTGTACCCTTTGGGGCATTTCTTAATATGAAATCATAGCAAAATTTCCAACATGGAGGTACGGTCCTTCTCTAGTTCCCCAGTGGATGACATTTGTTTACATGTTCAGGTTTGTTTTTAATTTCAGACAATAATGCCATGAATATATATCCTTTGCTTGTGGGAGTCTTTCTATAGTCTAATGTCCCTTAAGTGGAACTCCTGGGCCAAAGGGTAAGAGCATTATGATTTTTTAAAGGGCTTTACCAAATTTCCTTCCCAGGAGGTTGCCTTCAGTGTCCACTCCCACAAGGAAGCCTGTAAAAACTTCTTCTTGAAGTTCATGTTTGGATCAAGTTCAGAAAGGGAGCACTTGAGCTGTAGCAAGGAACTTAAGCAGAAAGTTCCAGTAGCAGAAAATTTCCTTGGGGATGTGTCATATGAAGCCTAATTAGGGCCGGGCGCGGTGGCACACACCTGTAATCCCAGCACTTGCTGAGGCAGGAAGATCGCAAGTTCAAAGCCAACCTCAGCAACTTAGCGAGGTGCTAAGCAACTCAGTGGGACCCTGTCTCTAAATAAAATACAAAATAAGGCTGGGGGTGTGACTTAGTGGCCAAGTGTCCCTGAGTTCAATCCCAGGTTCAAAAAAAAAAAAAAAAAGAAGCCTAATTTGATGTTAGGAATAAAAAACTTGGAAAGAAAGCCACCTGCCTTTTTTTTTTTTTTTTTCTGGTAGTGCTGGTTATTGACCCCAGGGGCAACTCTAACACTGAGCTGCATCCCCAGCCCTTTTTTATTTTGAGACAGGTTCCTGCTGAGTTGCTGAGGCTGGCCTCAAACTTGTGTGTTGCTCCCTGCCGAGCAACAAGGTTCCATGTATCCCCTCTGGACCCGCCAGAGGAGAATACGGGGTCGAGCAGGATGATGAGTGTCGGCGGCCAAGGAACCACACCAGAGCCGGGAGGTCTGTCAAAGCATGAACTCGTTTATTATGGGAAGTTACATGGCTTTTATGTAGGGTGAGGACACAGTGAGATCCAATCAGATTGAGGGTCTGCAAGGCCTGGGGTGTGCACGCAGGCAAGAGTCTCGCGGAACTACTCCTAGCCAACCCTAGGCAGTGAGTCAGGCAGCGTCACGTAAGGGAAGGAGGTTGCCACGAGGGCACTGTCACCATTGCTGTCGCCATTATAGGGTGTGTCCCCCATACTGGTGATCCTCCTTCCTTAGCTTCCTGAGTCACTGGTATTACAGGCATGTGCCACCACTCCTGACCAAAGAAACCCTGTTTTGATAATGCAACAAGTAATATTTTTGGGGGGAGGTAGGTAATGCAGACCTTTGGTGCAGCATTCAAAAGGGCAGAAAATAAGGGAAATCGTCCCACCAGCCACCTAATAACCAGGCTCAAATCCCACCTGGAAAATTATTTTCAAAATTTAAAATTTTTAAAGTAGTATAAATGTTTTAAAAACAAAATTTTTTGTTGTGAAGCAAATAATACAAAAGTACACATGGATATAAAAGTATTCAGTTTAAATAGAGATATTTATATAGGTACCAGACAGCTTGTGGATGGGCTGTGTTTATATTGTGAGCGTTGACCTTGTATCTCTGAGTCCTTAGTATTGCCAAGTACCTTGCATGTGATGTCTCAGTTAACCTTCAAAGCAGCCATCCAAGGGGTAGGAGTGTTATCCCCATTTTAGGGCCAGGCAGCTGAGCCTTGGAGGGGTTAAGCAGTCTGACCAGGGACCCAGTTAATGAGTGGCAGATGTGTGAAGCCTGGCTTTTCGTTGGCCTTGGACTTTGGTACTCATGTAGGTGTCAGTAGGTTAAAGATATCTAGCATGGATGGTGCTTTTCAGTTCCCAGTTTGCACTTTAGAAATGGAGAAGGTTGGCCTTTGCTCCAGAGCACTGAGATGGATGAAGATTCAATGTCAGGGGCTGGGTTTGGTTTTGGTCCCCCTTGCCCAGGGCTCCTGTCTGTCTGTCTTTATTCCCCTGAATGCATGGAGTGGGGAGAGCTTGTTCCCAGACCCAGAAAGGGACACCAAGGAGCTTTGGTGTGACAATGTCTGTCTGCACTAGTGATTTTACTGGGCGTGGGAATGGGAGAGGGGTCAGGTTTACAAGTCACAAACACCCTAACTAGAGCTTTCAGAGCTTATGTCTCCTTTCCATGTTTGTGTCTGTGGGTCACCCAACCTCCAAACCAGGCTCAAATCCCACCTGGAAAAAAACAAAAACCCATGCAAGAGTTCATTCTCCATGGTCCATGTGGGGCAGGTCTCTGAATTCTGTCCTTTGCTCTTTGGCCTTTCTGGGTTCTCTTCAAGTAGAAGATACAGAGGATGCTGAGAGGATGTGTAGGATGAAGAGGGAAAGGAGCCATGGCTCTGAGCACACTGGGCTTAACGGAGCACCACTGGCTTCTCCCAGGAGCAGATCACCCTTTGGGTAGGAACTTTCATGAGGAGGATGGGAAACATCCATTTCTGGGAATCTAGGAGTTTCTTGATCCAGGTTGAAGCCTGATGTCAGTGTATTTTTAGTCTGGACGTTTTAAAACAGCAGCAGATTATTTCCCGCAAGGACAGAAAAGGGCAACTAGTCTCTGGGTAAATTTGCTTTGATGACCTATAGGTTTGAAATCAGGGTTGCTGTTCGACCTGCCAGGAGTGGTGGGAGCCAGCTACCAGCTGCCATACCAACCCCAAAGACCCGGTAATACACGAAGTTTGTATCACAGTGCAAAACATGAAAACCAGAGTGGGCATATTCCTTAGGAGAGACATAGATAGCCCTTACTTTATGGAAAACTTGTCCCAAAGGTGCAACCTCTCTTTTCCATGGTCAGTAGTATTCATTTAAAAACTATTTACTGAGCCGGGTGTGGTGGCACACACCTGTAATCCCAGCACTTGGGAGGCTGAGGCAGGAGGATCACAAGTTCAAAGCCAGCCTCAGCAACTTAGCAAGGTACTAAGCAACTCAGTGAGACCCTGTCTCTAAATAAAATACCAAAAAGGCCTGGGATGTCTCTTACTGGTTAAGTGTGCCTGAGTTCAATCCCCAGTGCCAAAAAAATAAATAAATAAAAACTATTTAGTGAGTACCCATTATATGCTAAGCACTGAGGATGATAAAGGAAGCTGCTTTTGGCAGTTTTCTAGAATGTGTGGAATATAATAAAGGCCTGTGTTTTGTTGATTAGCTGGGATGACATCTTACCAGGACATTGCTCCAACACATTTTTCTTGTGTGGGTGTTGTAGGAAATTGTGTTTCTGAATGTGGACTGAAGAAATATGGACAGGATTTGATTTTTTTGAGGTAGTGGGGTGGAGTAGGGGAGGGATCTTTATTTTCAGTTTTGATTTCTTTGTCACCTGTGTAGTTAAACAAATCAGTAATAATGAACAGAACCGGCTAAGTGGTTCTCTCTTTTTTTGGTACCAGGAATTGAACTTGGCTGTAAGTGGCTCTCTTGACTCCCTCTCTGTAAGCTGTCACTAAGGAACTGGGACATTCAACCTTAAAGAGAAGAGCCTTGGGGCCTGGCTGCCTTCAGATGTCTGAAGTGCTGTCCTTAGGCTTAACTTTGCATTGTTTTGGTCCCATGGTTTTCAAAGAGTGATCCTGGAAGCAGCCTTAGCATCACCTGGGAACTTGTTAAATAGAAACTGTCAGCCCTACCTAAGCCCAGAATCAGAAATTCCTGGGCTGGGACACAGGAATCTTTTTCTTTTCTTTTCTTTTTTTTTCCCCTGTACTGAGGATTGAACTCGGGTACTTTACCACTGAGCTACACCTTTTTTGTTTATTTATTTTTAGTTCAAGACAGGGTCTCATTAAGTTGCTGAGGTTGGCCTCCAACTTGTGATCCTCTTGCCTCAGCCTCTCAAGTTGCTGGATTACAGGCACGTGCCATAGGAATCTGTACTTAGTCTAATGCTCTATCAAGTTTGAGAGCATCTGCTTTTAGATTCCCATTCAGTAGATCTGGGTTGGAGCCCATATCACTCTGCTATTTGTTGCTGTAACAAAATATCTTAGGCTGGGTACTTTTCTAAGTAAAGAGGTTTATTTGGCTCAGGATTTTGGTGGCTAAAAACTCCAAATAGCAAGATGCCAGCATCCTTTTTGCTTTATCACAACATGGTAGAAAAGCAGAAAGGGAACTAGGCACATGGAGAAGGGCCAAATGCAGGAAGTGGCCTTGCTTTGTAGCAATCTACTCTTGAGAGAACTAAACCATTCCTGTGAGAGCCTTGGGAATGAGCTCTTCAAGAGGGTGGAGCCCCCAGGATGTGATTACCTGTCACCAGGCCCCACCACTTAAAGTTCCTACCATCTCCGGTACCACGATATTTAGGGACTCATCTTCCAGCTCGTGCACCTTTGGGTCACACACTCAGCATATCCAAGCCATAGCAGGATTTGAGACTCTGTATTCCTACAGGCTCCCAGCTGATGTGGTCCCTGTCAGTCCATGTTCCACCCATGAGTTTCTAGGTTGTACAAAGCACTGTGATGTGATGGGAGGGTGTGGGTTGGAGTAGTGGTCCCTCAGTCTTCATAGGGATTTGGCTACAGCTGTATGGTGAGACACCATGTACTATTAGAAGGATTAAAACTGATGTATGCACCAATGTGGAAAAACCAACAGGAATATTGTTAAATGAAGAAGAATTTTGTTTTTCCTCCGTGGTGCTATGATTGGAACCCAGGGGCACCCTACCATTGAGCTGCATCCTTAACCCTTTTTATTTTTTTTATTTTGAGACAGGGTCTCACTCAATTGCCCAGACTTGAACTTGGGGTCCTCCTACCTCAGCCTCCTAAATTGTTGGTATTATGGGCATGTGCCACCATGGTAGGCAACTACTTTTATTTAAATGTAAAAATTAAAATGCAGCTTCTAAGCCAGGCGCAGTGGCACACGCCTGTAATCCCAGTAGCTTGAGAGGCTGAGGCAGGAGGATCTCGAGTTCAAAGGCAGCCTCAGCAAGGTGCTAAACAGCTCAGTGAGACCCTGTCTCTAAATAAAACACAAAATAGGACTGGGGATGTGGCTCAGTGGTGGAGTGCCCCTGAGTTCAATACCCGGTTCCAAAAAAAAAAAAAAAAAAAAAATTGCAGCTTCCTAGCCTCATACCTAGTAGTGCCCAGGAATCTGTACCAGCCTTGGGGGATTTATCCAGGTGGCAGCTCTCCTGTCTCCTAGGCTCCAAAGTGGTTCAAGGGCCATGGCGGCAGCTCCTTCCTGCTCCATGTAGCTCTGGTACCGTATTCACCTCCAGGCTGTCGTGCTTCTATAACACATCCCTCCTTCTACAGCCATGTCCTTCCCTCTTGAACCTAAAGTGGACCTTACTCAGATTTTGGTTTTGTATTTTTTCTTTTCTTTTTTTTATGGAAGTTCTGGGGACCAAACCCAGGGCCTTGTGCATACCAGGCAGGTGCTCTACGACTGTGCTACATCCTGGCCTGCTGCAGTTATTACTTACTTTCATTTATGTCCCTGCAGTAGCATAGGTGTGTGCAGAGCATAGGTGTGTGCAGAGCATAGGTGTGTGCACTACATTGCCTACTACACTGCCCAGCAGAATTGGACCCTGGTTGCCCACTGCAGGGACTGGTGTGGTAACCCATCCTGCCCCAGCTCCTTCCTTTCCCTGTCTCACTTCTTCAGTTCTCTGAATGGTGCTTCCTGAATAACCTCTCAAATTAGTTGTGGTGAAATCTTTGATTCAGTGTCTGTTTCCAATAAAACCCAAGTTACATAAAAGAGAAACAAAGCTGGGCATAGTGGCAAACCTGTAATCCCCACAGTTTGGGAGGCTGAGACGGGAGGATTGCAAGTTTGAGGCCAGCCTGGGTAACTCAGCGAGGCCCTTAGAACTCAGAAGTGAGACCCTGTCTCAAAATAAAAAATAAGAAGGGCTGTGATGTGGCTTAGTGGTTAAAGCATCCTTGAGTTAAATCTCCAGCACTGCCCGCCTCTCTAAGGGAAAAAAGAGAGAGAGAGAGAAAGAAAGAAGAGAAAAACAAAGTTGACTTTGTCACTATAAAATGATGACATTAAGGCACCTATGTGGGAAAAATGAAAATGCCTCCCAGAGGCAGGTGTGGATTTTGCTCGGCTGGCATTGGTGCGTTAGGTTTGGTGGATGTGGTGATCTTTTGCAGGCAGTCTTGTGTCTTCTTTAATCGTTTTTCTCATGTTGCCACAAATCTTGGCCGTGGTGATTTTTTGTGGCTTCAGAGCTGAGGAGCTCTGGTTTGGTCATGACCAGCCAATGACGTGTCTGCCCCTTGTCCTTGCAGGCATCCGCCCCTACAAATGTGAGATCTGCGACAAAGCCTTCACCCAGCGCTGCTCCCTGGAGTCTCACCTGAAGAAAATCCACGGAGTGCAGCAGCAGTATGCCTACAAGCAACGTCGGGACAAGCTCTACGTCTGCGAGGATTGCGGCTACACGGGCCCCACGCAGGAGGACCTGTACCTCCACGTGAACAGTGCCCACCCCGGCAGCACGTTTCTCAAAAAGACATCCAAAAAGTTGGCGGCCCTTTTGCAGAGCAAGCTGATGTCTGCACACCAGGAAAATGCTCTCCTGAGTGAGGAAGAGGAGAAGAAATGAGGAGCATGAGGAAGGGAAAGAGAGATGCCAGGGAAGCCATGTTTACTGGGACTTTGGTTTGGAGGCTGTCATGCCCTCCCCTCATCCAACTGGCTTTTTCTTTCTCTCTCTCTCTCTCTCTTTTTTTTTTTTTTTTTGTAGTGCTGGGGATTGAACCCAGGTGCTCTCTATCACTGAGCTATACCCCCATCTTTTTTAATTATATTTTGAGATTGGGTCTCACTAAGTTGCCCAGGCTGGCCTTGAACTTGGGATCCTCCTGCCTCAGCCTCCTGAGTTGCTGGGATTACAGGCGTGTGCCACCATGCTCAACTTCCACCGGCTCTTTTTAATTGCAAGTGTTGAGTTCACTTCTCTGTCAACAGTAGGATCTGTTCCAATGTTGTCTATTATCATGTGGCATCAGGCCCTGTACCATGTGTCCAATTGAACACGTCACATTTGTCAGGTCTGTTTTCCATACTCCTGATGGCTGAAATCACCATGCAGAAACTATTTTTTTTTTTTTAATTTCATGCATGGAGGGAGGGGTGTTCTTTGAGAGACCATCATTTTATGGTGCCTTGAAATGCTATTTAAGCAAGGAAAATGAATTTTATTATTCTGAAAGTTTACAGAAATTATTTTAATAAATGAAATGTGAAAGTTCTCTTTCCAAACAAAAATAGAGTGTTGAGCTGTAACTCTGTGTTTAGGGTTTATTGTGTGACATTGGATTCTAGGTTATTTTGTGGGGAGGTTGATGGTTTCGAAGTGATGTGGTGGGTTTGAAGAAGCGAAGTTATTTATTTATTGATTGATTGATTGATTGTACTGGGAATTAAACCCAGGGGTGCTTTATCAGCAAGTTACTACATCTCCAGTCATTTTTTTTTTTTCCTCCCAGCTATTGAACCTAGGGATGCTTAACCACTGAGCCACATCCCCAGGTCTTTTTAAATTTTTTTATATTGAGACAGGGTTTCACTAAGTTACTTAGAGCCTTGCTAAGTTGCCAAGTCTGCCTTTGAACTTGGGATCCTCTTGTTTCAGCCTCCTGAGCACTGGGATTACAGGTGTGTGTCACCACACCTGGCTCCCAGTCCTTTCTTGATTTTATTTTATTTTATTTTAGTTTAGTTTAGTTTAGTTTGAGACAAGTTCTCACTAAGTTTTTTAGGGTCTCACTAAATTGCTGGGGCTGACCTTGTACTTGAATCCTCCTGCCTTAACCTCCCGAGTCACTGGGATTATAGGAATGAACCACTGCACCTGACAGGGAAGCCAATTTTGATGTTTGGGTAGAACAAATGGTTGGTAGAAAGCACTGAGCAGCAAGCTGGTGGGCAGACATACCTAGAGTGGGAGTACCAGGGAACTCAACTCTAGTCTCTTTTGATGGCCTGTGGGCACCTGCAGAGATCTTTGGCTTTCTGGGGCTGGGACTTGCTGAGTGAAGACTCCCTCCCCTGCGTCTGGCACTGGGTAAAGTATGTGGCAAATCCTGGAGCATGAACAACCCACTTGCACACAGTGCCTGCAGAGCACCCTCCTTTGGTACTAGTCTGCTCATTTTGGATGCTCATTTCCAGAAGCAGGGAAGGTTAACAGTTAAGTCCACCTTGAGATAGGGCAAAAGGGAGGCAGCTGGACAGGGGGGTGACAGAGTGGTTCCCAGGGTCCTTCCATGGCTGAAAGAGCAGCAGGAAGGGTCCAGATAGATCCCTCTACCAGGAAGCTGCATAGTTGGGAGAGGCTTTTACTCAGACCTGTGAGCTGCTGCCTGAATCAAGTAGGAAGTGCTCATCAGCTGCACTATGTTGTGTCTCTGCCTTCCCCATCCCCTGGGCCCTGCCTAGGCCCTTCCTTCGTCTATGGAAATGTTGGGATGATGAGGCCATTTTATTTCTTCCATCCCCATCCTCTCCGTTTTCTACTCCCTTCCTTTCTTTTCTCTTCTCTCCTTTCTCCTTCCACCTTTTCTCCTATCCTCCAAGTCAGGCATTATGCCAAGACCTGGCCATTTTAAGCGTGAGTTACCATTTCTCTTCCAAACCACTGCATTTCTTTCAGAAGAAAGGAAGCAAACCCTTTTGTGAAACACCTATGATGAGCCAGGTGGCGAGCAGGGCAACCCTCACAGCACAGATGTCTTCTGGAACATCTGCAGGGCATCCCTGGGGGTCAGCAGTCTTGTCCCCATGAGCAGATGAGGCCATTACAGAGGCCTTCAGGTCTAGTTGAAACCCCTTTATTTTCCTCTGTCCTCACCCTCCCTCCAGGAAGGAGAAAAAGGGTTTCGGATTCAAATGGGAGTGCACAGAGGCAGTTCCTGGCTCCGGGGAACCTTGTCCCTTGGCTCCCCTGACTGATGAAGCTTCACCAGCCTGCAGGGCCCAGGTGGGTCTTTTCTGCATCACTAGAAAAAAAGTCCCAGGTGTGTGGGCTGAGGCTGTGGCACCACCGTCTACCTGACCACATTCAGCCATCAGCAGTGTTGACCTGGGGACTGCAAATGGTACCGGGTGCAGCACCCCAGGACCACAAAGGGCTCAACCCTGACTCCAGAGGGCCAGTTGCTGACCTCATGTCTTCTAGCTTTTGCCACAGAGAGAGGCTAGAAGGCAGTTGACTTGCTTTTGCTTTAGTTATCTAGGAAATGTAAATGACGGAATGAGCCTTCCTAACAAGGAATATCTATGGCAGGCTGGACCAATGGCTTGTGTCCTGTTTCACACAGGAAATAGTGAACTAGCTAATCTTCTCCTTAGGGTCAGTTTTTATTAAACAAACCTTTTGGTTGTAAGTGATAGAAATCCAGTTTAAAATGACTCCAGCAAAGAGGGAGATGTATTAGCTGAGGACTATGGGGTGATTCTAGTTTCAGGGGTGGCCACATGTAGTACTTAAATGAGGGCACCCATCTTTCATCTTTCTCTCCATCTTTTTTTTTTTTGGTACCAGAGATTGAGCCCAGGGGTACTCCACCACTGAGCCACATCCCCAGCCCTATTTTGTATTTTATTTAGAGATAGGGTCTCACTGAGTTGCCTAGGGCCTCGCTAAATCGCTGAGGCTTGCTTTGAACTCATGATCCTCCTGCCTCAGCCTCCCAAGTGCTGGGATTACAGGCGTGTGCCACCGCGCCCAGCTCTCTCCATCTTTGAGCTCTGTTTTACCCATGGTGGTTTCTTTCTCAGGAACTCAAGTGGAGCCCAGATGGCTATCCACAGTTCTGGATTTCTGTTCTACAGTTTCAATAACCTGGAGGAGGGTTTCTTTTTTAGCCTAAGGTTTTGGGTTGATTTGGCTCTGGTGCCTGCCCTGAACCATCACTCCTTTAGGACATTTGGCACCTTCTTGGCCCGGACCTCAGCCACATGCTCCTGCTCCCTGCTGAGTCAGGTGCAGCAAGCAGGTCGGAGACACTCTGGCCTGGAAGTGGTTGGAAGGTGGTTTCACAAAGATGCCTGGCAAATTCTATGGCATGCAGGACAGAGAAGGCTGTTTCACCTAGCAGTTCTCTGCTAGGTGCTTCTCCCTCAGGTTGTCACTCGGGAGCCCAGATTTCTCTCCTATTGTTCTGCCATGTCCTAGGATGTTGTCAGCATATGCATGGTTGAAGCCGGGTTTCCATAGGTCTCAATGGATAGTCTTCTTGGTTTCAGTTCTTCTAGAAGCCAGTGTGAGGCGAGGATTCAGTTTCCAGTAGATTGCTTAGGAGGTGACCCAGGAAGCATCTTTAGGGGCCTGGGACAGGAAGGAGAGACAATAAAGGCAACAGGATCAGAATTCCTGGAGTGGGCAGCGGGAGCTCATCCCCTCTGGGAGGCAGTATAGAACGTATTTCCTGTGGTTGGGAGGAGTAGAGTCCATTAACTCCCCATCCATCCTTGGTTGAGAGCTGCTGTCATTTGGGGGTTTTCTGGGTTCTTCTAGCATGCCTGGTGCATTGGCCATGCATGTTTTCTATGCCAGGAAAATCCCCAGGCAGAGTTAAACAAAAGCAGCCTTCAGCACATAGACATGGAAGCCGATGAACCTGGGCAAGGTGACTGCTGTGTCTGATCTAGGTATGGTAGAGTCACACTTGCTACCTAAAGGTGCTAGTCTGGATGAGGCACGTGACCTTTCCACTCTCTTGAGAAGGATCCATGGGGAGGATTTCGCCACATTAATTAGATGGAAAAATGTAGTCTGCTCAGTCTCACTTTTGTGTGACAAAATGGGGGAATGGATCATTATAGTGGATGACTCACTCTGCTGTGGCAGGCAAAACCAGTGGCTGTCTCAACATTTGGACCCCTTCCTCATCCCAACCCTGCTGTTCTGTCCTGCTTAGCCAGTTGCCAGGAAATCCAGCTAATGTGTCCAGGCTCATGATTTAGGGCACTGATTCAATGGCTGGTGGTCCTGGAACCTGGGGTCTGTAGGTGGTGTGGATGGAGACCCATGAGTGGTTGACCTGTACTAAGTCTGCCCAGCATTACCTGCCTTGGTGACATTAGGTATGTCGATGTTCTTGCCAGGCAGAAAAGTGCCTACTGGGCATTCATTTTGGAGAAAGGCACCTATTATCTTTCCGTGTCAGCAACTAAGCTCTTTAGTAACCAACGTTCAAAGCACCTAGGGGCTGGTTCACCTGGAGGTCTCCAAGGCGGGGAAAAGAAATGACAGAATGAATTCTTAGAAGCAAAAAAGGAGCTGATGATTTCTCCCTGGAGTACTGGCATTTTGATAAAGAACCTGCTTTTGGAGCTAAAGGAGTGAATCAGTAATTGCAAAATTAGGTAGTGTTTTTAGAAAACAATTTTTTTTTTTTTTTTTTGGCACTGGGGATTGAACCCAGGGGCACTCCACCACTGAGCCACATCCCCAGCCCTATTTTGTATTTTATTTAGAGACAGGGTCTCACTGAGTTGTTTAGGGCCTCGCTAAGTTGCTGAGGCTGGCTTTGAACTCGCAATCCTCCTGCCTCAGCCTCCCAAATGCTGGGATTACAGGCGTGCGCCACCGCACCCGGCTAGAAAACAATTTTTAAAACAATATTTAAAAAACGTTTTATTTTTAAAAAATATATTTAAAATATATTTTAAAAATGTTTTAAAATATAATAATGTATGCAAGAAAAAAGTCATCTCCCTCATCTGCCAAACCTATTCTCTACCCTCATAGTTAGCCACCATTGTCTGCTTCTCATGTAACTTCCCTGAGTTTCTTTACCTATAGGTAAGGTAATATGAATATGTGTTTATTTGCTTCCCATTATTTTTTTTAAGTTGTAATTGACAGGTCCTTTGTGTTTTTCTTTTAATAGTACATCCAGCAGTTCTTTCCAGAATAGTTCCAAAAAGTGTTCTTGTTCTTCTTTACATCTGTCTAGGATTGTGTTGTATGAATGCACCATAATTTAGGTTATCGGTCTTCTCTTGATGGACATTTGTGTGGTTTCCAATGGTTTGCTACTATAGACAATGCTACAGTGAGTAACTTTATACATATGTCACTTCACATATGTGCAATTATATCTGCGGGATAAATTCCCAGAAATGCAACTGTCGGTGCTAACAATTTAAGGGCTATTTGTAGTTCCCTTTCCTATTTGTTTTCCCCACTGTATTTGTTAGTCTTTTTGTCGGCCTAACTTGGGTGTTTTTGTTGTTGTTGTTGTTGTTTGTATTTTTTTTTGGTTTTTGGTTTTTGTTTTTTTTTTTTTTGGTACTGGGGATTGAACCCAGGGGCACTCCACCACTGAGCCGCATCCCCAGCCTTTTAAGTATTTTATTTAGAGACAGGGACTCACTGAGTTGCTTAGGGCCTCACTAAATTGCTGAGGTTGGCTTTGAACTTGCAATCCTCCTGCCTCAGCCTCCCAAGTGCTGGGATTACAGGCGTGCACCACCACGCCCGGCTGTTTGTGGGTTTTTTTGTACTGGCCATTGAACCAGGGGCTCCTTTTTTTCTTTTATGCTGTGCTGGGGATGATGGAGTAGGCAAGTGTTCTACTACTGAGCTACATCCCTAACCCCTCTGCCTAACTTCAAGTTGTGTGTGTGTGTTTTAACTATCAGAAAGTTTGGTTCTTTGTGATGGAAGTTGCTGGCTTTTGTACTGTTGGTAGATGTGACTCCTGTACAAGGGTTAGGGTCAATTTGCAACATGTGAGAATCCCCATGTCCTCACCACTGGACCAATAATGTATTGCTCTGGGTTTGGATTTTTGCCAATCAGATAGGAGAAAAATAGTTTTTCAGTGTTGTCTTATTTTATATTTGTCTTATGTGTGAAAGAGGTTGAAGGTCTTTTCACATGATTAAGAACCATTTGTGTGAACCATTGTGTGAACCTTTTGCTGTGAACTACCATTTCCCACCATGTTTCTTCCTAACTTCTTGGTCTTTTTTCTTGCCTAATTCCTTAGAGTTTTTTGTTTGTTTGTTTGCTTGTCTTAATGTATCAGGAAGTTTAGACCTTTCTTATTTAACTTGGATGATTTTCCTTTCAGATTGTCATTTAGCTTTTGATTTTGCTTATGTTGAAGCATTGGTTGGTTTTGTCTTTTTTTTTTCGCCACGCAGAAGTTTTTGATTTTTATATAGTTTGGATTGACCCATCTTTTTCTTTTATGACTGATGAAAACTGAGTTGTAGTTAGAAAGGACTACCCACTCTAAGGTTATATCGGAATTCTGCCATGCTTTTTTCTAGGACTTTAATGGCTTCATTTTATCACGTAGAAATCTTTGATCCGTTTGGACTATTTCCTGGTGTATAGTGGGAGGTATGGATCCAACTTTATCGTTTTCCAGATGGCTGACAAGAGATATTTTTTAACAGGGAGCTGGTCCAAAACACACCAGAGAACACTTTCTTCAGAAAAAGGTCACGTGCCTCAGCAGAAGGTGTTGCGAATTATAGTAAGGAGCAGTTTTCTTTAATTAGCAAAGATTCATTTGTTCAACAAATATTTCTCAAGTGCCCACTGTGTGCCAGATAGTTTTCTAGATACTGAAGCTAGAAAAAAAATAGACCATAGTCCCTGCTCTTAAGGAGCTCATATTCTCTTGGGGGAGGATAGACAATAAATAAGCAAGTAAATAAATTTATACCACAATAGGAACTGTAGGGAAATAAGGTGTTCCAGTTACCGTGGCTGTGTAACAAATGGAGCCAAAACTTACAGATTCTGTGGGTCAGGAATTTGGACAGGGCACAGCTCAGAGGGATAGGGGATAGGAAAGCAGATGACTTTTCTTTGCTCTTTGATATCTGGGGCCTTAGCTGGAAGACCTGCAGGCTGATGCTAGGGGTCATCCTACAGCACGGTCACTTGTGCACCTAGTGATGAATGTTTGCTATTGTTTGGGAGCCGTGATTCCTTTCTACATGGATGTCCTCTTGTGTGCCCAGTTTGGGCTTCAATGATGTGGTAAGTTCACAGAGGTGAGCTCAAAGAGGCAGGTGGATGGTCTCTCACAGACTGAGACCCAGTTAAGCAGTTCTGCAGTGTTGCTGCTGCCACAATTTGTCAGAAGCATGTTACTAAGGCTGGTCCATATTGCAGAGGAGCAAAATAAGACTCCCTTTTGATGGGAGGAGTGGTACTTGAAGAGCTAATGGGACCATATGTATTGCTGTGGCTATAGTTAGAAAATACAATTTGCCACCCAAGCAAAGAAGGCTGGAATGAGAAAGAAGTGATGTTGGTGGAGACTGTTGCGTTTTATACAGGGGGGCCAGGGATGTCTGACCTGCCAGAAGTGTGGGAGGAAGCCTCCTATCTGGGAAAGGATTCCAGGCAGAAGGAACAGCAAAGCCATGGGCCAAGAGGAAGTATACTCGACTTATGTGAAGAGCATGAGGACTAGCATAGCTTATGTGGAGCAGAACAGATGGGGGGAATGTAGACAGATGGGGTCAGAGAGGTTCCGGAAGCAAATTGCTACCGCAGGCTATTGTAAAGACTTCAGAGTGAACTGGAAAACTGTTTGTTTCACATTATTATAACAGAATACCTAGCCGGGCATGGTGGCACACACCTGTAATCCAAGCGACTTGGGAGGCTGAGTCAGGAGGATCGCGAGTTCAAAGCCAGCCTCAGCAACTTAGCGAGGCCCTAAGCAACTCAGTGAGACCCTGTCTCTAAATAAAATACAAAATAGGGCTGGGGATGTGGCTCAGTGGCCGTGTCCCTGAGTTCAATCCCCGGTTCCAAAAAAAAAAAAAAAAAGAATACCTGAGATAATTAACTTGTAAAGATAGAGGCCTATTTAGCTCACAGTTCTGGAGGTTCTAGTCCAAGACTGGGCAAATCCATTGTTTTGTGGCTCTGGTGGGGATACTAGCAGAGTATCTGCTCTGGTGGGGAGCACATGGCAGAGCAAACTGCTTACCTCATGACCAGGAAGGAAAAAGAGAAGACCAGCCGGGGTCCTATAATCCCCCTCAAGGGCATGCTTCCAATAACCTAAGGACCTCCCATAAACTCCCCCTCTGAAAGGTTTATAACACTTCCCAATGACAACAGCCTGGGGACCCAGCCTTTAATGCATGGGCCCTGGGGGACACTCACCCAAACTATAACAGAAACCAAGGAGAGCTTTGCGCAGGGGAATAACATGCTCTCATTTATGTTTTAATGGGTTTGCTCTGGCTGCTGTAAGAACAGATTTGGGGGTGGGAGGCAAGGGTGGAAGTGGGGAGACCAATTAAGAAACTGTTGCAAAAATAAAGCAGGACACAATGAATGCCTGGACCGGGGTGACGGTGGAGGAGTCGGTGAGAAATGGCCTGACGCTGGATACGTTTTTTAAAATAGAACTAACTGGGTTTGCTGATGGACTACATGTGGGTTGATGGCTAGACCATACATCCTTATTTGTCTGGGGCACTTCTGGTTTATGTAATAAAGTATATGGTCATCCAGGTTATAAGGAAAATGGACGATTACAGAATGACTCCAAAAGGTTTTGCCTTGTACGACTTAAAGAATCAAGGCATTGTTCACTGCTGGACAGAATTGAGGGGAGCCGGGTCTGGGGAGGGTATGAGTTAGGTCAGGTTTAGATTTTTAAAATGCTAATGAGACACCCAAGTGGGACACAGTCAGTGGTGGGTGGAGTTCAAGGAGGGATGAGGTGGAGATGAGAATTTGTGTTGCTGGATCCCAGGGAGCATGGAGCCGTAAGCCTTCAGGTCCTCATGTTTTCGTGAGAAGAATCAACAAGGGAGAGTGTATTAGATGGCGTTTAGTCACTACAACAAAATGTCTGACATAGATGATTTATGAAGAAGACGAGGTTTATTTTGTTCACAGTTTTGGAGGTTCAAGAACATGACATGTCATCAGCTCAGATCTGGTGAGGGCCCTCTGTCCCAGCTGTGACACATCGCAGCAGGAGAGAGTGTGTGTATGAGTATACATCACCAAACAAGTCAGAGAGAGAGCTGGGATTGCATAATCCCTTCTGAGGGCACACCCCCAATTATCTAAGAACTTCCCACAGCCCCTGCCTCCTAAGGGTTCCACCTTCCAATGCCCCCATCCTGGGGACCACAGCTTCAATTGTAATGGACCCATATGTAACCGTAGTAGGTATTAAGATGGAGCTGCTGTGGAAAGGGAGGGGAGGTGCTGGAAGTCAGTGGAGTCTTTGTTATGTGGAGGTGTATTTTCCACAATAGGGTAGGTACATGGCGCTACTTTTTTTTTCCTTTTTTTCTTTTGGCACTGGGGATTGAACCCAGGGGCACTTTGCCACTGAGCTACAATCCCAGTCCCCCATCCCTCCTTTTTTTATTCTTTTTTATTTTTTTAATTTTGAGATAGGTTGCTGAGGGTCTCACTAAGTTACTGGGGTTGACCTTGAACTTAAGATTTTCCTCTGCCTCCCAGTTGCTAGGATTGCAGGTGTGTGCCACCATGCCCAGTTACTATTTGTTTTGAAGGAGAAATTTTCTTAGTCATGCGCACTTTCTTTTATTAAAACTGGACAGTGAACATCATTGGTTCTTTTTTTCTATTTAATAAAAATATTTAATGCTGCCAAAAAATATTAAAAAAATAGTAGGAATAACAGTTTGCTACAAAGTAGTTTCTCTTAATTTATTTCTTTTACATCTTTTCTACTGTGTGTGTGTGTGTGTGTGTGTGTGTTGCTGGGATTTGAACTCAGGGCCTCATGTGTGACAGGCAAGCACTTCACCACTGAGCTATATCCTCAGCCTCTGTTTTCTACATTTCATATGTGCATTTTAAAAAGCTTAACAATGCTAGGGACAGTGGCACACACCTTTAACCCCAGAGACTCAGGAGGCTGAGGCAGAAGGATTACAAGTTCAAGGCCAACCTGGTCAAGTTAGCAACACCCTGTATCAAAAATTTAAAAATAAAAAGGGCTGGGGATATAGCTCAGAGGTAAAGCACCACTGAGTTCAATCCCCTGTACCAAACAAACATCACTTAACAATACATAAAAAATATGAATCACTTCACAGATGTGCAAGTCATCCTCGCCCAGGGGTCATGCCAATCTTTGTATAGGTCTGACTTTAGTATATGTGTTGTTGAAGCAACAAGCATTCATTGACTCATTCCACCACCAGTATAAGGGATTGAAGTCAGGGGCACTTTACCACTGAGCTGTATCTCTAGCCCTTTGTAGTTTTTATTTTGTTCTGTTGTTGGTTTATTTTGTGTGTGTATGTGGGGTGCTGGGGATTGAACCCAGGGCCTTGGGCTTGCAAGGCAAACATTCTACCAACTGAGCTGTATCCCCAGCCCTTGTTTTTATTTTGAAACAGGCTCTTGCTACATTGCCTAGGCTGGCCTAGAACTTGCAATCCTCCTGTCTCAGCCTCCTGAGTTGCTGAATTTACAGGTGTCCACCATCATGTCCAGCATCCTTGGCTCTTTTAAGTGATGTAATGGTCATTACAGATGTCGCCTGTTAAATAGTTCTTTTTGTTGTTGTTGTTTTAGTTGTTGATGGACCTTTATTTTATTTGTTTACATGTGGTGCTGAGAATTGAACCCAGTGCCTCACACATGCTAGGCAAGTGCTCTACACTGAGCCACAACCCCAGCCCCTGTTAAATAGTTTGTAGGCACAGTCTCCAGAGCTGCCGAGGTCCCTGACTGGTCTCTCTTACCGTGCCGCCCTAGATCGCTCCGCTCTGAAACACCACCTCGATTGCTTTTTCCTGCCCTCCCTTTGCTGGCAGCTGTTATTTTCCTTCTTGTCCTTGGCCCCGCCCTCTTTAATCCAGGGCTTTCCAGGCTACAATTGCTTGATAACCAGCTTATCAGGTGAAGGGGAATCACAGGTGAATGAGGGTCTGTCTTGTGACCGTTCATCACTCTTTGGGCTGATTTCAGGCCTTTTTTTCCTTTCTTCTTCATTTCCCCTGGATAATTGCTTACTGGAATGTGACTTTTGGATAAACTGAGTGGAACTATAAAAGTTATCTTGTTGCTAAATCCATTCAGTCACTCAGTATGTTCTAGGGTCCTGACCTATGTCACACATTGTGTTAGACCCAGCTGGGGTTCCTTTATACAACAAATGCCAGTCCTGGGCCTATAGCCCCAGCAGACAGCAATCCCTGCCTCCTTTGAGTTCCCATTCTAGAGGGAGAAGAACAACCACCAGTATGCAGGAGGTGCCAAGCATCGTGGAGAAATTGTCAGCAGAGAAGGAATATGGAGCATGCCAGGTGAGGAATGCAGGGTGATACTGGGAGGCTTGGATCTTGTGATCCTCTTACCTTAGCCTCCTGAATTGCTGGAATTAGAGGTGTGTGCCATTGTGTCTGGCTACATTCCCACTCCTTTTTAAATTTTTTATTTTGTGACAGTCTCACTAAATTGGCCAAGCTGGCCTCAAACTTGCAGTCCTCCTGCCTCGGCCTTTGTTGTTTTGAGGTGGTTTAGGGAACAGCAAAAGACAGCCAGAGCACTTCCACTGACCACCCCAGCTCAACTGCAGCTTCTGTGTCTTTTCATTTCCTTTCCTCCGAGATGACAGCCAGCACACCCAGCTCCACAGCACTTAAAACATCCTGACATTCATACCCATACATTTAGGACATTTAGGACCCATGTATACGTTTTGGACAGTGCTTAGCTTCAAACAGGTACACAATAAATATTTGTTGAATGAATGACTATATAGGTATTTAATCTTCTAAGTTCCAAATAGTGCAGGGTATGGTGGCTGTAATACCAGACACTCGGGAGACTGAGGCAGGAGGATTACAAGTTCGAGGACAGCCTGGGCAACTTAGCAAGACCCTGTCTCAAAATAAAAAAATAAAAAGAACTGGGAATGTAGGTCAGTGGTAAAATGCCCCTGGGTTTAATTCCGTGTGTGTGTGTGTATGTGTGTGTGTGTGTGTGAGAGAGAGAGAGAGAGAGAGAGTCCAAATAGCATTGTTTTTAGAATGGCCCTTTCCCCTTGGGGGAAAAAACATCCATTCTTAGTTCACATGGGCACGCACTGTTCCCTGAGGTACATCCTGCAACTGACCTCGGGCATGAAAATCCACACATTTTTGTTGAACTGCTACATGGAAGACTGATTGGAAAACTACAGATAAAATATTTAAAAATGAACAGCAACTTTAAGCAATTGGTTGTATTTTTGGGCATTCCCTTTATTGTGGAGGGATAGGAAGTAGTAACTGATGCAAGGGTTGTTCCAGGAAGGGGCCAAGAGCCCTGAGGTACCAAGACAGATGTGGATGTAGGGCCCTGACCCAGATGCTCATGCTTCCAGGGTTCACTTCTGAGCCCCTTCTATGTAACAACTGCCCCATGAGATGCCTCCTGGACTCTCTGCCCCTCTGCAGAGGGGCAGATTTGTGTCACCACCATGGTCCACACAGTTGCTATTCTCTCCTCTGTTCTACCAGCCTGACATTTCCTCAGCCGATTCCAAGCCCAGAGTACCATTTTAGCTGACGTGGGTGAGCGTTTCGCGGGGACAGCAGATGGATGGAATGACAAATAGCAGGAAGGTGGGGACAGCTGAGAAGTGCTTTTTCCTGTGCCGGAACTGTTGGCTGTGCACGTGTTCCGACGTAGTCTAGACACGCTGTGGGAGCAGCAGCGTGTGCGAGGGGACAGCCGGTGAGCTGGCTTCCATTTTACTGCAAACATGCTCATCCACACATGCAACCAGTCAACTGACTATCTTAGTCTGGGCTCCCCTAGAAGCAGACCCTGAGACAGTCATTTCTGTGACCCCAGAAAGTGTGTAAGGCAGTGAAGTGGTGAATAGGGAAGAGAAGAGAATCAGTAAGGAGTGGTTAGGGGGAGGTCACTGCCATGGGCAAGGGGGCCCAGTACTGCTGCACACCCCTGGGCGACCGGGCAGAACAGGGCCCAGAGTTGCTCCAGGCTGGCTATTTATCCACTAACTCCTGATTTTCCTTGGTTAAGAACTTTCCCAGGGGTGTAAACTCCAGGGAATTTTGGCCCAATCTGCACCCAAACTCAGGTTCTGCTGGGTGTGGTGGCTCATGCCTGCAATCCTAGCTACTTGGGAGGTTGAGACAGGAGCACAGAGAAAAGTTAAGTCTTTTTTCTTATTATTTTTATATTATTTATTTACTTTGCGGTGCTGGGTTTAAACCCCGGACCTCACATATGTTGAGTCAGCACTCTACCACTGAACTGCACCCCCAGCCCTTTAAAAAAATGTTTGAGACGGGGTCTCACTAAATTGCAGAGGCTCACTTTGAATTTGAGATCCTCCTACTTCAGCCTCCCAAGCAGCTGGGATTAAGGGTGTGCACCACTGCACCCAGATAGGTTAGTGCTTTTTCTATTTTCCTGATCATTATTGAGAAGAAAACTTCTGGAGGTAAGAAGTTGGCACCTGACTTTTGCGGGAGGAGGACCCCCACTTTTTGTTTGGTATAAGTGATTGAACCCAGGGGTGCTTAACCACTGAGTCTCATCCCTAGCCCCTTTTTATTTTGAGACATAGTCTCACTGAGTTGCCTAAGGTCTTGCTAAATTGCACCTGGTTCTTTTTTTTTTTTTTTTTTTTTTTTTTT
>JAJEJO010002409.1:51226-65402 GCA_020662805.1 Glaucomys volans | reverse complement strand
TTTTTTTTTGCAGTGCTGGGGATTGAACCTGAGGCCTTGCACATGCTGGGCAAGTGCTCTACCACTGAGCCACATCCCCAGCCCTGGAATACCCTCTCTTAAAAAAGAGAGCAGCCCTTAGTTTTAACTTTTGGAAAGAACTGAATTAGAATTAATCAATGACCCTGCTTTGTTTTTATTATATTTATTATATGGTTACCATCTGTTATGCCAAATGAGAGCCATTTTCCATTGTAGTAGTGAGATAAATGTTTACTTTTGAAATCAATTTCTTTCAATAGTGAGCTGTTTAATGAAAAAATGTGTAAATAGCAATCTATGTGGTCCTCAGATATGCAAAAATACAGATTTTTTTTTTTTGCACAGGAGTGACTGAAGTTTAAGAAATATCAGTTTACCCAATAGGGATTAAATTGGATCATTATTATGATAACAATTAAGCAGCTATTATTGAATATTTGTTATGTGCCAGGAATTTTTAAATTTGTTATTTCTAATTTTCATTAAAACCCTAAGCAGGATAAGAGGGTGGTGCATGCCTATAATCCCAGTGGTTTGGGAGGGCTGGAGGATGGCAAGTCGGAGGCCAGCCTTAGCAATTTGGTGAGACCCTGTCTCAAAATAATAGGGATGCAGTTAGTGGTAAAGCACCCCTGGGTCCAATTCCCCCTCACCCCAGCCCTGTACCAACAAAACAAAATTAAAATAAGAACAACAGACGGGGATGCGGCTCAGTGGAGGAGCACTTGCCTGGTGTGTGCAAGGGCCTACCTGGGTTCAATCCTCGGCATTGCAAAAACAAATTAACAAAAAACAAGAACAACGAAAAAAAAGAAAACTCTAAGTATTATTTATTATTTCCCGTTTACAGATGAATAAGCTGAGCCTCCGAAGCTTTAGGTTACTTCCCCGGGTTATGTTGTTAGCATGGTAGATAATAAAAATGGCCCCAATTCTTTCCTTCCCTGTATCCACACCTTCTCATGAACAGGTGGAGTTTGTTTCTCCACCTTGGTCATGCAATCTGCTTCGGTGAATGGGACAAGAGAAAAAATGGCCCATACCAAGGCCTGTAAAGTGCTTGAGCATAGGGCCTTGTTCTCTTGCTGCTGCTGAGAACCCTCTGCCACCATTGCATGAACTAGCCAAGGCTACCCTCTTGGAGGTTGAGTCACAGGGCCCAGGCATCTCCCTGGCCCTAGCCGACACTGAGCCAATCCTTAGACATGTGAAGCCACCTTGGATCATCCCACTTCCGCTGAACTGGCACAGATTGGAAGTGCTCAGCTCAGAAATAAGTTTTAAACCATTACATTTTGGGGTGATTTGTTGCACAGAAAATGCTAGCTGATAGTGTTAGTGAGGAGAAGACCCAGAACAGTACCTGGATTGTCCCTCCTCCAGTCTTTCCCATCTTAGCAAATAACTCCCAAGTACCCAGGCCTCAAACCTAGAAGTTGCCTTTCATTTATTGTCTTCCTCACTCTATTCATCCAAACCATCAGACAGGGCTCCCAAAATACATCTTTTTTTTTTGAACCAGGGATTGAACTCAGGGACACTTGGCCACTGAGCCATATCCCCAGCCCTATTTTGTATTGTTTAGAGACAGGGTCTCACTGAGTTGCTTAGGGCCTCGCTAAGTTGGTAAGGCTGGCTTTGAACTCTCGATCCTCTGACTCAGCCTCCCAAGTCGCTTGGATTACAGGCGTGCACCACCACGCCGGCCTCCCAGCCCTATTTTGTATTTCATTTAGAGACAGGGTCTCACTAAGTTGCTTAGGGCCTCACAAAGTTGCTGAGGCTGGCTTTGAACTCGTGATCCTCCTCCCTCAGCCTCCTGAGTCGCTGGGATTACAGGCGTGCACCACCGCGCCCGGCCATATGACTTCTATTTTATGAACTTTTTTCCTCCAGGAAAATTCACCCCTTTTAGTGTCCAGCTCTGTGAGTTTTAATAAATGCATATACTTATCTTCACAAAGAACAACAAAAAATCCTCATGTCACTCCTTGGTATTCAACTCCTCCCACCAACCCTAGCCCTGGAACCACTGATCTACTTGTTGTCTCTAGTAGTTTTGCCTTCTCCAGGATGTCATTTGAATGTCATATAGATTGAATGTCATAAAAATTCAGTCATACAGCTTATATCCTTTTGAATCTAGCTTCTTTAATTTAGCATAATGCATTTGAGATTCATCCACTTGTGTGTATCAGTAGTTTGCTAAATTTATTCCTAAATTCATTTCATTGTATCAAATGTGTATAACAATATATTCATTCCCCAATTGAGCATTTGGGTTATTTCCAGCTTTTGAGAGTGAATAAAGCCACTATAAACATTTGCAAAAACAAAACAAACAAAACAAAAACAAAAAACAACAACGACAAAAAAACAAGCAACCGGCAAGATTTGGTTCATGGGCCAGTTTGCTGACCCCTGATCTAGACTATTAAAATAGTTGCCCAACCAGTCTCTTTGCTTTAATTCTTTCCTCCTGTATTCTGTTCTCCAAACAATGCAGATTTCCTTGAAAGGGACTGGAATGACATTATTCTCCTGCTTATCCTTCCCTACCTTTCCATCTTATTTAAAATCCAGTCTCTTCGCCATGACCTATTGAGTGTGGCCTCCCCCTCCCACGTAAATCTGTGATCTCTTACTGCCTTTCCTTTCTTCACTGCTTTCTGTCTTCATATGGCGCGGCAACATACTTTCCTTTCTACCTCTGGGCCTTTGAACCCACTCGCTGATCCCCCTGCTAGAGTCCTTGACAATGTTGGCCGCTTTCCATCCTTCAGGCTTCATCCAACTTGTTCCACCTGAGAGGAGCCCTCTCCAACCACCCCATCCAAAATTGCAATTCCCCTCCCTGCCTCAGTGATCGTTTCTTCATGGAACTTCTCAATTTGTAATGTTCTTGTTTATTTTCTTTTGGGTGCTTGGGATTGAATCCAGGGGTGTTCTACCACTGAGGTGCATCTCCAGTTCTTTTTATATTTTATTTTGAGATAGGGCCTTACTGAGTTGCTGAGGTTGATCTCAATCAAACCTATGATCCTCCTGCCTCAGCCTCCTGAGTTGCTGGGATTATAGGCATGTTTGTTTGCTACTCTTTTAGACTATGAATTCCATGTGTTTTGTGCCCCTCATATTTTGCACAAAGCTAACGCAAGATAGACGCAGATCCCCAATAAATATTTGTTAGGCGAAAGAATGAATTACCATTCCTGATGGTTAAATTTAGGTATTAACATGACTGGATTAAGGAATACCTAGCTGGTAAAACATTATTTTAGGGTGTGTTTGTGAGGGTATTTCTTTTTTTTTCCTTGGTTTTTTTTTTTGGTACTGGGGTTTGAATCCAAGGGCACTTAACCACTGAGCCACATCCCCAGTCCTTTTTACATTTTATTTTGAGATAAGGTCTCACCAGGTTGCATATAGCCTTGCTAAATTGCTGAGGCTGGCTTCGAACCTGTGATCCTCCTGCCTCAGCTTCCCGAACTGCTGGGATTATAGGTGTGTGCCTCAGCACCCCGCTCCTTTGTGAGGGTATTTCCAGAAGAAAATACTTGGCATTTGAATCAATGGACTAAGGAAGACCCATCTCCATTCAATGTGTTTATGAAGAGGCACCATCTAGTTGACTGAAGGATCCAGGCAGAACAAAAAGGCAGAGGAAAGGCAAATTCTGACTCTCGGAGGAGGGACACAATTCTTCTGCCCTTGGACATCAGAACTTCAGGTTCTCTGGCTTTGGAACTGCAGGATTAGGAGTAGCAGGTCCCTCGGTTCTCAGGCCTTCAGCCTCAGACTGCATCACACCAGTAGTTTCCCTGGTTCTGAGGCCTTCTGACAGGGATTGAGCCACACCACCAGTTTCCTTGGTTCTTCATCTTGCAGATGGCAGATTATGGGATTTTTCAACCTCCATCATCATGTGAGCCAATTCTCCAAATAAGTCCTCACTCATATACCTATCTATATACCCTATTGGTTCTGTCTCTGAAGAACTCTAGTACCTCATCCAACTCACAATCCCATGACTTTTACAGCATCCTGTCCTGTGTGGCCTCACAAATCCCATTTTATAAGTCCTGATCCACTGTGTGACACCTCTAATTTGACACATACCTTTCAAATAGAGTTCACAGGTGCACTCATAGCCTCTTAGCCGAGGGCTGACCAGCATTAACTGGAATATCTATGATAATAAAAATAATTTAAAAAAAAAAAAGCCTCTGGTAAGCCATTCTGGCCCCCAGATCTTTTTCTCTTGTTCTGGGGCAGGGCAGTTTTCCTGTTCTCTTATCTCTCTTAAAGCACTCTTCTATGTGGTTCTTGTATACTTCTTTCATTTGCTTGACTTTGAATTCAAGATGCAGCCAATTCTTTCATCTTGTGACTACCTGTACTGCGTATGATGTTGTGTAACTATTACCCAAGTCTTAGATAAAAAAGCAAAGCAATGTGCACTTTTTTCCCCCTGTACTGAGCTTCACGCATGTTAGGCAAGCACTCTGACACTGAGTTATATACTCCCAGTCCTTTTTAAAATTTTATTTTGAGACAGGGTCTAGGTTGCCCAGTCTGGCCTCCAACTTGTGATATTCCTGTTTTAGCCACTCAAGTAGCTGGAATAATAGGCATGCACCATTTAATTAGAGATTATAGTAATGGAAAATAAGGTGTCCACATGGAGAAGAGCTCATTTAATACACAGTGTACTGGATGCTACACATTCGTTTGGCACTGTAAACATTTCTCATGAAGTGGGGAGATGATAGTCACACCTGAATCGGTGCAGTGACAGATGAAAGTAGATAGAAATAATAAAAGTGGGTGGTAAGAACAGTGGCACCATAGGAGTTCAATGAAGGGTAGAGCTAGTTCCAAGAAGGAACAAATTAATATTTGCCAGTGCCTATTCCATGTTGTTTGTCACATCTTCTCATGTTAATATCCAACAACACTGAAGTTACTACTCTCCCCAAATTACCACTGAAGAAACAGGCATCGAGGGGTGAAGTGACTTAACTATGCAGGGCTGGGACTTGCACCCATGTCTGCCTGATTCTGCAGCTTGGGCTTCCTCTCTGCACCAACTTGCTTCCTGGGGAACAGGTAAGACTTGGGCTGGACCTGGGTAGGAGTGGGGAATGGGCCCAAGCACTTAGACAATTAAGAGATGGCTGAACAAAAGGATGAAAGGAAGTTGTTCTGGGCAAAGGAATCATTACAAACAGAAGCTTAGAAATGGACATGAGCCTGGTGTGGTGGGACAGTCCAGATTGTCCTGAATCTGTAATTACAACTGACCTTTGCTTGCTGTTGTTTAGATTGTTTTCTTTTTTTGGGGAACCAGGGATTGAACTCAGGGACACTCGGCCACTGAGCCACATCCCCAGCCCTATTTTGTATTTTATTTAGAGACAGGGTCTCACTGAGTTGCTTAGGGCCTTGCTAAGTTGCTGAGGCTGGCTTTGAACTCGCGATCCTCCTGACTCAGCCTCCCAAATCGCTTGGATTACAGGCGTGCACCACCACGCCCGGCTTAGATTGTTTTCTTATTTGTAACTTTTGATACCCTACAAATTTAGTGACAGTAATTTAAAGATATGTTATATAACATTTCAGTAACATTGGTTTTTTTTTGTGGTACTGGGAATCAGACTCAGGAGTCCTTTACCTGAGCTATATCCTTTTTACTTCTGATTTTGAGACAGGGTATTGCTAATTTCCCTAAGCTTTCCTTGAACTTGCCCTTGTCCTGCCTTAGCCTCCTGATTTGCTGGAATTTCAGGTGTGTGCCATGCTAACATTGTTTTTTTTTTGTGTGTGTGTGTGTGCGGTGCTGGGGATTGAACCCAGGGCCTTGTGCTTGCGGGGCAAGCACTCTACCAACTGAGCTAGCTTCCCAGCCCTAACATTCAAAATGCATCTATGCCTTTGATGATTGATACTTAACATCTTAAGCATTCCTAACTCATTTCAGACTGATTACAGAAGTCTTCACAGCAGATAATCCGAGGCCAATCTGGAAAGATATTAATTAATGGAGGTATTTTTGAGCCAACTCAGCTCAGCCCTCTGTGGTGTTTGTGTGACCAGCCCTGATGTTCACATTATCATCTCTCCCACTGGAGATTTAGGACTGTTCAAGTAACTGCAGTCTCCTGCCCATTTGGTAAGTAGCCTCTTTCCTATTTTATCTCACTTCTCTTTTCTGAGCAGTGACCCAGATGCATTCAGCTGAAAGAGGCCTCCCTGGGCTTTGCAGACAGATCTTTCTTCATCTTGGACTTACAGAAAAGGTTCAGTATCACCATAGCAGAAAAAGTAAGAAGTACAAGCTGCCTAAAAATAGGGAGCAGATAATGGAAAATTCATGTAGTTGATCTTATTTAACCAAATTGTCCAAATTACCCCAAGATACAAGGAAGTCTATTCAGTTTTGGCTCCTACCCCATAACTGCAGTGTACTTCTCTCACCACTAGAGGGCAATCCCGTTTTAAAGCAAATTTCAAAGGCAAGCAATGATGGTGTTGCAAATAAAAAAATGTACTTTCACCCTAAATGGTAGGGCCTAAGAGTTCTCAAAATACATGGAAAATCAGGAAATTTCAGACACCACTCATGGGAGTGCAAGTTGATATTACCATTATGAAGAGAAATTTGGCAGTCATGTTCAAGCTGTGACCCTGCAAACACATGTCCAGGTCTGATGGTTTGACAATGATGGTTGACATTTTGTTCCCTGCTCTGTGGCAGGCCCTGTCCTAAGTGCTTGCCTCATTTAATTCTCACAACTCTAAGTATTATCATCCCCCCTTGTTATGGTTTAGATTATGTGTCACAACAGTTCATGTGTGAGAAAATGCAAGAAAATTTAGAGGTGAAATGAATGGATTAGGAGAGCTATAACCTAATCAGTACATTAATCCACTGATAGAGATTAATGGGGGTAACTGTAGGCAGGTAGGTTGTTGCTGGAGGTGGGTCCTGGGGGAGTGCCTTTGGGGTTCATATTTTGTCCCTGGTGAGTAGAGCTCTGCTTCCTGATTCTCATGTCCTGAGCTGCTTTCCTCTGCCATACCTTTCTATGATGTTCTGCCTTATCACAGGCCCAGAGCAACCGAGTCAGCTATGAATGAACTGAGACCTCTGAAATTGTGAGCCCCAAATAAACTTTTCCTCCTCTAAAATTGTTCTTGTGAAATAGCTGATTAAAACACCCCTGAATATACAAATGAAGAAATCAGATCAGGAGGTCAGGTAACTTGTCCAAGGTAGTAAATCCCAAAGCCCTGATTCACACCCTGCTGTCCACTGTAATTGCATGTGCTTTGTATGTACTGGGATACACATGAGAAGGTTTTCACTATAGCCCTGTCTATAGTAGCAAAACATTGTCAACCTAATAGACCATTAGTATGACAATAAAAAATGAGGAAATGGGCTGGGATATAGCTCAGTTGGTAGAGTGCTTGCCTTGCAAGCACAAGGCCCTGGGTTCAATCCCCAGCACCGCAAAAAAAAAAAAAAAAAAAAAAAATTCCAGAGCAGCTAAAACCAGTGCACTAGATCTAGAAGTGGTCAACCTGGACAGATCTCAGAAACAAATGTTGAGAGCTGTAGATATATCTCAATGGTAGAAAGCTTGCCCACTGTGTGTAAGGCCTGGATTTGATTCCCAGCACTGTGGGGATGGGGGGAGTCAAGACAAACCAAGTAAAAATTAATACACAGAAAGCAGACCTATATTATTCATGGAGACCATACATATAATAAAACTATAAAAGGATACACTGGAAAGATACATACCAAATTTATGATGTTTATCCCAGGGAAGAAGGAAATGGATTAGGGAAACAAACACAGGAGCTTTTATCTGTAATGTTCTATTTACTTTGTTTTAAGCAAAAAGACTCAAACCCTAACCCAGAACATCATTTTATGATTAAATTTTACAAATGCATTACTTAAACCTGAAAACTGTTAGTGTCAAGGTGACATACAAGCTTTTTGCTCAATCATGAGCATCTCCCAGAGAGATTCTTTCAAGTTCTTTTCTATTTAAGAGGATCAGCAGGTTAGATGTCCAGGAGCAGCAAATTTCTGCTTATTTTTTAGGACTCTGGGTTAGAAGGAAGTCAGTTCTGCCCTTCATTTAGCAAATGTTTTAAGAGTGTTTTTCTTTAGGTACCAGCTCAAAACACTTAAAGTGCTTTTTTGAAAATTCAAGTTCCCACTATTCCCTTGCTTCACTTCTCTGTGTACAAGAGGGAGGCAGGGGGATAGGGTAGGATATAATCAAATGTCTAATTGTTCAGGTGGAAAGCTACAGTGATTAAAACAAATTACCCCTCTCTAACTCCTTTTAAAGCCAGTAGGCAAATTGGTTACCTAGAAACACTGACTTATGACTAACCCTCTTCCTGTATTTACCAGGGTCAACACATATGAAAAACCATAGGTCATATGTTGACAAGTTTTCCTGGAATTGTAATAGTTTATAGAGGTTAATGTTCTCAGATTATCATGGTCTAATGGCTCTGAGGAACAGACCATGTTTCAAGGGGGGAAACAAGTCATACTTTTATTTTTAAATTTAAAATTGTTTTTAAGTACCAGTCTGAAGCTTTTGTCAGCAGCTATATGTATTAAGTGCAAAACTACATCAGAAAAGGCAATGCAGGGGCTGGGGATGTGGCTCAGTGGTAGAGTACTTGCCTAGCATATGTGAGGTACTGGGTTCGATCCTCAGCACCACATATAAATAAATAAAGTTTCATCAAAAACTAATAAAAATATTTTTTTAAAAAAGAAAAGGCAATACAGTTAGTTTTGAATCTAATAATTTTTTTCAAAACTAAAAACTACAAGGTTATGTCCTGAATTTGTGAGGAAATCTCCTAAAAAGCAATATTAACCTCTTTTTAAAAAATGTTTTAATTATGCTTAATTAGAAAATCTCTCCTTATTGCGTACCCTGTTTCATTTCACTGAATTTTATTTTATTATTTTATTTTATTTTTTATTTTTTTGGTACTGGGGATTGAACCCAGGGGCACTCCACCACTGAGCCACATCCCCAGCCCTATTTTGTATTTTATTTAGAGACAGGGTCTCACTGAGTTGCTTAGCGCCTCACTAAGTTGCTGAGGCTGGCTTTGAACTCGCGATCCTCCTGTCTCAGCCTCCCAAGTGCTGGGATTACAGGCGTGTGCCACCGCGCCCGGCTCTCACTGAATTTTAATACGCCATGTATCACTTATGAGAAAAGGTAGTATCAAAAAATTAGTAACAGTTACAGATTAATTGTTGAAAAATTGTGACTCATTCAGAAATTCAAATTTGGCTTTCTCCTCCTGTCTTAGTAGTGATAACTTTTTAAACAAATAGGGTCTCATTATGTTGTTCAGGCTGATTCCGAACTCTTAGGCTTAGGTGACCCTCCTGCTTCAGCCTCCTGAGTAGCTGGTATACACCATCATGCCTAAGGCAATAACTTTTTTTTTATAGTACTGGAGATCAAACCTAGTACTGATACACTCGTGTTCCTGATACATTCATGTTCCTTTTTAATTCTTAGACAGGGCCTTGAACTTGCAATCCTCTTGCCTCAGCCTCCTAAGTCACTGGGATTACATGTGTGCCACCATACCCAGCTTATTAGTTCAACTTTTATTGTCTCACTTGATTTGTAACTTTGGAGATTATTGCCCACAGGAATATATGCAGTATGGGATTCTCCCTCAATCCCCACATGAATACAGAAGTGTATAGAACAAGTATAAAGGTCTCCCGCAACCCACCTCTCTACTTGTACTATATTCTCTACAAGGTGACTATGGTCGGGAGCTTGCTGAGAACACCTTCTCCTATGCATTTATATAGAACCAAATAAGCTACTGGGCTGGCAAAACTGAATTTAAAATGGAGATTACACTCCATTTATATATGATCTATCAAAATGAATAAATGCATTGTCATGTACAACTAGCTGGAACAAATAAAATTTAAAAATTTTAAAAAAGGACATTTCATACTGCTTAAGGGAATCATACACCAACAAGACATAACAATTGTAAAAATATATGCCCCAAAACAATGGAGCATCTATGTACATCAAACAAACCCTTCTCAATTTCAAGAATCAAATAGAACACAACACAATAATACTGGGTGACTTTAACCCCACTGAATAGATCTTCTAAACAAAAACTAAACAAAGAAACTATAGAATTCAATACAATCAATGATTTAGACTTAACAAACATATATAGAGTATTTCATCCATCAGAGCGAATATACATTCTTCTCAGCAGCACATGGATCCTTCTCTACAACAGATCATATGGTAGCCCACAAAGGAACTCTCAGCAAATACAAAAAAAGAGAAATACTACCCTGCATTCTATTAGATCATAAAGAATGAAACTAGAAATCAACGATAAAAAAAAGTTACTCCAACACCTGGAGACTAGTTAATTAACATGTTATTGAATGGTGGAAAGGATAAAAGAAGAAATCAAGGAGAAAATAAAAGAATACTTAGAGGTAAATGAAAACACCGATACAACATATCAAAATCTCTGGGACACAATGAAGGCAGTGCTAAGAGGAGAGTTCATTGCATTGAGCTCATACATTAAAACAATAAAAAGTCAACAAATACATAACCTAACATCAAAGCTCTAGAAAAAGAACAAATCAACACCAAAAGCAGAAGATAGAAAATAATTAAAATCAGAGCTGAAATCAATGAAATTGAAACAAAAGAAACAATTGAAAAAACTGACAAAACAAAAAGTTGGTTCTTTGAAAAAATAAATAAAAGTGATAAACCTTTAGCCACATTAACAAAGAAAGAAAAAGAAAACTCAAATTACTAAAATTCAAGATGAAATAGGAAGTATCACAACAAATACTACTGAAATACAGAAAATAATTAGGAACTATTTTGAAAATTTGTACTCAAATAAAATAGAAAAGCTTGAAGACATTGACAGATTTCTAGAGACATATGATATACCCAAACTGATGCAGACAAAGTGGTCTTCAAACCAAAGGTAGTCAAAAGGGATAAAGAAGAACATTATATTAGGTAGAGGGGAGTGAAGGGAGGTGAAGGGGAATGTGGGAAGGTATGTGGGAAGGATACACAATTTAAGCAGATCAATTTTAAGCAATGAAATAGAAGATGCCATCAAAAACCTACCAACCAAGAAAAGCTCAGGACCAGACCAATTCTCAGCTGATTTCTACCAGACCTTCATAGAAGAATTAAAACCAATGCTCCTCAAATTATTCCATGAAATAGAAAAGGAGGGAACCCTTCCAAACTCATTCTATAAGGCTAGTATCACCCTGATACCAAAACCAGACAAAGACACATCAAGGAAAGAAAACTTCACACCAATATCCCTGATGAACATAAATGCAAAAATTCTCAGTAAAATTCTGGCAACTCGCATACAAAAACATATTAAGAAGATTGTGCACCACGATCAAGTGGGATTCATCCCAGGGATGGAGGGTTGGTTCAACATATGGAAATCAATAAACATAATTCACTGTGTCAATAGACTTAAAAACAAGAATCATACGATCATTTCAATAGGCGCCAAAAAAGCATTTGACAAAGTAGAACACTCCTTCATGTTCAAAACACTAGAAAAACTAGGGATAGTAGGAACATACCTCAACATCTTAAAAGCCACATATGCTTAACCCAAGGCCAACATAATTCTAAACGGAGAAAAATTGAAAGCATTCCCTCTAAAAACTGGAACAAGAGAAGGATGCCCTCTTTCACCACTTGTATTCAACATTGTCCTTGAAACTCTAGCCAGAGCAATTAGACAGAAGAAAGAAATTAAAGGAATACAAATAGGAAAAGATGAACTCAAACTATCACTATTTGCAGATGACATGATGATTCTATATTTAGAAGATCCAAAAAATTTCATCAGAAAACTTCTAGAACTTATAAATGAATTCAGCAAAGTACCAGGATATAAAATCAATACCCATAAATCAAATGCATTTCTATACATAAGTGAAGAATCCACTGCAAGAGAAATGAGGAAAACTACCCCATTCACAAATAGCTTAAAAAAAATAAAATACTTGGGAATTAATCTTAAAAGAGATGAATGATCTCTATAGTGAAAACTATAGAAAAAGAAATTGAAGAAGACCTTAGAAGATGGAAAGATCCCCATGTTCATGAATAGTCAGAATTAATATTGTCAAAATGACCATACTAACAAAAGTGTTATACAGATTTAATGCAATTTCTATTACAATTCCAATGACATTCTTCACAGAACTAGAAAAAGCAAGCATGAAATTCATTTGGAAAAATAAGAGACCTAGAATAGCCAGGGTAATCCTTAGCAAGAAAAGTGAAGCAGGAAGCATCACAATACCAGACCTCAAACTATACTACAGAGCTATAGTAATAAAAACAGTATGGCACTGGCACCAAAACAGACATGTAGACCAATGGTACAGAATAGAAGACACAGAGACAAACCCACATAAATACAGGTATCTCATACTAGACAAAGGTGCCAAAAAACATTCACTGGAGAAAAGATAGCTTATTCAACAAATAGTGCTGGGGAAAATGGAAATCCATATGTAACAAAATGAAATTAAACTCTTATCTCTCACCCTGCATGAAACTCAACTCACTGTGGATCAAAGACAGGCATTAGAATAGAGACCCTGGAGCCGGGCGTGGTGGCGCAGGCCTGTAATCCAAGTGACTTGGGAAGCTGAGTCAGGAGGATCGCGAGTTCAAAGCCAGCCTCAGCAACTTAGCGAAGCCCTAAGCAACTCAGTGAGACCCTGTCTCTAAATAAAAATACAAAATAGGGCTGGGGATGTGGCTCAGTGGCCGAGTGTCCCTGAGTTAGAGAACCTGGGACTACTAGAAGAAAAAGTGGGCCCAAATCTTCACCATGTCAGCCTAGGACCTGACTTCCCTAATAAAACCCCTAAAGTGCAAGCAGTTAAATCAAGAATCAGTAAATGGGGCAGCAGCTTGGGCGGCGGGAGCTTCAGAAGGCTCCCACGTGCCCGCTGGGCCCACAGCACCCCCACGCACCCCGCCAGAATGCCCAAGAGGAAGGTCAGCGGCGAGGGAGGAGCCCAAGCGGAGGTCCGCTCGCCTGTCGGCTAAGCCTGCTCCTACCAAGTCAGACGCCAAGCGCAGGAAGGCGGTGGGCAAGGTGGGTCGGTAGTGAGCCGCCCCTCGGCGCCGGATGACGGGGCTGTATGTCCCGGTGCTGCCGCTGCAGGAGTAGGAAACCTAGGCCGGCGCAACGGGGACTCCGGGTGACAGGGAGCTTCCCGTCCTGGATAAATCTTCCGACAAAAAAGTTCAAACAAAAGGGAAAAGGGGAGCAAAGGGAAAACAGGCTGAAGTGGCTAACCAAGAAACTAGAGATTTACCTGCCGAAAATGGAGAAACTAAAAACCAGGAGAGTGTAGCCTCTGATGAAGCAGAAGAGAAAGCAGCCAAGTCTGATTCATCACGCACCATGTCTTTTTATCAGTGGTCCCGTTTCCCTTCTTGTATAATCCAGAGGAATATTTTTGTCAACTATTTTGTAAATGCAAGTGTTTTAGTAGCTCTAGAAACATTTTTAAAAAGGAGGGAATCCCACCCCATCCCATTTTTTAAGTGTAAATGATTTTTTTTAGAAGTGAAATCATTTGCTGGTTGTATATTTTTGGGTACAACCAGAAAATAGTGGGATATTGAAATATGGGAGGCTTGGACTGTCTTGGGTGTCAGCTTAACATTCTGTAGGTGGAGGGTTAATTTTATATCCTACAATACAAAGCATATTAAATGGCAGTTTGGAGTCACAGGCCTGCATTTAATGTCTTCAATATATTAAATTACTTCTATTCCTGTGTTTTTTTTTTTATAAGAATTGTTTCCTGAAGAAGACCACTACTGGATCATTCATGTCAGAATCGTGTACTTTGTAACATCTTTGGTTGTGGAAGTCTTAGTTTTCCTAATATTTTTAATGTGCTGTGAAAGATCGAAAATTTGAGTATGTAGTGTGTGTGACAAAGTTTTGAATTAGTGGGACCTAAATAACAACAGTATTAAAAGATACTGGTACTTGATAAGAAAAATTT
>JAJEJO010002409.1:0-49653 GCA_020662805.1 Glaucomys volans | reverse complement strand
ATGTTTTCAACAAATTAATATTTCTTCTTGTGTTAACATAGAATATTCAGCGTTAACTCCACTTTTAGGATACAGTAAATCTGCTGAAACAAATTTTATTTCTTTTCTGGTACTGAGAATTGCACTCAGTGGCACTCTACCACTGTTATACCCCCAGCCCTTATTTTTCATTTGGAAATAAGATTTCACTAAGTTACCCAGGTTATCCTTGAACTTGTGATCCATCTTCCTCTGCCTCCCAAATAGATGGGATTAGAGGCCTGGACCACTGTACCCAGCTCTAATCTGCTTTTTGAATATGCTGGTTCTTTGTCTTTTCTGCATATTCTTCTAGCCGAAGAAGCCACTTGGTCCAGTACTGGGAACAGAGCTCTGCATCCATGAAATGTGGGTGGGCAGGGGATCCATCTTTGTAGGCCACCACAATTAAGCCACACTGAACCTAGAAAGAAACACAGAGTAATACTAGTATTTCTATATATTAGGTCCAGAATTTAGGTTTATTTTCTTTTTACTCCAGGGCAACTCAGCCAGTATTAAGCACAATAATTCTAATTCAATTTCTAAGGTGGGTTGATCAAAGACTGTACCAGGACACATGGAACACAAAGATGACAGATAAAACACTGAAGAGTGGACTGTGATCATTAAATAACTATTTTAAAAATGCCCAGAATGAAAGAAAGAACAGTGATATTTAGGTGAGACAAGGATAAGAAACGAGTCAGCAGTGGGATAAATAAATAGGGTAAAAACAGTGAAGCAGCTATAAATACGCACTGAGCAAAGTCTTTAAGTAAGTGGAGGTTCAGTGCTCTAACCTGAAAACTGTAGTTGGCATCATGGTTTATGGCACCCACATATGCCACAACTTGTAGAGGGTTGTCATATGTATTTCGGATAAAAGGCTTTGGTTTCTCTGATGTCTTCCAATCAATCACACACAAGTTGCCCCTAAGGAGAAACCAGAGAAAGTCTTCGTAGGTAATAGTTCAAACTGAAAAGCTCTAGTGGGTTAACTCTTCTGCACAGTCCACTGCGGTTCACCCAATGGCCACTGTTTCTAGTCACCACTTTCCAAAACTGGTTTCACTTTTTAGGATTAGAAAGACATGATAAAGCTGGGCACATGGCTTAGTGAAGAGCACTTTCCTGAGGTGCACGAGGTCTTGGCTTTGATCCCGAGCAATGCAAACAAGAACCTCAGATGTGAACTATGTGGGCAAACGGGGAAAAAACTTTTCTGCAGTTTAAGTTTCTAAACTTTCTTGTAATTCCTTGGACTTCTTTAACAGTTGACAGGTGAATTAAAATTACATTTACCATTATCTTGGTTGATTTTGCTTCAAATATTTATCAGAATGGAACACAATATGTCAATAGTGAAGTTCCTATCATGAAAGATTATGTATCATTGAACCTCAAACATTCTCTTGTTCAAAAACCAAAAGCTGGGGTTCAAATTCATTAATAATCAATAGGCACTGATTATATGGAGACATACAAATAAGGAAACCTGGTTCCTCTCCTAAAAGTTTACTCACAAGGAAGAGGGTCTGGAATATTGGGAAAATAAAAACTTCCTGCCCTTTTTTTTCAAGGGAGGTGTCAAGTAAACAATATACTCCTCCTCACTCCACAAATCCTGGTGGGGGTCTTATTTTTTTTTTTTTTTGGTACTGGGATTGAACCCAGGTACACTTTAGCACTAAGCCAAATCCCCAGTCCTTTTTATTTTCTGAGATAAGGTCTTGCTAAATTGCTTAGGGCCTTGCTAAATTGCTAAGGCTGGCCTGAAACTTGCTATATTCCTTCCTGACTCGGCCTCCCAAGTCACTGGGATTATAAGCATGCACTGCTATGCCCAGCTTGGTGGGCTCTTACACTTCACAATTATAGATATCAAAAGGATTATAGTGGAGAGATAACTTGTGACTCTCAGTGGGCTCCATCTGGTTCAATCTGTCTCTTACGACCTCAATTAACAATCAGAAGTTTGGCTGGGTACAGTGGCACAAGTCTGTAATTCCAGCAACCTGGAAGGCTGAGGCAGGAGGACTGCAAGTTCAAGTTCAGCCTTAGCAACTTAGCGAGACCTTGCCTCAAAATAAACAATTAAAAGGGTTGGAGATGTGGCTCAGTGGTTAAATGTCCCTAGATTTAATTCCCAATATCAATAACAATAGATAGATAAATAAATAAATAAATAAATAAAATCAGCAGTTTGTAGAGTAATTTTGTACAAAGTATGTATGTTACTTACATGTCACTACAGTGTTAGATAGTTACAATTTATGCAGGCTATATATAGATAGAGTAGCACTGTCTTTCATTTTGGTACCAGGGATTGAACCAAGGACGCTCACCACTGAACTATATCCCCAACCCTTTTTACATTTTATTTTGAGATAGGGTCTCACTTGATTGCATACAGCCTTGTTAAACTGCTGAGGCTGGCTTTGAAACTGCTATTCTCCTGCCCCAGCCTCCTGAGCCGCTGGGATTATAGGCATGTGCCACCCTGCCTGGCTAGAGCAGCACTTTCTGAAATAAAATGTTAGATGCCTGTAATCCTAGCACTTCAGAAGTGAGGAGAGAGGATAGTAAGTTCAAGGCCAGTCTCAGCAACTTATAAGCACGGCCTATTTCAAACAAAAAACAAAAAAGGATTGGGGATATATCTCAGCAGTGAAGTGCCCCTTCGGTTAAATCCCCAGTACCATTAAATAAATAAGTAAACACATAAAATAAATAAATTACAAGCCATATATGTCATTTTAAATTTTCTAGTAGATATGATAAAACAAAAAAATAGGTATTTAGTATTTTATTTAGTATTTAGTATTTTATTTAACCCCAAATATCCAAAATGTTATCATTTCAACATATAATCAATATGAAAAATTTACTAAAGGGGTATTTTGCTTTGTTGTTGTTCTAAAGCATTGATAACTGGTTCGTATATAGTCACAGCACACCTCAGTTTGTACTGTCCACTTGTAAATGCTGAGAAGCCATTTGTGGCTAGTCACTACACAATACAGGTCTAGAGGCAATTTTACTATCTTTATAATTGTTTTGTTATATTGCCAAGTTTGAGAATCTACCCAAATGAGAAGAGGGCCCCAGGAACTCTAAGAGGCTGCTATTTCTAGTTTTCACTTGAATAAATCAAAATACCGCAAAACCAAACCAAAAATAAAACAAAGAAAAGCACAACTTTCTGCCGTGGACCACTGTTTATAGGCATGTACTATAATTATGCCTGTAATCCCACTGACTTGGGAGGCTGAGGCAGAAAGATCACAAGTTCAAGGCCTCCCTAGGGGCAACTGGGTGAGACCCTGTCTCAAAATGAAAAATAAGCCGGGCGCCTGTAATCCCAGCTCTTGGGAGTCTGAGGGAAGAGGATCGCGAGTTCAAAGCCAGCCTCAGCAACTTAGCGAGGCCCTAAGCAACTCAGTGAGACCCTGTCCATAATAAAATACAAAATAGGGCTGGGGATGTGGCTCAGTGGTGGAGTGTCCCTGAGTTCAATCCCTGGTGTCCCCAAAAAACCAAAATCAAAGCCAAAAATAAAACAAAACAAAACTGTAAAACACTGATGAAAGAAACTGCAGATGACACAAATAAAAGGCAAGATATCCCGTGTCCATGGACTGACAAAATATTTTAAAATGTCCTTACTACCTTACTACCTAAGCAACATACAGATTCAATGCAATCCCTAACAAAATTCCAATGTCATGTTTCCTAGAAATAGAAAAAATAATCCTAAAATATGAATTTGAACCCTCAATAGCCAAAGCAATTGAGCAAAAAGAACAAAGCCAGAGGCATCACACTTCTTTTTTTTGTTACCAGGGATTGAACCCAGAGGCCTTAACCATTGAGCCACATCACCAGCCCCTGTTCATGTTTTATTTTGGGACAGGGTTTGATTAAGTCCTTAGGGCCTTGCGAAGTTTCTGAGGTTGGTCTTTGACTTGTAATCCTCCTGCCTTGGCCTCCTGAGATGCCAGGATTACAGGCGCGCACCACACTTTCAAATTAAAAGTTATATGCTGGGCATGGTGGCTCACACCTGCAATACCAAAGACTCAGAAGTGGGAGGCAGGAGGATCTTAAATTCAAGGCCAGCCTTGGGAACTTGTCTGAAAACAAAAAATAGAAAGGGCTGGGTGTGTAGCTCAGTGGTAAAATACCCCTGGATTCAATCCCTAGTACCAAACAAACAAACAAACAAACAAACAAAGTTATTGTAACCAAAACAGCATGGTACCTGCATAAAGAGACACACAGACTAATGGAACAGCAGAGAGCCAGAAATAAACTCATGCTTGTCACAGTCAATTGATTTCAAAAAGCTGCCACAATAAGGAAAGGACAGTATCTTCAGTAAATGTTTGAAAACTGAACAGCCACTTGCAGAAAAATGAAAATGTATCCTTATCTCATACCATATACAATAATCGACTAAAAATTAAAGACCTAATCACAAGACCTGAAACTGTAAAACTTCTAGAAGAAAACAGCTGATCTGGGCAATGATTTTTTTAATAGAATCCCCAAAGCAAAAGTAACAAAAGCAAAATTGACAAATGGAATTATATCAAATTAAAAAGCATCTGCACATATAGTGAAGAAACAAAACAGAATGGGAGAAAATATTTATAAACCATACATGTGATTAAGGGGCTATTTTCTAGAATACACAAGGAATTCAACTCAATAACAAGAAAACAAATAACTCTATTTAAAAAAATGGGCAAAGAAGCCAGGCAGGTGATATATGCCTATAATCCCAGTGACTCGGGAGGCTGAAGCACAAAGATCAGTGGTATAGCACCCCTGGGTTAAACTCCAGCACTCATGCTGGGCGCGGTGGCGCACGCCTGTAATCCAAGCGACTTGGGAGGCTGAGTCAGGGGGATCGTGAGTTCAAAGCCAGCCTCAGCAACTTAGCGAGGCCCTAAGCAACTCAGTGAGACCCTGTCTCTAAATAAAAAATACAAAATAGGGCTGGGATGTGGCTCAGTGGCCAAGTGTCCCCGAGTTCAATCCTTGGTTCCAAAAAAAATAAATAAACAAACTCCAGTACTCCCACCCCCCCAATTTTTTTTGGTATGTGTGGTGGTGTTGGAGGTTAAACCCAGGGCCTGATACATGCATGCTAAGTACACCATCACTGAGTTACATCCCCCATCCTTTTTTTAAAGTTAAATTTTAACTAGAACTCTAAGGGTTATACACACGGATACTGCCCCTCTCCCCATCCTGTTATTATAGCTTACATACTTTATTTGGAATAGGGGTGCCTGCAGGTTATAGCTACTCTTGGAATCTGGACTAAGTGGGAAAAACAGTAACCACAGCAATTTTAAAACCACAGGAAGCTTTAGTAAGTTTAGAATTCCTATCAGGTCAACAACTCAACAGGAAGAGAGTTGATTTTCAGGGCCAACAGGTCATAGTGCTACGTTTAGGAAAACAGGAAAAAAGATAAAGAAAAACCCCAAAAGAGAAAAATTGAGAAAAAAGGAAATACAAGAATCAAATTGGATCTTATGGTTGGTATCTTGTTTGGGGAAAGGAGAAAAAGGACAGGCTGGAAGACACCATACTGGGAATTCTGAAAACTAGACATTTTCTTCAGCAGTTTGATTATGAAATACTGATAATCAAGGACTATACATCTCTCCTTCCTGTATTTGTTCTACCTTCTGCCCTGCCCCACACTCTTTTCCTATAAGGTAGGTTTGACTTTAAAGAGGCAGATGCCACAATACCTATAGATACCCTTGAAGCAGGGATAATGAAGAAAAACGTAAGATGGGTGCACGCCTAAAATCCCGTGAGTTGGGAGTCTGAGGAAGGATTGCATGTTCAAGGCCAGCCTGGGCAACTGAGCAAGACCATCTGAAAATAAAAACATGCTGGGAACATAGTGCAGTGGTAAAGTGCCCCTGGATTCAATCCCTACTACCAAAAAATAAAAATAAAAAAACAGGAACAAAGTATCTCTTGGCAGGCACTGTCTGTCCTACCCGACATCCATTCACTACCACCCTGGGATGGAAGCCACTCCATACTCACTGATACTCAGCCACACAGTCCAGCAGGCCTACATACTTCAAGGTCTCATGCTGAACAGCACTTTCAAGAGCTCGCACTCCACTGACATCTTTCAGAATATGTTGGATGCTTTGGATGTAGCCACATTTGAGGAGATTTTCATCTCTCTCTTTTATGTTCCCCTGAGGTGAAAGTATGCTTTCCAGGGCTTCATGGAACTGCTTCCCCTGTAAAAAGATGTCTGAAAGAAAAATCAAGGAAAAAGAAGAAAACAACAAAAACAACAACAAATCAAACAAACAAAAACAAAGCTAGTACTAAAAACCAATGCCCTGAACAACTGAATAATAAAACTAAAAATCAGATGAAAATTGCCAGGCATGGTGGCACACACCTGTAATGCCAGCAATTGGGAGAGCGAGGGCTGAGGCAGGAGGATCACAAATTGGAGGCTAGCCTCAAGAACTTAGACCTTGTCTCAAAATAAAAAATAAAAAGGACTGGGAATATAGCTCAGTGGTAAAGCACCCATGGTATTGGTTAAATGCCCAGTATCAAAACCAACCCCCCCAAACAAACAAACAAACAAAAAACACAAAAATTAATTTTACGAGGCAACCCCAGCAGGGCACAGTGGCATAGGCCTGTAATCCCAGTGACTCAAGAAGCTGAGATTATAGGAGGTAGATTATACTGGGATTACAGGAGGTAGGAGGATTACAAATTTGAGGCCAACCTCAGCAGTTTAGTGAGGCCCTAAACAACTTAGCAAGACCCTGTCTCAAAAGAAAAAAATTAAAAAGGACTGTTAAAAAGGAGTGGGGAAGTAGTTTAGTGAAATATCCCTGGGTTCAACCCCCAGTACCCCCAAAAAAGAGGGCATGGGCAACCCCTAAGACATCAAATTTCAGCTTCTGGTGGACCCTAAGAATGTACTTTCAAAAAACCAAAGAGATCAGAACTGTTTAGAAATGAAATGCAATAAAATGAAATATTTCTAATAGAATTAAGCCAAAGCTAGAATTGAAGATCTGGTGGGGTGGGAAGGCTATAGGACCACATCAAGTTTATGGTACTGTTTGTGTTTAAGTATCCAACTTAATAGGTTAACTGGTTGTAATCCAAACCATTAGAAATTAGGGCTCTGGCTTCTGTTTAGTTCTTTTTACAACCAAAACTTAAGACAGGCATAGATTAAAAATATTTGGATGTTGTGAGATTTGAAGCGGGAGGTGAGAAGAATATGTGGCATTTTTCTCTTCTCTGGCACTTTTTGATACTGATTAGGGACTGAATCCAGGGGTACTTAACCACTGAGTCACATCCCCAGCCCTTTTAATGTTTTATTTAGAGACAACATCTTGCTGAGCTGCTTAGGGGCTCACTAAATTGCTGAGGCTGGCTTTGAACCTGTGATCCTCCTCCCTCAGCCTCCCAAGTCGCTGGGATTACAGGCACATGACACCATGCCTGGCTCATGCACTTATTCTTCAGTGTTGCAACAGCCTGAGGACAGTTCCTATGTCCTGAATTTTTTTTTTCCTCAAATGTTTTCAAATTGAATTATACGTTTAATAAATGCAAGAAATACAGTATATTCACTTGAATGTTGATAAGGGAAGGAAGGAAAGAAAAAAAGAAAGAGGGGACACTGTTAGGCTAAGGAGTGGCCTTGTAACTTTCAAAACATTAGTTTTCAAACAACCCAGCAAGATAAAGAACATTGTCTCCATTTTGACGAATGAGGCTCTGCCAGCCTAAGCAGAGCTGTTAATTTGCCAAACAGCAAAAAGCTGCATGAGCACCCTGCACCAGAATCTATTCTTTCCAGTTTACCACAAGCAAAGAAAGGAATTTAAATTCAGAGAACACCATTCAGATACACACAAAAATTAGTAGGAAATAACATATGCTTAGAGACAGACCCACAGAAAAGAAAACAATCTCATCCAATAGGTAATATTAAACCATATTATGTTTGTCAGGTAAGTTTGTTTTGCACTACTGGGGATTGAACTGAGGGTCTCACACATGCTAGGCAAGTGGTCTGCCACCAAGCTCTGAAAGGTCAGTTTTACCACTGGCAAAAATCGAATTGCTTCTAGGAAATAACTTGGAGAATTAAATAGAATTCAACTTAGTAACTAAATTATTCTATTCTATGAATACTTCGCTCAGTTTGGATTATTAGCACATGGAAGGCCCGCAAGAAATTTAAGATTGATGGAATTAAAATCTAAAGAAAAGAGATGTAGTATTTGTCTACAGACCAGCTTAATGAATCTGAAGACAAACTTCAAAAACAGGAAGAGGGCTAGGAGTGGAGCTAAGTGATAGAGCACTGAGCACTTGTTCAGCCTATGTGAAGCCCCTGGTTTGAACCCTAGGAACACACACACACCCACACCACATGCCCCCACACAAACACCTAAGAAAGAGTTGCTTTGTCTACTGCCATGTAAATGGGCAATTCATTCCTTGCTGCAGACCTGACCTATGGCTAGCTTCTTCACATATATGTGACCTCAAACAAGGAAATCTAGACTTCAGGATTCCTTGGAGTATAAGGCTCAGAACATTAAACATGACTTATTTAAATTTATAAATTATTAAACATGACTTACTTAAATTTATAAATTTAGGTTTGGGATATAGCTTAGTGGTAAAGTATCTGCTTAGCAGGCCTGGGGCCATGAATTCAATCCCTGGCACCAAGAAAAAAATAAATAAAAATGATTCAAGAATAGATTTATTTCAGGTAGCATCAAGTCAGAGTATTCTTTCAATAAAAGAATGCAAATGAAATGTTTTCAATTAAAAAAATCATGCATCTTCAATATTCTGATTCTAGAACTGGCAGGATGGTTGATACTTTAGGATTAAAAAAAAAAAAAAAGGAAATTAGTGTTGCCTGGGGGTGTAGTTGTGGTAGTGTTTGCCCAGCACATGTGAAGTCCTGGGTTGGATTCTCAGTACCACTAAAACAAAATGAAAACAAATCAGTGTAACAAAAATAAATAAAACAAACTTCAGTCTTTTTCATTATGATCAACACTTAAATCTGAGTATGACAGACTTTCTCATCCTCACCCTTATTTAAAAAAGTGAACTGATACTTGGAAATTGCTCAATATTTGGAAGAAGGCCAGCTCTGGGCACATCTCTATGCTTTGGACTTTGGAAAGACTAAAGAGAATTTATTAATCAAGTAGTATTCAGATTGCCTTGCCAGACCCATTAATCAGATTAGTGATTCTGATACACCTGCTTTCTTTCTCTTCTTTTTTTCCTCTTTCTTGCCATGACACTAATTTGTATGTGATTGTCCCTATTTTCTTGAAGAGTGAATTAAAGGTTGATCCTGAGTTAACAGAGAAACATGGAGTACTCATCTAGATCAACAAAATTGACCCTAAAATTCAGTGTGCCCAGGCTACTGGGACACATTTGCAATCCAAAGAGAAATTCCTTTCCTTTATCTAGGGGACCACCAGTGCATTTCCTTCCTCTGTGACAAGAGCTGCAGACCCTAGAATCCCATGTGATCCAGCAGGCTTCTCCCTTTACACTTCTGACCAGTAATCTCAAGATTCCTGAAAGTTGTTTAAGGAAAATCAAAACAACTCCTCATGAGGAACCTGTGGATTTCAAATTCTAGTGGCACAAATAAAAAACTTAGCTTGTTTAGAAAGCAGAGAATAATTTCCTGGTTATACCTAGTTAACCATTTTTTTTTTTTTTTTGGTACTGGGGATTGAACCTAGGGGCACTTCACCACTGAGCCACATCCCCAGCCCTATTTTGTATTTTATTTAGAGACAGGGTCTCACTGAGTTGCTTAGGGCCTCGCTAATTTGCTGAGGCTGGTTTTGAACTCGCAATCCTCCTGCCTCAGCCTCCCAAGTGCTGGGATTACAGGCGTGTGCCACCGCGCCCTGCCCCTAGTTAACCATTTTAAGGCAGTCCCTGAGCCTGGCGTGGTGGTACAAGCCTGTAATCCCAGAAATTTGGGAGGCTGAGGCAGGAGGCTCATAAATTGGAGGCCAGTGTAGGCACTTTAGCAGATCCTGTAGCATATAGTTCTTGCCCCACACAGCTGAAGAATATCATAAGGGGGTAAGGCCTTGACCATTTTTGTCATATCCAGGTACTGCCTACGCACTTACTTTTCTTTAAAACATAAGTGGCTTTACAGTCAATGTGTACACGGTTATACCATTTTTTTCTAAAAGGCTTGAGAATAAGTATGCTACTTTTATTTTTACCTTTTCAGTACTGGGGATTGAATGCAGGTATACTCCACTCCCTAGCATCGTCCCCAGCCCTTTTTGAGATTTAGGGGTCTCCCTCAATACTAAGACCAGTCACGTGATCCTCCATCCTCAGCTTCCTGAGTTGCTGGAATTACCAATGCCACTATGTGGGATTATAAGCACCACAGTGCCCCTATGCCTAGCAATCATGTACTACTAAGGGTACATGTGCTAATCCTGGGGAAGCATAGGCTAAGGAATATCTATGTAAAACTACGCACAAATCTTTTTTAACCTATTTATTTATTTATTTTTATTTTTTGTGGTGCTGGGGATTGAAACCAGGGCCTTGTGCATGTGAGGCAAGCACTCTACCAACTGAGCTATATCCCCAGCCCCACACAAATCTTTTTTATTCCCCTCCTGGTACTGGGCACTGAACTAAGGGGCCAGTGAACTAAATCCCCAGTCCCTTTTTCAAAAAATTAACTATGTTTTTGGTGGTGCTAAGGATAAAAATCAGGTTCTTATGCATCCCTATTTTTTTTCACTTTGAGAGAGGGTGTTTTATTAAAATTTGCCGAAGCTGGCCTTGAACTTGTAATCCTCCTACCTCAGTCTCCAGGTAGCTGGGATTATAGTGGGTCCACTGTACTGGACTATGTCTTCATGGGACCAGCTAATTCACTTGCACCAATCATTTCTTACTCATCTAAGTAACTTAGGAGTTGAAAGCTAGTTAATTTATTTTCAGTTCCTCATCAAGAACACCTGGATAGCTCAATTTACCAACATATAAAAACAGACTTCTGGCTTATTGCCAGGATCTTTAAATTTACCTTTACACTTGATCAGTAGTATTTGATTCTGATGCCTACCAAACAACTACAATTTTATTATCAAGTGCTTTTTTTCCATAATCAAGGAAAATTACTAGTTCTGATATTGTTTGTAGCTTATAAAACAAGTTAATTTTATGTATCAACTAATTTCATGTAGTTTTATGACTACATGTAGTCAAATATTGATCTCCTGCTTCAGTTTCATCTGTGCATTGGGGAAAATAGATTCATGCTTCATAAGATTGTCATGAGAATTGTTAGTTAAAATATATGAAGTGCTATTTAATGCTAAGTAAATAAGTAGTTCATCACTAATAAGGTTAAAAATGTTTCATTCTGCCAGGTGAAGTGGTATATACGTCTAACCCAATAACCCAAGAGGCTGAAGCAGGAGGATGGCAAATTGAAGGCCAGCCTCAGCAGCAAAGCAAGATCTTATCTCAGAATTTAAAAAGAAAAATGAAAAGGGTTGAAAATGTAGCTTAGTGTTAGGGTATTCCTGGGTTCAATCCAAAAAACCATAACAAACAAAAAAACCAGCTTCATTCTTTTGATACCAATGCTTTCTCTGTATTCTAAAAATTATAGAACCAGAATTAAGAGAATTACTTGAGGTGTATTCTGCAAAGCCATCTTCTCCCAGCTCCAGAATCATTCGCTGTTTCCACCTCTCCAAATAGAAAACCTGTTGTGCTGTCATGGTCTGCTGAAGTACCCGGGTCACACTTGGAATCATGTTCCTTTGCAAAGGGATTTTCAAAGGCGTTGAAGAATCATTTGTATTTGGGTCAGAAGAGTCATTTCTCTCTGGATTGAAGATGGGAAACCAGTTTTGTGGAACTCTAGCCCCCTTATCTTGCTTTGGGGGCTTATGCTTACTCACAGGTCCATACAGTAAACAATCTTCCTCAAACAATGATTCTGGGGTCTGGGCAAGGCTTCTGGATGACAAGACAGACCTTATTAAAGTAGAGTATTTTGTTTGGTCCACTTCTTCATAGGGGTTTTTTTTCTTCCGGCCACATGAATAAGGGGAAGTAGAGAAATTAACAAGGGGGGCTGGTTCTACAGAAAACCCCTTTGAATTTCTGAGCTGCCTGTAAATGGTCTGAAATGTCTTCATCTTTAGATTTTTTTTCTCCACTTCTCTCTAATCTCTGCAATGTCGAGAACCTTTTTTATTTGGTATTCCTATTAAAAAGAAAAGTGCTGTTAGATACCAGACCTATAACATATTTGAACTACCAGTGAAAGCTGCACCAGAGTCTTGTTGCACATCTAACTGTATTTAATAAACCTTTTCGACGTGTTTGCAGAAAGCTATTTCCCATGAGACTCAATCAATCCCAGACGGACTAGCACTTATTAAATACCAACTAGTAGACAGCTTGTGCACGATACCCCTACTCTTTGATCTGAAGAAATGTGACGCTCAGGAAGGGAAGTTTGCCTGTGAGACAGCAAGAGAGAACCGTAGAGGCCGTTCTGCAGAAGCCGCGAGCCATAGTTAACGGCGGACCCCTAAATACCAGGGTTTTTGTTAAACATTCTGTATGGATATTTCTCATTTAATCCTCACACCCTCTAAAGTGGGCATTATAATGATCCCCTTTTTACGGACGTGGAACTGGAGCTTCTGAAAGGTCGCGTTGCTTGTCAGAGGTCGGAGCTAGTAAGCCGCGGTCAGCAGGGCCCACCAACCTGATCCGGAGAAAGCGGCCTCCCGCTCCACCGCAGGTGCCGACCGGAGGCGGGGACAGGGCGGCTGTGGGTCGTGCGGGGGTAACGCAGCTTAGGAAAGAGTTACAACTTAAACAACGTTACCCTGCAGCAAGGATTAGTACCCCAGACGCCACCACGCTTTGTTTAAGTCCTAGGGCGCCAACAGCTTCTCGGGAACCGTACTTTCATCAGTCCCGCGCTTTGGTCTGGAGTTAAGCCCCGCCCCAGGCAACACAGCCCCAGCGTACACTGCGGCGCTCACGCCCCACCCCCTACCCTTTCCTACGCCCCCATAGGCCAGCAGCCGGTAGGGAGTCCCTCCCCTCGCGCGGAAGCGCGGGCACCTCCAAATCTCGTGCTTTCTTTCTCACGATATCTTGTATACGTCACCTCTCGTCGCCATCTTGGGCTTGGGCTGAGCAATAAATTGCTCCGTGCACGACCGTGATCTCTCTGTCGAAGCGTGACTCGCGGGAAGTGTCGGTGGCTCCGCTCCACGTTGCAGTCCTCCGGTCAGCGGTCTCCGCGTGGTGCGGAGCGAGGGTAGGCCCCGCATTACTTCTTTGCCCGGCTCCAAGATGGACGGCAGCCGGGATGGGGAGGCTGCTCTGGGGGAGCACGTGGCGCGCCGTTTGCCTGCTCCCGGGGCTGCTGGGATGGTGGCGGAGTCCCAAGGCCTCCTGCCGCCGTCGGGCCGGGAGGCCAGCGGAGGCGGGGCCGCGGTCGCCCCTGAGAGGCGCCCCGGCAGTGGTGGCCCAGCCTCTTCTTTCCTCGCACAGCCAGGCGGCCCCTGCTCTAGGCCCGTGTCGCCATGGCCGCGGTTCCCGAGTTGCTGCAGCAGCAGGAGGAGGACCGTAACAAGGTGAGGTCCTCCCCTCCTCAGTCTCCAGGATGGGAGGCCCAGCTGACCACCCGGAGCCCCTATTCCTTTCTCCACCCTCCCCAAGGGCCCTGGCTGCTCGTGACAAATCCTCCAACCCCCAAGTACCGGAGCACCTGCGAGACCCGGTGCACCCACGGTGCTCCGTTCCATCAGAAGGCAGCCCGGGGCCATCCCGATGATCCCCCGAACCCGGTGACCCCCTGATTCTCCCACTGGGGAGAGAAGCACGCTTACAGGAAGGACCTTACTCAGTAACCACTTCTCCACTGCCTGATACCAAGTAGACTCTTGGCCCGTGTCTGATTAATCCACGAAGACCCCAGAATGTTTATTATATTAGAAGTTCAAAAAACTTCCCTTGGTGACTGGAAGGTGGACGTGAAAATTAGTATAAAATAGACGGCAGTGGTTTGTTTCCAAACCGGCGAACCCCCTCCCCTCTTTAAGGTCTTTTTCGCCCAAACAACTTGGGAAATTCTATCAAGAATCTGTAGTACGTTCTTTGCAACTTCATGAACGCTAAATGCGTCGTTGCGAGAGTTGTGTAATTTTTAGCAGGTCTGAAATGTTTACTGAGCTAGGCTTTTATTTTTAAATTCTGTGTATTTATGTAAGTCCCAGGCCGTGTTGTTTGTTGAAGTCCAAAAGATTACTAATGCGATAAATTGAGGTTGCTCTAGCTAATTAAAGATTTAGAGGTGGTTTCCACTCTTTATTGGTCTTTTAAGTTTGAATCGTTAGTTTTCCACGGCACAAAAATTGTGAGCCACAATCTTAAATGCAGAATCAATGTAGTTTTTCTGAAAGACGAAATGAAAGAAATCTAAAGCAGCTAATTTAAGAACCTTGGATCCTTGTTAAAAACAGTTCTTTAGAAGTCACAGGCGTCTTTGGAGAAAGTATTCTTCTAGTAAGTAAATACTGAAGTTGCAGGGTAAGCAACTGGATTGTTGGAACAAGGGCATCATTGTATTAGTTATTGAAATAGAGCTTTGTACACCGGAGGGGCTTGATTGGGTTTTTTGTTTTTGTTTTGTTTTTTTTTTGAAAGTTGAAAGAGGTTCATTTTTATTAAACACAAAGTGAGAACTTGGAAGTTAGTTTCTTTGAGGAGTATTCTGGTTATTTTTCTCTTCAAAATATAGGTTTTGGATAGAAGGTTTTACATCCATTTGTTTTTTCTTCTTTTCTTTTTTTGGGGGGTGGGGGTGGTACCAGGGATTGAACCTAGGAGTACTTAAATCCCAGCAGCTCAGGACTGAGGCAGGAGGATCAGGAGTTCAAAGCCAGCCTCAGCAACGTAGCCAGACCCTGTCTCAAAATATCAAAAGGGCTGGGGATGTGGTTCCATCATTAAGTGCCTCTGGGTTCAATCCCCTGGTAACAAAACAAACCAAAAAAAGGGATTTGATGGCCTCACTATTAGATTAAACTGGTTTTTAAAATGACTTCACCACCCTGATCCTCCATCAAAATTGGAGGAGGATTATGAATGTTGTCAACTGCCTCTTGGTTTTACTTACAGGAACTTGGTCTATGGGTAGCAAAGATTTTATTTAGAACACTGGGGGTTGAACCTAGACATTCTTTAACTTTTTATTGTAAGACAGGGTCTCACTAAGTTTGAGGCTAGCCTTGAACTTGCAATCCTCCTGTCTCAGTCTCAGAGTCCCAGGGATCCTTCTGATTTTTAAAGTTACAGAAATAAGGGAAATAAGTAAATTACCCTTCATTTTGCTGCCTGATCTGTGTTGATGACTAGTATTGTGCTATGGTGGATCAGATCTAGATGGTTTTATAGTTGATCCAAAGGGGAATTTGTGGTAAAATCTTGATTAAAAAAATTTTACAGTTTGTTAGTCAACTGAAAGTTTATTTTATTGGCGGTACTGGGAATTGAGCCTACGGTTGCTTTACCATTGAGCTATATCCCCTAGTTCTTTTGAAAATTTGAAACAGTTGCTGAATTGCCCAGTCAGACCTAAAACTTGAAGTCCTCCTGCCTCAGCTTCCCAATTCACTGGAATTACAGCTATGTGCCTGCACCACACAGAAACCTTTATGTTTAGATATTATATGCTTTAGTTTGCAATTTCCACAAGGGTGGGGTTCATGGATTTGCATAGACCCTACTACTCCATGGGGTTAAAACAAAAATAGAGGGTATAATTAATTTTTTAGGATTTTGAATGCCAGTCCATGCTCATTTTGGCAAAGTAAGGAAAACTGAAAGTATTGAGCTGTGTCTGGTAGCTGAACACTCCCATTTTTGTAATATCCTTTAGGCCTTATGTGTTTGCTTGTCTTTTCCTCAAAAAGCAGAGTTCATGGGAAGAGGTTCATGGTTAATTTGGTCTTTCCCATTAATCTAAGGGCAAATCAAATGTAACAGCATTGTTTGTGGATGATAGAACCCTGAGACTCCTGGGACCCTTTTTTGGTTCTGAAAAGCTTTAGATTTCTCTGCTTTATTGTGAATGGACTGAAGTAAGCTGAACATTTGGAAAGGAAAAACTCCTATGGTTGAAATCTGTTATTTTCTGAATTGGTACAGAAACTGCTTCTAGGAGTGGGGGCACTTAAGCTAGGATGGAAGAATGTCCTGTAGGATCATTCCTGAACTTTGACCAGTTTTAAGTCCAGATTTACCAATTTTTGTGGACTAGTGTTTTTTGCTACACTCGTGAGTTTTATTTTTCCAGGAAGTGTGACTTATCAAAGCTGCCCACGCCCTAGTTATGGATCAGTAACTTGCACACAGCGTCTTAACGTCCCCATTTGTGAATACTGTTTTCACAATTCATGATCTTCTTGCATTTTTTGATCACAGGAAGAAACAGCCAAGAGGTTATTTGAGGATTTTCTAGATTTGGCTTTTTTCAGAGATCTAAATTCTCATTTGGTGAGACCTAGTAAGTGACAACATCTAATCTAGAACTTTAAGCCAGGATTTTTTTCAACTTGAGCACTGGTGACATTTTGTTTTGGGAAGTTGTCTTGTACATAGTACATTGCTGAACAACATTATCAGCCTCTCTACTAGGTATCAGCAACCTCCTCTCCTTCATTCTGACAGTCAGGACTATCTGCAACCTTTGTCAGATGTCCTTCTAGGCTCAGTAAATTCACCTGTGATTGAGAATCACTGTTTAAACTGACTTTTTAAAATGAAGTGGAGTCACGTTTTGTTATAGATACTAGTGTTAGTTTGCCAGTTAGATGCAAATTCTTCAGGTTTATGACTGTAAGGAAGTAACACAAAGCTTGGATTATTGAATATCGTTGGTAGCTTTTCCACCAATATTGAAAAATCTTATTGAAAAATGGTAAATAGTTTTCTTCAGCAGGTTCTGGGGCACTTAGAGTTATAAAGGGGTGACTTTGTGCTTATTATGTTTGTGAGTGAAGTGCCAAGTTTGAATATTGTAAACCTGGGTTTTTTGTGTCCATAGCACCTTAAAAGTTCTATGGGCAAAAATTGAAGCTCACTGAGAAATGTGTTCTGGGGAGATGATTTTAACTAAATCCTACTGTTTATTTTAAACATTTTGCTTGCTATTTTTATTACCAGGGTTTTGTTGCTTGAGCAAATTGAGAACAGTTTATAGGTTAGAAATCTGAATATACCAAATTGCCAGAGGTCAAAGAAGTGTACAGGGAAACTTCTAAACTTGATACCCAAATTTTGAGAAAAGACTGTCAGAACTTTGTAAGTTCTGCCTTTTCTTTTTGAAACAGGAAATTAAAGTTTCTCTGTGGGCTGATGATATGGTTGACTGGTAGAGCACTTGCCCAGTATTCTCAAGGTCCTGGGTTTGTCCGTCTCCCCCACACACACACAAAGAGAGAGAGAGAGAAAAGTTTCCTGTGTAGCTTTTCAAAAAGCAATCTCTTGGCCTCCCAACACATTTCTGATCAAGCTATTAAGTTACTCCTGAGATGTCTCTTTTAATTCTAAAAAAAGGGACATGGAATTTGTAGAGGGGTTTTTTGTTTGTTTTGTTTTTTTTTTTTGCATTAGGGATTGAGCTACATCCCAAACTATTGAGCTACATCCTGGGGTTTTTTTGGCTGTTTTATTTATTTATTTGGACATGGGGTTTTTTGGTAAGTTGCTAGGGCTGGCTTTGAATTTGCGGTCCTCCTACCTCAAGTCTTCTGGGTGGTGAGATTACAGGTGTGCACCACAGTGCCCAGCTCTTTATTTTGAGATAAGGTCTTGTGAAGTTGCTTAGGCTTGCAGTCCTCTTGCCTCATCCTCCTGAATTCCTGGAATTATAGGCATGCATCATTTCGCACTGGCATTTGTTGAGCTTTTTAACAAAAACTACAAAGGCAGATTCAAGTATGCAAATTTTGAGTGATGGTGAAGGGCTCTGAACAAAAGAGATTTTTTTAATTATGGGAGCTTTTTCTCTTGCAGTGTAGTGGTTGTTACCCAGTAGGATTTCTGTACCAAGAGGTACTTGAAGATCATATGGTTCAACCAATCCTTTTGCTTTGTGAGCTCATTTGAAGATAGTCCAGATATCAGCTAATTAGATGGATTTCTTGATATGAATTAGTTGCTTAAAGCAGTTCAGTGGAATCACTTTCTATTTCCATGCTGAGATTTGACTACTGCATGGACTTGCAGCCTTGTGAAATGATGATTCAGTTTATCCATTCGCTGAGTACGCTGCATTGACCTTCTTCCAAGCCTCAGTTCCTGTTCTAGGAACTTTGGGGCTATGTAGCCTCCAAATGCCCTGCAGTCTGCAATGTTCTGTTGTAGACTGCTTGTGTGTTGGTAGCCTACTGGTAAGAATGGTTGGTGTCAGCAGGGATGGGCCCCTCTGGGTCCTATCTCACAAAGATGAGTGGTGCAAATCTGATCACTTGCTGCAATCCTTCTAGGTTTTGGTTAAGCCTGCACCTAAGTAATTTTCATGTTAGTAGTAGCCTGAGATCTGGAAGTCCTAAATTCTCTTAATCTATGAGTATAGATTTATGGTTGTAGGCCTCAGTCAGGGAGAACCAATGAGAGGAGCAAGAACAAATTACCATAAAGGCAGAGAGAGTTAGTATAGTGGTTATAATTCATTCAATTGTTTTATGTACCAGGGCCACAGTGAGAAGTTGGGAGAGAATATAGATTAAATTAAATTTTAGTTTTTAGGGTGGGAGAAAACAGTAACAATTCAGAATACCAATACTTTTTATTTTATTTTAGCGCTTTGATATACTTAAACTATTAAGGAGGTGTAGTGAAGGCTTGGTATTAGAATTTCTTAGAGCATTCCCTTCTTGTGAATTGAAACAGTAACAAAGTAATATGTTTGATAAGCATGTGTGAGATGGTTCTCAAACGTTTGCAGAAATTAGTGCAAATCTAGAGTATTTGTGGTAGGGTTTTTATTTTTTACTTTTTGTACTGGGCACTGCTTTCCCACTGAACTACATCCCCAATCCTTTTTATTTTGAAACAGGGTCTCTAAGTTACTGAGACTGACCTTGAACTTCAAATCCTCCTGCCTCAGTCTCCCCAGTCTCTGGTAGAATGTTTTTGAATTTTATTTCCTTCCTAATGAGTATTAGAAAGGTAAGGTATTAATATCTTACCAGCTGAAATATGCCCTGCTCTTGCTTCCTGTGGGAAAAATTAAAATCTGATCCAGAAGGCAGTCTTATCCTTGTGCAGTAAAGGGTAAAGTAAAGCCCATAGAGGGGAAAGAGAAACCATTTGAAGGACATGCACAGATAGCATGTGCTAAAAGTATTTTTTTTGGGGGAATGGAAACTAGAAAATCATTTATACATAAGCAGAGTCTTTTTTTCTGTCCATAGTAGTTTCTTTGTAATATTCAGATACATATGGAAATATTGATACTGATGTGTACAACTTTTTGACATTGCACACAAAACTGATTAGATTAAAATAGTTATTTCACTAACCCCTGTTCTGGCAGATCAGTGATTGTGGAGCTTATTTCATTTTTGCTTTATGGCTCTGGTTCAAATCAGAGTTTTCATAACATGCTGATGTATATCATTTCATTATTTTCATTTCCCCTGTGGGTTTTGAATTTTGGAGTCTTGCCCTTTTGCCATGAAAGTACCCTTTGCCATCTATGATCCATTAGCTCTTTTGAAGAGGAAACTTTGCAGATGGTATTAAGTAAATCTTGTGCCAGAATGAGTCATCAGTGAAATTTGGACCAAAAGTGAGTGCCCCAAAGATCTAGTGGTCTGTAGCTGAGACCTATGCAGGGTTGTCCTACAGCCAGTGCCACATTAGCAGTTGAGGAAATGCATAGGGGAGTCCCTCACAGGTTTTCTCCCTTCAGGAATGTGCCTTGTCTCTCTTACCAGAAGCATTCAGATTTCTTCAAAAATGGTTCAAGGTTTGCATTCTCAGCAAAGCAGTGCTTCCTTAACCCCTTGTTTGTTGGCTATTACGAAGGTAATTGTACTGGTAGTATTTTTTGTTTGTTTGTTTGTTTGTTTCCCTTTTTGTACCGAGGATTGAACTCAGGGGCACTTAACCTCTGAGGCACATCCCAACCCTGTTTTGTACTTTATTTAGAGACAGTTCTTATTCAATGGCTTATGGCCTCAGTCTCCCAGCTGCTGGGATTACAGGCATGCACCACTGTGCCTGACTATACTCTTATTTATTGTAAGATGGATCTGGTAGAGGAGAGGTACTTAATGTTGGGTATGTGATGCAGATTTCTAGGGAAATCTAAAGGAGTCAGTTTAAAACTTAATTCCATTGTTTGAGTTTAGGTATTTTAAATTTGATTCTCACAAATGACAAGGGATCTGAGAAACAAGTAAAACTTCACATGTCTGGCATGCCTAAGGTTAAACTTAATTCTGAAGCTTGCCTTACCCTGCTGAATGTAAATGGCAATTCTAGGTATTTAACATTGAAGGCATTTTAACATGTGGGACAAGTCAAAGGTTCACAATATTGGCCTCATCATATGAGAAGCACTCTGGGTACTTCAAGATAAGGGTTAAAAGAAAAAGAATGCCTACCCGCTTCTACCCCTGAGTCTGGTAATTTATGTAGCAAGTACTGGGGCATGGGACTGAGGGTGTTGGTTTTGTTGATTAAGCATAAGAAGAAATGCTGACTTAGAAGCTCTAAGTGTTTCACGATTTTTTCCCCCCAGTGCTGGGGATTGAACCCAGGGCCTCACACATAACAGGCCAGAATTCTGTCACTGAATGACATCCCTAGTACATTTACAACTTTTATTCCATGATGATGTGGGCTTCATTTGAAGGATTGTATGCTACATACAGTATGAGAAAGTTCATTTAATTGGGTGATTGGGAACCTTCGATGACCTGGTTCCCCTGGGAATTTTGCCAGTATTCTCTTTCAGACCATTATTTAAGGTCTACGTATAGACCTGCTTATTTGGTGATCAAGACTATAATGTCAAGTTGTTGGTATTTTTGTTTGACTTCCTTCAAGTGGTGGTGAGGCCAGGCAAAAATTTATGCAGGAAAAGCATATCCTGCTTGGTTGCAATTTTCTGGATTTTTTTATTATCATTTTTTAATTTTTATTTCTTTTTTTTGGTACCTGGGATTGGAACCTGGGGTTGTTTAATCACAGAGCCATATCCCCAACCATTTTTGTATTTTCTTTTGAGACAGAGTCCCTTTAAGTCCCTAGGGCCTCCCTACATTGCTGAGGTTTGTCTTAGACTTGAAATACTACCTCAATCCTCCTGAGTCAGTGGGATTACAGGTGAATGCCACCAAGCCCAGCCAGTTTTCTGGGATATTTTGCTAGTGAAAAACCTTTAGTGTCTCCCTTGTGTCTTCATCAAACAATGATAGCAAGTTTCTGTACTTGGTTGGTAATATGGGTAAAGACAAAAACAGAAGATGGTCATTAAATGGTAGAGTTCATTGTAGCTTTAACTGTGGTACTTAAATGAACCCCATTTACTTAATTATTTCCCTCTTGGGGTTTTCAAAGATAGTTCATGTGTAGTTTCACAGGCTTACCAATTTTACTTGGCTTATAGCAAGCAAAAATGGAATTATCAACATAATAAATTGAGAGATGCTAGAAATCAGGGATTGTAACTTAAGGAAACAGGTCCTGGGGTGCAACTCAGTTGTTTGATCTCCAGCACCACTGAGGGAATTTCCAGAAAAGGAGTAGTTGTTGCTGAGCTCTGGTAAAGGTACCTTGGACCTATTCTGAGGGCTGCCCCATGTTTTCATTCTACAGCCTAGCTGGATTTATTCCTGTACTTGGCGCCTGACAGAATCGAACATAAAATAGGTGGAGGAGCCACTATTTCTGTGCAGTCACATTGTAGCTTATATATTGGTATTTTTGAAGGCTCTATTTTCCCAGCAGTAACTTACTAGAACGAAGGAAGCTTTTATCAGAAATATGCCAGAGATAGAATCATAGTTGTGGTAAAATGAAGTGTCACAGAGATCTCACAGACATGTGAAAATTAAATCAAACAAATATTTCATACCGGTCATCAAGAATGCATTTGGAAGGGGTAGGAAGGGTAATAGAATTAATCGAACATTTTTACCCTACATGCATATATGATTAAACAACCAGTGTGATTCTGCTTCTTGTATAATCAGAATGAGAAGTTATACTCCATTCATGTATGATGTGTCAAAATGCATTCTACTGTCTTACATTAGAACAAATTTAAAAATAACTATATGGGCTGGGGTTGTGACTCAGTGGTAGAGCACTTGTCTAGCATGTGTGAGGCACTAGGTTCAATCCTCAGGACCACATAAAAATAAATAAAATATGTGTCCATCTAAAACTAAAAATATTTAAAAGAAATAAAATTAACTTTAAAAAAAGAATGCATTTGGAAACAATGCTTAAGTTGATGTCAGGACTGTTAATTAAAGAATTTACCTTGATTTTAATTTAGTAGTAAAACTGTTTAACCACTTTTTACTAGTAACCCAGTTTTAGTGTTACTACTGTTTTTTCCTTATTCCGAAAAGAAAATTTTTCTTAAAACTGGCAAAATGAAGATGGGTGGGTCCCCATCCCCTTTCAAAATTTCCAGTTCATAAACTCAGTCCCTTAGTTTCCAGGGCAGGGCTCACACTTGTGATCATGTGTAACCACAGCAAGAACTGCTTTGGTTAGTTTCTGTAATTCTCCTTTCCTGTCTAGAATTTTCAGCTGTTTGTAACTGTGTCTGAATGTAATTAGGTCCGTAAATCTCTTCCACCCAGCACCCCACTCCAGGGGACTGTTCTCTGCCATTTTCCAAGGTTTTCGCTTGGATCTTTATGGTTAATAGTGCTACTGGGGATTGAACCCAAGGGTGCTTAACCACTGAGCATTATCCCCAGCCTTTATTTTTTATTTTGAGACAGTGTCACTAGTTGCTTAGGGCTGCACTAAGTTGGTGAGACTGACTTTGAACTTTTAATCCTCCTGCCTCCTCCTCCCACCAGCTGCTGGGAGTTTTGGCCGGTATGCCCAGCTAATAATGCTTCTTGAATGCTGTCTTTAATGTTCACGTAAGAATTCAATATTTCATCCTCATCTGGTTTAAGGCTTCTAGTGTATAGTTAAATGTATAAGAAATGCATTTCTTATCTGGTGTACATGATATTAGAATCATACAGTTAATTGCGTTGTTCAATTTACAGGAATGCTTTGGGTATAGAAATTTAAAGAGCAGATTTCCATTCAATTTCAAATACCTCAAAACTGACTTTGTTCTAAATGATCTATATATAGACTCCTTTTTAATAATTTCCTCCCATTTTAGAAGAATGCTTTCTTAGGGATGAAATTAATTTGATACTAATACTAAAATAATAATAATAATAAATGTGTTTCAGCTGAGGTCTGTGTCTGTGGATCTGAATGTTGATCCCTCGCTTCAGATTGACATACCTGATGCGCTCAGTGAGAGAGATAAGGTCAAGTTTACAGTGCACACCAAGGTAAGTGACAGAATGGCTTTGGTAATACTAACAGTGCTAGATTACAGCCTTGTTCACAGTGGGTGTGAGAAGAGTGATTCCATGAACTAAAATGGTTACTGTTTGTTTGCAGTACACCAAACTGTTAAGTGAGAACCTTTGTCATATGTGTAGCTTGCTGTAAGCAAGTGCTGTTGCTTTAGCTTCCTTCTGCTGTGGTGGAACCAACTACTTACACAACTTAAACCTTCCACCTTTGGTTTTAATTTACATCTAGGGGCAAGGCATGTAGCTTGCACTTAATCTAGTAGATATTTTCTTCTTTGATTGGATGCCCATGGCAAACTTCCAAAAGGTGTAGTTTTGTAAAAAGTATTCCTTAAAGATCAGGTTGAGTCTTAGCTGTGGCTCAGTGGTGGGTGGAAATCACATATTGCTGCTTTTGTTCTTTATCATGATGTTTTATTATGCAGAATTTTCCCATAGTGTAGCCCAGGAAACCCAAAACCCGTTATCAGGTGATGGTTAGCAGTTAACTTCTTTCTCTTTACAGACTACACTGCCCACTTTTCAGAGCCCAGAGTTTTCTGTTACAAGGCAACATGAAGACTTTGTGTGGCTACATGATACTCTTATTGAAACCACAGACTATGCTGGGCTTATTGTGAGTACCAGATAGAATACCAAATAATTAATCTATGCTATCTTGGTATTTATTTTGCTAAAAGAGATTTTACCAGTATTTTATGATGGGTTGTGAAAACTGATTTTTTTTTATCTGCCTGTTAGAATATTTGCTAACTACAGATTGGTATAGTGTAAACTGGGAATAGTGTTACAGCCATGAAATGAAGCATATAGAGGCCTATACTATATACATTGTAAGTGGGTAAACAGTTTAATGATTCAAGTCTTATCTATCCTTTCTCTGGCATCAGCAAATTGATTTCTAGGATACTTCAGTATTTGTTGCTAATATGCAGTAAAATTCCCAATAGTGCCCAAAGAGTAAGGAGACCATTGTCAGCTTTTGAGAATTAACTTTTAGCTATAGGAACAGGGACTGAAGTGGATATCAAATGAAAATTAAGTGCACCCTGGCCTGCTAGGTAGACTAAAGAATCTACCCAGTGGTGATTTTTTAAAATAATGAAACAAAAATAGTACTTGAAACTTCTGTTTAGGGGTGTTCCCTTCATTTAAAATTAGAATCTTTGGGTTGTCCTTCGAGGTTGAAAAAATTGCTTTTGATGTCTGGATACTTGGTGTTTAATCATTTTTAACATTGATTATACTAATTTTAGGCTAACGTTGACCTGGTACTCTACCAGTTTTCTGTAAACTGAACAAATAATTATGTCAAAATACTCAACTGTGGGGAACACACTTTAGGTCAGAAGGAAATAAGGTTTGGGTGAAAACCAGTGACTGTTTAGATAGCCCCACTTGGTGACCAGAGTTGGATGAGGCATCAGATAGAACACGGGGACAAGATGCTCATGTGTTACCTGCCTATGCTGCAGATTCCCCCTGCTCCTACAAAACCAGATTTTGATGGTCCTCGAGAAAAGATGCAGAAACTGGGAGAGGGTGAAGGGTCTATGACCAAAGAAGAATTTGCAAAGATGAAGCAAGAACTGGAAGCGTAAGTGAATTTTCTTGATGGGCTCTTTTTTATTATTTTGAAATAGGGTCTCACTAAATTGCTAAGGCTGACTTTGAATTGGTGAGCTTCCTGCCTCAGCCTCTGTGGGATAAATGTTGGGATTGCAGACATGTACCACCAAGCTTAGTGGGCTCTTCTAAAAAGTATAGCTGAGGCTTGGGATATACCTCAGTTGGTAGAGTGCCTGCCTCACGAGCACAAGGCCCTGGGTTCAATCCCCAGCACCACAAAAAAAAAAGGAGGGGGGAAGTATAGCTGTTAGTTGCCTAGTGCTGATTTCTAAAACTACCTTTTGCAAATGTTTTGTGGGATGCAGTTTTGTACTTCTGACCTTGGTTTCTTGAAGGCCATTGACGCTGGGTAGACTAGTTTCTCTCCTATATAGACCATACTTTTGTTAGGAAATATTGGTCTGGCATAGGGAAGAAAATAGACCTTTGTGTAAGTAACATTTTCAAATTGTTAAAGTATACAAAAATTTCTTCCTTGAAGTTTTGTTATAGGAAGTATTAGGAGAAACTGGGTTGTAACAAATGCTGTTACAAAGCATTCTAACTAACCATACTGAAGTTTGAAAGAGGCATCAAATGTGAATTCTAAAACCCCATGTCATACCATTTAAGTCCTGGTAGGTTAGGGGAAAAGTACTATGTCCTTTTTTCTTTTTCCCCTTGTACTAGGGATTGAACTCCTGAGTGCTTAGCACTGAGCCATGTACCCAGTCCTCTTTATTTTGAGACAGGGTCTCACTAAATTGTCAAGGGTAGCTTCAAAGTTGCCATCCTCTTACCTCAGCCTCTCAAGTCCCTGGGATTATAGGCATGTGCCACTGTGCTCCATTACTTTTATTTTATTTTGTTAAATCACTTGTAGACAGTAATTTTTAAAAGTTTCTTGTGGCACTGTCCTTGGACTTCTTTATCTTGGCTCATAAGCATTCACCCCCTCCTCCTACCACCATCAGCAAGTTGGAATTCAGGTGCCCTTTTTAGCAAATGCTTTGCCCCAAGCCCGTGTTGCCTAGGGCAGGGCACACACCTGAATCATTCTGTGTACACTGGAGTGCCTATGAGACCAGCCCTGGGAACAAAGGACAAAGCACAAGTTTCCAAGGTCCTAACATCTTCAGTGCCTTGATTGAGGTAACACTGCTTTGTAATTTCTGCTGATTCCAAGTCTTGATAAGGATTCATGCTGTGTACATGACTGCCTAAAGGGTCTTTATCCTTCATAAAGAAACAAATGTCATACAGCTGCTAAATTTCAATAGTAGTTATTACTTGTAGGTTAGGTGGGGATGGAGGAAAAGAACCACTTTACCCTTTATGGGTTCTTTCCAGATTCTAAAATGGCAACTGCCTTATTAACTACGAGTTTAACTCAAAATGTTTTGGTCTAGTTGTAGTAAAAATGAGCAGAACACTGGATTATAGTTAACCTGCAGCAAATAGTATTCATCAGGTAGTTGAATGGTGCCAACTGAATTGTGTATGCGCTTGTCTTTTCAGTGAGTATCTCGCTGTCTTTAAGAAGACTGTGTCCTCTCATGAAGTATTTCTTCAGCGACTTTCTTCTCATCCTGTTCTCAGTAAAGATCGCAACTTTCATGTTTTCCTGGAATATGATCAAGATGTAAGGCAATTCTATTCACATTTTTATGGTCCAGTTAAAATGTATGACTGACCCAGGCATGGTGGCAACACATCTGTAATCCTAGCTGCTCAGAAGACTGAGGCTAGAGGATCACAAGTTTGAACCCAGCGTTGACAACTTAGAGCCCTGTCTTTAACTTTTAAAATGACTGGGAGTGTAGCTCAGTGGTAGAGTACTTGTCTATCATATGCAAAGTCCTGGGTTTGATCCTCAGCATTGCAAAAGAAAAATTCATGTTTTCTGAAAAATCAACTATTGAAGTTCTAACTTTTTAATAATAGAAATACAGTGGAAATGTTTGTAGATGCTTTCTCTTGTTTTCCCCACAGATCCATTATAGAAGTTGTTTTTGTGACTGCCTAAATTTTGGCTTTTTTAGTTGTAGATGGACACAATACCTTTATTTATTGATTGATTGATTGATTGATTGTGCTGAGGATCGAACCCAGGGCCTTGCGCTTGCAAGGCAGGCACTCTACCAACTGAGCTGTATCCCCAACCCAATACCTTTATTTTATTTATTTTTATGTGGTGCTGAGGATCTGAACCCAGTGCTTCACATGTGTTAGGCAAGGTCTCTACCATTGATTCATAATCCCAGCTCCAAATTTTGGCTTTTTATCCCCCATCCAAAGACTAGTTTTCTCCTTTAGTTAAGTTGGGAATTGTTAGAAGGAACTTAAATTGATATACACTGATTTCTTTTGGTTACCATTTTTGTTAAAGGAGATGTGCTTGTGTGCTTATTTTAGTATTTTTTTTTTACGTGTTACATTTATCGTCTCTTATAAGATAAACCCTGATTTAGAGATTTCTTCTGAAGCTTAAAGCCTAATCAACAATGTAGATTGAATAGAGTGTAATTCCGCCAAGAACTGAACATCCTCAAAGACTTTGTTCATATGAACATGTGATCCTCTTAGAAGGAGATGACTTATGTTTAAGATTACCCATTTATTACGTATTTCGGATTTGGTGGGTAAAACAATTAAAGATACCTTATGCATGTTCCCATATGAGTAAAAAGTATTGTTTGGAATGTTATTCATAACTTACTTGAGAGAGCCTAGAAAAAATATGTAACATAACTGTTTTGGAATTTTCTTTTAGCTAAGTGTTAGGCGGAAAAATACCAAAGAAATGTTTGGTGGCTTCTTTAAAAGTGTGGTGAAAAGTGCTGATGAAGTTCTTTTTTCTGGAGTTAAGGTAAGGGATTTGCTATTTGAGAAAATTCATAACTTCATAGAAATAGATCACCTATTTCTTTGGATGAGATACTATCACAAAGTACTAACTTTTAAGGAATGGGCTATTTTTATTTACTTAATTCAGTTTTTGCTTATTTTTCCAAAATACCTTGTTCTCTCTCAGGAGAAGTGACGTGAACCTTTCCACACTTGAGTATTTTCTCCTTTTGTAAGGACAGAGGTTACTCAATTTTAAAAAGAAAATAAGCTAGAAGATCAGTATTTCATGCCATTCTCCAGTATGGTGGCCGCCAGCCACAGGTGGCAGGTGAGCACTTGACATGTAGCTTAGTAGGCATGATAAAGGATGCAGATTTTGTTTTATTACATACTGGATTTTAAGGACTTAGTACAAAGAAAAAAATGTCTCACTTATGTTTTATCTGTCAAAATGACTATGGTTTTAGAAATGCTCCAAGTATAATTTTAAAATTAATTTCACTCTTCCATAATACCAGTGTAGAGAAGGTAGTATCAGAAATTAAGCACAAGTCTCTCATTTCCCTCACAGATGTGATTTCTTTCTTACTCTTCAGGCCATCTCCCTCTTATATTGAGATACCTGAGTATTTACTACCAGGTGTCTGACTTTGTCTTTCCAGGGCTGGAGGCTTGAGTGGGAAACAGTACAGGTGCACAGTAGAGAGGGTAGTGTCAAATTTGATTTCACTCTTTGGCACTGTGCTGAGATGTGTGGACTGTCGTGTATCAGTTCATCGTGCAGTGTTTAGCCTCCTTGGCCAGTGCCTTCCAGGTGTACCAGTATGGCCTCTCAGACTTAATCCAACCAAATTTAGATAAAAAATAACCACAGACGATTCAAGTATTCAAGTCTAGATGGCAGTGCCTCTCTTGGCAGAACCACTGCAATAGTAATAGACCCATTGGGTCTTAGGTTACCAGAGATTGTTCTTCAAAGTGATTCTCTGTTGCCGTTTTCTGTCTGTCTGTCCGCATTTGATTGTTGCTAGTCCTGGGTGTTAATGCCTTTTAAGTTTGCAGTCCTCTTTCCTGTGAAGGTTAAACATTTTACTCAGAAATTTGTCAGTGTTGTTTTCTAATACAAAATACTTGTTCTTATAATTTATACTAAATTTTTTTTTTCTTTTAGGAGGTGGATGACTTCTTTGAGCAAGAAAAGAACTTCCTTATTAACTATTACAACAGGATCAAGGATTCCTGTGCTAAAGCTGACAGGATGACCAGATCTCATAAAAGTAAATACCTTTTACCCACTAGCCACTTCTGGCTTTGCTGTTTGCCTGCTCTGCTCATATACTGACTGCACTGTTTCTCCAGATGTTGCCGATGACTATATTCACACTGCAGCCTGCTTGCAGAGCCTGGCGTTAGAAGAACCCACAGTCATCAAAAAGTAAGCTATTGTTGTGGAAGCATTTCCCTGGCTTCCTAATTGAAGACTGCTGAGTGATATAATTAAAAGAATAATGAATACTATCAGAAGCTTCAGTTTTGCCCTGGAATACAGGCTTATCAAGGACACTCCCCAGCCCTCAAGTCATTGCACGGCACTTCTAAGAGAATTGTAGGGGACTTAGATATGGTGTAGAGCCTTTATTTCTGTCACATTAAATGACTTTCGTTTTTGTTCATTTTAATTTTGTGGTTGTCTTTGAGAGACGTTTGCCTTGTTTCATTTTGTCAATTGGTTCTTACTCTTCGCCTCAGCCTTTGCTTTTAGCTCCTCAAGTTTCTTCTTTTTGTTTCTGTTTGAAAGCCTTATCTTCCTCATCCATCTCCTTGGCCTGCTTCTTGCCACCTTCATGACCAGACATGGCTTCTGCCTCACCTACCCCAGAACTTGCTTCTAAACCCTGGTCTTTCTTGAAGAGATTTATGTTGTTGTTTGGTTGTTTTTTATTTTTTATTTTATTTTTTTGTTCTGTTGTTTGAACCCAGGGGCGCTTTACTATTGAGTTACAACCCCATCATCATGCCTGCACGCCCCCTTCCCCTTATGTTAAGATTTCAGACAGGTTCTCCCAAAGTTGCTGAGGCAGGCCTCAAACTTGTTATTCCTCTTGCCTCCTCCTCCTGATGCTGGGATTATAGCAAGTGCTACCACACCTGGCTCTTGAAGAGATTTGCTGGTTTTGAGAATAGTGCAATGATCCTATTTTGATTTTGCACTTAATTTTACATATGCTTTCCACTGTTTCTCTGTATGGGCATTTCTGGTATAAGACTGTTTTACCTAACACATCTCTGCTTGGCATAACAGGTGATACTGCCTCTGACTTGAAGTTGAAAGTCAGGCCAATAGCAGAACCAAGATGAGATGGTAGCATATTTATTGCTTTGTGATGCCATTGGGGGTAGCTCATTAGAACCTGGCCTTCTTTGATAAGAACATCCTGGACACAAGGCAAGAAGGCTAAAAGGCATCAAGAGAGGCTAATGCCAGTGGATGTGGTACTGGAAATACGTTTTGAGTCAGTTGAAAGGAAAACACTACTTTTAAAAATCAAAGCACGTTTACCCATTCGTGCCTTAAGAGTTTTGATGAGATCATTTATTTCAGAGACGATTTAAGACCTTAAACCACAACTGTGTGTTTATTTTCAGATACCTATTGAAGGTTGCTGAACTATTCGAAAAACTTAGGGTAAGAATTTTTGTTTGTCTTCATAATATATATATTTTATAATCTGTAGATAACTGTCTTGATGGTGACCTTTACTTTTTAAAATAGAAAGTAGAGGGTCGAGTCTCATCAGATGAAGATTTAAAGCTGACAGAGCTTCTCCGATACTACATGCTCAACATAGAGGCTGCGAAGGTAAGATGAGGAGATGTGAAACCCAACTACAGTGCTTGTGACTGGAAACTAATGCTAGAGCTATTTCTTTTTGTTAAAAAGGAAAGTTGCTTTATACTTAGGAGGAAGATAGGAATTTTATCAGATTTGTTTGTGTAAGTGACGTGCCCTTTTGTGGCATTGGATCACAAGTATCATACAGAATAAACTTCAGGAATGAAACATGAGTTCTCTTCTTATTTCTTTCCCTGAGCATACCTTTTGGTGGGTTTTCTTGTATTTGGACATTTTTAATGCTTTGTAGACTGCTATTTCATGGAAGGAAGAGCTAGTTTAGACTTTCTCACTTACAAAACTAGGTGCAGTAGTTTCACTGAGCTTCAGCAGGTTATGTGGTCCTGACTGCTTCTCAATTGCATTCTTGGAGCATTCTGTTTGACTCCTCAGCAATAATTGTACATGTGGTTTGCTGTTGTTACTGGTTTTTGCTGCTGTTAGTTTTGTGATACTAGAGGTAGAACCAAGGGCCTTATGTTTGCTATTCAAGTGTTCTGTTTTTCTTTTCTTTTGAGACCAGGTTTCACTAAGTTACTCAGGCTGGCCTCAATCCTGTGATCCTCCTGCCCGAGCCTCCCAAGTACTGAAATTATAGGCATGTGTAACCACAACTAACTGTGCATGTTTTTTAGTGCACAGTGTTTAATTTTGTTAATTGCCTTCCAATTATCAAATCAACTAGAAAATAATCCTTACTTTTACTCTGTTGGATTATCCCTCCCCCTTATCCCTACCTCTGCCCCAGGTATTGGAGATTGCCAGGGGAACTCTACCTAGCGCTGAACAGCAACCCTACTTACCCTTTTAAATTTTGAAACAGGATGTTGCTGAATTGTCCTGGCTGCCCTGGATCCTAGGGTCCTCCCCTGCTGTGTTACTGGGATTACAGTTGTGCATCACCAGGCCCCACTGCTGAGTTGTTATGTTTTTGGTTTTGTTTTTTTAAACCTGACACATATAAAGAATTCAAATGTAAAGAGTTGCATATTCCTGCTAAATCTTATGAGGGTAGTTGTAAGTATAAAGGTAGATTAGATTCTTGCCATTTAACATTTCAAATACTTCATTGGTCCTTGTATTATTTTGTAGACTGTTTCTATTTGATATTCCTGTTCTCTACAGATTTTTATGTTGTAACTGTTAATTTTCTTGTCAGGATCTCTTATACAGACGCACCAAAGCCCTCATTGACTATGAGAACTCAAACAAAGCTCTGGATAAGGCCCGGTTAAAAAGCAAAGATGTCAAGTTGGCTGAGGCACACCAGCAGGAATGCTGCCAGAAATTTGAACAACTTTCTGAATCTGCAAAAGAAGGTTAGTAGGAACATACTTATTTTATGTTTTATTTGGAAATAAATCACTTGCACACTGACACTTGCCTTCACATGGTATAAACATGAATGTCTGGTGTTTTTAATCTGTATGAATAAGTTGCATGTATGGTCCTTTGATCCCTAAAAACTTTGTTGGGTTTCCTATCTAGTAATCTTAGATCTTAAGTTTCCTTTACTCAGGAAGTATTTGGTTATTTAGGTTTTTTGATGTTGTTGTTTGCAATATTGGTATGTATTTTATAATACATTTTGTAAAAAGATTTTTACAGATAGTTTATTTTATTTTATTTATTTGTTTATTTATTTATTTTTTTGGAACCAGGGATTGAACTCAGGGTCACTCCACCACTGAGCCACATCCCCAGCCCTATTTTGTATTTTATTTAGAGACAGGGTCTCACTGAGTTGCTTAGTGCCTCGCTAAATTGCTGAGGCTGGCTTTGAACTCGCGATCCTCCTGACTCAGCCTCCCAAGTTGCTTGGATTATAGGCGTGTGCCACCACGCCCGGCCTACAGATAGTTTATAATGTGTCTTTCTTGTGTCCATCTTCTCTCCAGTTGAGGTGTTCATTTTGGTTACTTAGTCAAGTGTCCACTTTCTCCATTGCACTTAATATCCTCCAGCACCTATCTGTGGGGAGATGATTGAAGATCAGACACATGTCCTGCTTTTCACCAAACTTCCCTGGACTTAGTGTGCATGATTCTTTCCTAACTAACTTTTACTCTGATGGTTGTGATTAGGTGATCCCCCTCCCCCAGTTGTAGCATTTCATATGCAGGTCAGCAGTTGCTGTCATACTACAAACAAGAGCCTGCCCCCCCCCCCTTTTTTTTAAATCATCTTAATTCTTTTTTTCTGTGTATGATGCTGGGGATTGAACTCAGGGTCTTGAGCTTGGTAACCAAGCCTTCTGCCACTGCTACATCGCCAGTCCTTCTTTTTCTTTTAATTTGTAACTGCCCTGAATTACTTGGGAGCTCAAAGTGTACAGAATTTTCCAATGGGAACAACGGGCATGTCTTTGTGACACATCACACATTTTTTTTTTAAGCAGTTAATTCTATGTAATCATAGATGTTCAACTCCAACCATCAAATTGACCATTTTTCAAGGAATAGTTTCTTTTTCTTAGGGAGTAGTAGCCAAGATCTGGGTGTAGTAGGGGTGTTTCATTGTTCTGGGGTATCTCTCAGCAGACAGAATTGGGAAATGTAGATGAGTACATGTGATTGCGCCCCCAGGCAGGCTTCAGGGTCATGAGTCTGTCCTGGTGATTTGGTGCTAGTCTGTGTCTGCAGGTTCTTTCTTGCCTTGCCCTGTTCCAGAACCGGTTTTGTTGTTGTCGTTTGTTTTGGTTTGGTTTTTTTGGTTACCGGGATTGAACCCAGGGGCTCTTAACCACTGAGCCATATTCCCCGACCCTTTTCATTTTATTTTGATACAGCCTTGCTAAATTGCTGAGGCTGGCTTTGAACTTGTAATCCTCCTGCTTCGGCCTCCCAAGTCACTGGATTATAGGCATGTGCCACTGGCCCTGGCCAGGGGGTTTTTAATATAGATTTAACTTCACTATAAAGTGGTGCACTGCTTCTGTTGAACATGAGTGTAACGTAGTGTTTTTACCTAAGAGGACCTTATGGATCTTCCATAGGGTTTCAGAGCCAGGAACATGTCAAAGCAAATGCTGAACTGTATTTTTTATAACTTCAGTGTAATTACATTGAACACTGAATGTGTTAGATTCACCTCCCTGACTCCCCACCCCCAGGTTTCCATAAGAAATCCCTGTCTTTCTTTATCTGTCTGTCTTGTCTGTCTGTCTATCTATTTATAGTACTAGGGATTAAACCTGGGGGTGCTTAACTGTGAAGCTGCATCCCCAGCCCTTTTTATTTTTCATTTTGAGACAGGGCCTCAACAAATTTCTGGGGCTGGCTTTGAACTTGGGATCCTCATGCCTTGGCTTCCCAAGTTGCTGGGATTACAGTCATGTGCCACCATGCCCAGCCCTGTCTCATCTTAAAAGTATAGTTGTCAGTGATATCGAGACATTTAGGTATATCTGGAAATGCCTTCATGATAACAGTGGTCTGATAATATACTTGAAGCTACCTGGCATATGTAAGCTTAGATTTTGTAGAATTCAATATCTTGTCTTGCTATTCAGTACTCTAATGCTTAAACTGTATGGCAAAGAGCTTTTTACTGCAAGTTGGCAATTGCCTGCAGATGTACATGTTGTTGCTGGCTGTCTTGGATTGTTTCAAAGTAACTTTTTACTGCTGTAATCTTAAATTCTTACTGTTCTTGTTCTTGTTTTTTGTTTGTTTTTAAACTGGGGATTGAACCCAGAAATGCTCTACTCTACCACTGTTATCTTTTATTAGAAGAGTTTTCACCCTGTTTTAACAAGTTTTGTTTTGGGGTGGGATCCTCCTGGTTCACCACTCCCCACAATAAGGTCCTTTCTGTAAGCATCTCTACCTCGAGAGCAAGAGTGAGACAGTTCCTTACAAGTTCTCCAGTGATGGTGCTTGGTGAATGTGTGTAGTATGGCCTGTTTAGGATCATAGTAACAGAAGACATCCAGTGTATGTCCCAGGTCAGAGTGCTTAAGGAAGAAATAATGGTGGTTTAAGAACACTGTGGAGACCACTTTAAAGAATATTTGGAGGCTACAGTAAATATGAAAATTTTTACATTTCTGTGTTTGATAAACTCTTTAACTCTTTCTTCCTGTAGAACTTATAAATTTCAAACGGAAGAGAGTGGCAGCGTTTAGAAAGAACCTAATTGAGATGTCTGAATTGGAAATAAAGCATGCCAGAGTAAGTGTTTTCAAATTAAACCAACAACTTCTAGGTTCCACACCTCTTAACCAGTTCATTGTCCCAGTGTCATCAGGCAGATGGGGTTTACCTTGTGGTTTTAATCCATAAGGTACTCAGTAGATGGGAGCCACTTACTAGAATATACTTTTTTTTTGTTTTTTTTTTTGGTGCTGGGGATTGAACCCAGGGCCTTGTGCTTGCCAGGTAGGCTCTAGAGCTATATCCCCAGCCCCTGGAATATACTTCTGGGAAGAGCATTCTTGGCTAAGGCTTCCCTGCCTCCTTCTCACAGGGCTTGTGGACCACACTGAAGTGCCTGCTGTAATAATTTAGCAGTGAGGTCTTTAGTGCTTTGGGTTTTCATTGACAACTTTTAGAAAAAAACAACTTTTTGTTTGCTAAGCATCTTCTAGTACTCCTTGGTTTAGAAAGGAAGAAAATCTTTTATTCTCCTGTTGTATATATTTAATGTCTGTAGCTTAGCATAGAAGCAAGAGGACATTCGGAACATGTTAGATCTTTTTTTTTTTTTTTTTTTTTTTGGTACTGGGGATTGAACCCAGGGGAGCCACATCCCCAGCCCTATTTTGTATTTTACTTAGAGACAGGGTCTCACTGAGTTGCTTAGGGCCTCGCTAAGTTGCTGAGGCTGGCTTTGAACTCACAATCCTCCTGCCTCAGCCTCCCAAGTGCTGGGATTACAGGCGTGCGCCACCATGCCCGGCCATGTTAGATCTAATAAGAGAGGTTTTTGTGCCCATGCTCAATCCCCATGGGTATCTCCTTGGGTGGTTCCAGAGACTGAGCTTCAGACTTCTGTCATGTCTTGCTGACAAGGTCAGTCCTTCAACCTCCAAGGGCCATAGCAGGGATTCCTCCCTTGGAACTGTCACGGGCACCCACTTTGTGTTTACTCTTACTCGTTTTTTTTTTTTTGTTTTTTTTTTTTTTTCGTTTTGTTTTGTTTTGGGGTATTGAGGATCAAACCCAACCAAGGCCTTTGTACATGCTTAGGCAAGTGCTATACCACAGAGCCACATCTCTAGCCCTCATTTCTTTCTTAATTAGGTGCAACTTTCTGTTGTGTATGGTTTTAAATTGGCGTTTAAAGCGTAATTTTGTATAAGTCAACTGTATTCTGGGCATAAGTTTTACTTTGGGGTGTACTAGGTATTGAACCCAGCGATTCTGCCACTAAGCTACATCTCCAGGCCTTTTTGAGACAGTGTCTGGCGAAATTACTGGGGCTGGCCTTGAACTTGTAATCCTTCTGCCTCAGCCTCCTGAGTCACTGGGATTACAGGTATGGGACACGGCTCACAGCTCTCTAAATGTTTTTGAAGTGAAAACTTTGCAAAGCAATTTTTCAGAGTTATTTTTTGTCATTTTGTTTATTATCTTGCCAATGACTAAGTTTTAAGTAACTTTATTTATCTGGTCTTTCTAAGCCCTCGTGAAGCAGAACAGGCATGGTTGCATTTGGGAGTAGATAGGGTGGGAAATGGAGGTGCTGGAGTAGTGACCATTAGGAGTCCCAGACAGACCCTCTTTTTTTTTTTTTTTTTTTTTTTTTTTTTTTTTTTTTTTTTTTTTTTGGTGCTGGGGATTGAACCCAGGGGCACTTAACCACTGAGCCACATCCCCAGCCCTATTTTGTATTTTAGTAGAGACAGGGTCTCACTGAGTTGCTTAGGGCCTTGCCTTTGCTAAGGCTGGCTTCGAACCTGCGATCCTCCTGCCTCAGCCTCCCTAGCCACTGGGATTATAGGCGTGTACCACCATGCCCAGCCCCAGACAGACCCTCCTGAGGGAGAACTTTCCACATGAAATGGGTGGTGAATAGATTATGTAGTTTAATTGGGATTTAGTGGAGAAAAATGCCAGCCCAGTTGGTCTAGTTTCAGATCTCTTTAGACAAGCTAAGTCAGTGGATTTGTTTGTTTCATTCTTGAGTATATAACAGTTCTTATTCTTAGATTCTAGAGTGATTCATTGGTCTACCTTGACTTTGATATTACTTGTTTTGTTTTTTTTCCCCCAGAACAATGTCTCCCTCTTGCAGAGCTGCATTGACTTGTTCAAGAACAACTGATCTATCTGCCTTTCTCTGAAGGAAACAAATGTGAAAACTGCATCACTTGCACTTAAATCATTACCATAGAATATGATTAGCTTTTACTTTAGTTTAAAATTATGTGAATAAATATTTTGATTTCTAAAAATCTTAACACTTAACCATGTTGGTTTAAAAATATTTTTATTGCATGCTACTTGGACATAACTAATCTTTTCCTTATGCATTTAATACCTCAGAGTGGGCAGAATCTAAATACTGGATTCTCCTGTAGTTTGTCTTCAGTTACTTAAGAGGGTGTACAAGACTTGTGCCTTCTGGAATAAGTAGAAGCAATCACCAGGCCCATATCTTGTCACCCCAGTTCATGTGCCCATGTCCCTGCAGACTGATTCTGTCAGGGAGGTGCCAATTCAACAAATCTAACAGCTACTTGTTACAGCCAACAGACATTCCATTCCTTCATTGTGGTTTTTTTTTCTCCTTGTCACACTCATGTTCTTGAGTCACCTCAAGTATTTGTATAATAACAAGGGCAAAAAGTTCTCATTTATCTTTGTAAAAATCCTTTGCAGTTCCATTTTTGTAGTTGGGATATACATATTTGAGGGGAGAGAAGTACATAGGGGTATATATAAAAATAAACAATATGGTCTGCTTTAGAAGATGGTTACACAAGAAAGATATAAGCTCTTTCCCTGACGTTGGGGGAATGTGTGTTTGGGCTTTCGTTTTTTATAAAGTATACAATAAAATAATAAATCATACTACTCTATGGAGTGTTTTGTGAAAAACAAGACTAGATGCATTTGCAGCTAAGCTAAGCCTTGTCTGATTGAGAGCGCTTCCTTCTGTCTAATCTTAATTTTTGAGGACTTTAGGTCAGTTTAGGAGGGTTGGTTTGTGCCTGATCTTATTCAGGTGTGCATTTTAGACAGATGCATGTGAACTATGTTCTTGGGTTTGTGTCATCTTTTATTGGCATTGACTCAAACACCCAAGGTTGTGTCTGTCACATTTTCTCTACTATAAAGTTTAATTTTTACCTTTATAATAAGTTATTTATAAGATACTTTGAGATTAGATAAAATATTACCCAACATCTTTAGCATCTATTATATTGCAGCCAGTAGCTAGTACATGGGTTATTTAACTGATCATTAGAATGTCTATTTTAGCAGGTTTTGATGTCTTGCCTTCCCAGCTAGTTGCAGGTGGCTAAATCTTTTTGTGCTGGCCACACTGCCCTTTACTGCCTCCAGTAGTTTATTTGGGAAGCATGATTCATGTAATGGGTTAATTTAAGCTCAGCTGCTGCTTCTCTAGTCTAGCTCCTCTCCACATTCCTCCTTTCCTGTCTTTCCCATAGCGTTCATAGTAGCACTACTGCAAGGTCCTGTGTTTGGATGCCTGATGGACAGTGCAGAGCCAACACGCAAGCCATAGCTGCTTGAGCACCCATGTGTTCAGGCCTGGTTTAATGAGCAGTCTGGTTACTGGCCTTGGGGTCTTGTACTTTCTTCAGATTGAATCTTTTGCTGAGTTTATAAGATAGTGGGATCTGAGTTCTGGGTCTGCCACTTTCCTAGTGGCTTAAGCAGCCACCCTATATGAGCCAGCTGAATTTTGTGCAAGGTGTGGAGTCAGCTTTTAGACTAGGTTCCCCTCAGTTATCTTAACTATATCAGTGTCTCTAAAACAGCCATTGTTGCAAGATTCTGGTTGTATGTAGTTTCCACACTGCTATATTGTACCTTCTGTATGGGTCAGGGGTTCTTGTATGGTTCTTTTCCTTCTACCCATGTCAGCCACCTGAGGGTTACTGGTTTTTATATGCAGTGTATTAGGCTGTAATCATAGAGTAGGTGAACTGGCAGGAGAGAGGTCACCAAATGTCCTGAAACACCCAAGTTAAGGCTGGGACTAGATGCAGACTACATTGTATCCCTTAGGAAGGCTGGAGTTGAGACCTGGGAATGCAGGTTCTACACAACTCAGCAGGTGCAACTTCTTGTGGGAAACTAGCTACTGAGGAGCCTCCCTTATTGGGAAATAGGTATAGTGTGGACTACTTAGATGATGCAGAGCTTTTGGTGTGTCTTTTTTAAGGTTTCACTGTTCAGAATAGAGTGTTTTATTTTTTTGTACTGGGGTCGGAGCCAGAGGTGCTTGACCACTGAGCCACAGATAGGGTCTCACTGAGTTGCTTGGGCCTCTCAAAGTTCCTGAGGCTGGCTTTGATCTCACAATCCTGCTGCAGCCTCCCAAGCTGCTGGGATTACAGGCGTGCACCATAGAGTCTGGCTAGAGTGCTTTTAGATTAGTGGTTATCTTGAAAAATTTAGCTAGTGATCCCTCAGAAAACCTCATACACCAGTTGTATGCAGTTTTTATGGAACCCTTTCAGAAGCAGTCTAAGTGGATGGGGAATAGTTTGGGAGATGGAGCTCTTAAGGAAGTCCAGTCCTGAGAATCTGATCTGCTGGGGTCACACACAGACCCCAGGTTATACATTTTTTCGAAAAGAAAATTTGAAAATGATCAAGAAAACCACCATTAGTCTAAACTTTGTAGACAAATTGAGATCACATTGTGCTGTTTGGGGTGATACCACAAGCAATAGGCAGCTCACCTCTCCACATCTACACTTGTTCCAAAGTTTTCTGCATCTGTTTCCTCATTGGGTTGTGCATTTGAAGTTCCTGTGAGGTAATGCGCGGACTCATCTCTAAAGGGGGATTTCGGATTGGAAGGTCTTCTCCAATGAGGAAGTAAGCATCTTGCACCACCAATCTTCTGCCTGCAGGTGGCAGGCCAGACAGTGCAGTTACATGCCCAAGGCTGGTGGTGGGCCCTCCTGCTGCAGCTCAGGGAACCCAGCATGGCCGCAGAGTTCCTCGGATCATTATCCTATAACTTAAGTGCCAATTGTACCAGGAAGAGGAGTTTGCTGCCACCCAGAGTCTTTAGTAGTTGTGGATGGTGTCTGCCCAGACCCTTGGGCCTCAGATTCTCAGTGACCCATGGTAACCTTCCTGGCTGAGGCCCTGCGGTTTCAGGAAGAGAACTTGCTGTGGCCTGTTATCAAACAGCTGTGAGGTAATGGGGGGGGGGGGTTACAAACCTAGCCATGTTTGGTGCCTGTAAAGGAGGCAGGACCACAGCTACACAGTGGAATGTCAGACAGCTGGAACTGAAAGGTCCAGGGAGACCCCCTCTTATCTACCCACCCCCTAACACATGGGTGCTCTGCCAAGGTGCAAAGTAATTCCTTATTGGAGGTTTGGTTGACTACTTTTTACTTTATTTTTTGTGTGTGTGGGTGGGACTAGGGTTTGAACCCATGGGTGCTTAACCATTGAGCTACCTCTCCAGCCCTTTTTATTTTTGATTTTGAGACAGGGTCTCAAAAAGTTTCCAGGACTTGCCTGGAACTTGAGATCCTTTTGTCTCAGCCTTCTGAGCTGCTGGGCTTACAGGCGAGCACTACCATGCCTGGCGGTTTTGCGTCATGGTGCTAGTGATTAAACCCAGGACTCTGCATGCTGGTGCACTCCCACTAAACTACATCTGCAGTCTCTCTATGGGCTAGGTCTCATACAGACTTGTGAAATAAAATCTTCCACAGACTTGAAACTAGTTCTTGTGCATCTTTGTCCTTCCACTGCTAGATTCCCATCAAGCGCAGGTCTCCCTGCAGATGAACAAGAGTATCTTGGTCCTTTCCTCTTAGCCCTCCCAGCCTCTTCCCTCCCTTCAGCAACCGCCAACCCACCTACCCACTCATCTTCAAAAACCTCATTAGCTGGAAGTTTTGAATGACCTACAAAACTGTTTTTGGAGTACTTTAATTTTGCAGGGACCTTGTTTTCTAATGCATACTTTATAAAACTCCTTAAAAGTGTGGGGCCTGTAATATTCAATAAAGGAAAAGAAGAACCTATAATCCCAGCCGACAGCCATTTTTGTTCCTGGTGGTCACCTTTCAGGTTTTGCATTAATTTATCTGTTGTACCCTTGGCTAATGGAACAAAGTGCCTATTTGGGGGAATTTTTAGCATCAGTTAAAGGGAGAGTTTGGAGGGCTTGGAGTGGGATTTCCACTGAGCTTGCTTAAAGGAATCTAGGCTGGCCAGCTACTTACACGTTCCATAAACTGTTCACTGGCAATGGTAGCAGGAGTACTGGGGATGCTTAACCACTGGCCTTTTGTATTTTTTATTTCGAGACAGTCTCACTATGTTGCTTAGGGCCTCATTAATTTGCTGAGTCTGTCCTCAAACTTGATTGTCCTGTCTCAGCATCGAGTCACTGGGATTACAGGTGTATACTACTATGCCCAGCTTGTTTGCCATGTCCCTTCCACATTGCAAAACTCGAGGAGAGGACAGTTCATGCTCCCCAAACAGCAAGTACAAATGGTGCTGCTGGGGAGTCGGGCTATATCAGTGACTCCAGATTCAGACCCATGCCCATGATAATTCTTGCCATAATTTGTGTAAGTCTCAGCTCATCCCGGCCCCACCCTGCTGAGGTCAGGGAAGTTTCTACAAAGCAGTTGAAAGCAGTTTTCTTGGAGGGTGAAAACTTCAAGTTACAGCCAGCCTTCCAGAGTCCAGCTGGATCCAGCTGCAGCTCCTGGGGCCTCTCTGCTCCTTGGATTTGTTGATTTTTATCATGATCCCATGATTTGGTTGTGTTGGAGATGGGCGGCCAGACATTTATCTGGAGAAGAACAGTGGCAGGAGTTGGAGGAGAAATACATGACGGAATCCTAAAGGAACAGAGGAAAGAGGAAAGAACCAATGACTAGGTAAACCAGCAAAATGCAAAGCCCCAACCCTTCCTCCAGGGGAAGCTGATCTTGGCCTGCTCAGCGAATGCCTGAGAAGACAGGAAATCCTTAGCCTGCAGCCCAGGGCGGGAGAAACACTGGAAATGCCTGCTGTGAATCCCAACAGGCCTTGCACTATGTGTTTTTCTAAAGTCTGGTTTGTGTCTGCAGTGCTTTGTGACCCTTCCATACTGTCTGTTAAAATGCTTGTTGCACAGGAGGAGGGCAGAAGCAATGAAACTGGCTGCATGTGACTTGCTTCAGAGTTGGGACTAGAGATAAAGCTGATGTGAGGTCTGTAGGCTGGGATCCTTATGCCAACTCTTATATCCAAGGATTTGGCTGGGGTCTGATTTCAACCCAGTTCAAGGCTGAGCTTGACCTAAATGCAATCCCATGTCCTACCATCACCCACTTATATTATACACACTGCAGTCAAAGGGATCTTTTTTTAGACTGGGCATAGTGGCACATGCCTATAATCTCAGTCACTCAAGAGGCTGAGGCAGGAGGTTCACAGGTTCGAGGCCAGCCTTGGCAACTTAGACCCTGTCTCTAAATTGAAAAGGTTGGGCTAATGGTGTGGTTTAGTAGTAGAGTGTTTACCTGGCATGTGTGAGGCCCTGGGTTTGATTCCCAGCACTGCAAAAATAAAAAAAGGTCAGGACGTAACTCAGTGGTAGAGTGCTCCTGGGTTCAATCATTAGTACTACAAATAAAAGGGATCATTTTAGAATGTACATCAGGTTATGATTTTTCTCTGTCAATGAAATGGTACAAGGTTTGGTTCTCTGCCACCCAGTAGAGAGGATTTGATAAGCAACAAGCCAGCATGTTGTGCATTGGTTGGCTTTTGCCTCCAATGTCCTTACGCTAAGGGAGACTTTGTATATAATTTTTCATGGGAAGGTATGTGGGTCCTGGACAAGTGGGTGCCTCAGTTGTCCAGTGCTTTGAAAGTAACTTCTTTTGACATGGGAGCTGTCTACTTCTTAATCTCATTCACGTAGTCCACGGAGAGTTGCAGTGCAGTGGATCTAAAGATACAAATGATCAAAGTTTCTGTGTTGATCAAAGTGATGTGTCTGGCTTTTGCTGTGGTCAGTGTTTCTGGCAAACACCCTTCTAGGTGTGAACTTCTCTCATAACTTAGGGCCAGGGAGTGTGGGAAGGGAGGATGTTGTGCATTCCTAGCTAACTTTAGTGTGCAGTTAATCTATAAAAGATAGGCTTCAGTGGGCAGCTAATCCTTAAGAGATAGAACAGGCCAAAGCAGAGAGGAACTTCTGAGAATTGGGTCTGGACCAAGGGGTTTATGTGCACTCTAACCCATACCCTTCATGGCTCCATGTTTGACTCAAAAGCCCAAATCTTTGCAAAGACTATAAGGCCTTACACAATTCGATACTTCCCGCTCCAAGATTATACTTTCCAAAGGCATCCACAGCAATATTTCCAATCCCACTTGCTCTTTTGAAGTGGGATTTTGTTGCTTTCCCAGCAAAAGGAATCTGATTGCCCTCCTCTTGAACCTGAGTTGATTTTAAGGACACATGGAGCAACCCAGAGAATAAGACAGGAGCTACTGAAGGGGCAACTTCTTATGTATAGAGCGGAAGTTCTGCTCTTGGAACTCAGCTGTCCTGCAGGGAGGATCCAAGCCACATGTACGAGAGGCTCCGTGCCCTGGTAAAGTCCATGGAACCTCCCAGTTATTCAGTCCAGGACGCAGATGAGTGACGATGTCTTCACAACAGTGTTCCATAGAACTTTCTGTATGATGGAAATGTGTGCCATCCAGAATGGTGGCCATTAGCCACATGTTAATTAGGGTTTAGATAAAACATAAGAGGTCAGATAAATATGAATTTCATATAACACATTCCTTCTTTGGTGTAATACATCCCATGTAATATACTAATTAAGTGGTGTTGATCTGAAATTCAGATTTTCATTGGGTGTCTTGCATTTTTATTTGCCAAGCCTAGCAATTCTGTATGTATCACCTGGAATGCTACTAGCACAATTAAGGAACCAAATTTTACATTTTAATTTATTATATGTTTAAATAGGCACAGGTGACTAATAGCTAATTATTAAACGGTGGGTTTTTTTTTTTTTCTCCAATATGGGGTTTTTTTTTTTTTTTCTTTTTTTTTTTTTTTTTTTTTTTTTTTTGGAGTGAGGGTGCTGGAGATGGAGCTCAGGGCTCTTACATGCTAGGTGAATATTCTGACTGATTATACCCCTATCCCCAGATACAGGCATTCTTGTCACCTTGAGACATTCATGTTTTGTTTTTGTTTTGTGTTTTTTGTTTTTTTGTGGTTTTTTTGGTACAGGGAATTGAACCCAGGGGCACTTAACCCCTGAGCTACATCCCTAGCCCTTTTTTTTCTTTGAGGCAGGGTTTTGCTGAGTCACTTAGGTCTTGCTAAATTGCTGAGACTGACCTTGAACTTGTGATCCTTCTGCCTAAGCCTCCTGAGTCCCTGGGATTATAGGTGTGCACCACTTGCCTGGCTGAGACATTCATGTCTTCCCAGCCAAAGTCCCCAACATTGTGAATCAGGGACAAGTCATTCATACTAACCCTGTCGGGACTCTTGACCACAAAGTGTCTGGAATGTTCCTACTCTGCCTCCACCAAATTTCAGTGGCACAGGGTACAACCCAGATCTTGGTAGTTTGACAGATTTAAACCTGGCGATTCTGATATGCAGCCAAGGTTGAGACCACTTGGTTGTTCAGTCTCAGTCATACCCTGTGAGCTGGGGATTCTCATCAGCCTCACCTTACAGAGGAGGAAAATGAGGTGCAGAGAGGCCAGGCCAAGTGCCCAGGATCAAAGGGTGAGAAAAGGTACTCCTGGGCCTCCCTGGGGTCCTCCCTGTCCAGTGAAAGGTAGGGTCTGATCAGAAGGCAGAGGCCTGTGACTAGGGCCCCCTGGACTTTGAAGGAGACTTTACCTCCCACCCCAAGGTAGATAACAACCTGTCTTTGCTCCCCTTGGCTGGGTCTGTTTGCTTTCTAATCAGGTTAATGAAAGGCTCTCTCATCCTCCCCATTCCCCTGCTGTAATTTGCTCACAGTGCTTCCCTCTCATTTTATTGCTTCCTCAGCAACTCCCAAGGAACTGGGGTTTCTGTTACCACTGGGAGGCCCTTCTCTGGCATAAGGAAAGGGCAGCTGGCTAGCCCAAGGGAGAGGATCATTTGCAGAGCCCATGGGATGGGAAAATATGTGTGCAAATGTTTAGAACAGGAGGTGACAACCCCTTGTGTCCACCAGGTCCACCAAATGCCATTCTAAATACTTCTTTTGTGTGTGTGGTGCTGAACCCTGCACAGGCTCGGCAAGAATTGAGCTACATCCCCAGTCCCTCTAAGTACTTTTTTAGGGTCTTTTTTTTCTTCTTTTCCAGTACTAGGAATTTAACCCAGTGATGCTTTACCACTGAGCTACATCCCCAAGCCCTTTTTTATTTTTATTTTGAGACAGGGCTCTCAAGTTGCCTGGGCTGGCCTTGAACTTGGATTTGTCTTGCTTCCACCTTCTGAGTCTCTGGGATGATAGGCGTGTGCATCCCTGCCTGGATAGATGCTTCTTGAGCAAACTTCACAGACCTGGAAAGAGAGTGGAAGGCAGGGCATTCCTAGGAGTGAGTAAAAGGCAATGAGGTCCCACACCTGGGGGTGACATGGCTGCCTCTAGAGTGCCACTCTCTTGTCCTTTTGCCTGACTCTCTTGTCCTTTTGCCTAGGTTCCAGTTTAATGTCTCTTGCTGATTTTCCTCAAGGTCTTGTTTTCATTGGTGGTGCCTTTAGGGTAAGGACCTGGTGTGTTTGAATCCTCCAGGCCTCCTGTGGTTCCATCTCCGCCTCACTCTCTGGCAGTGGTGATGTAGAGTTCACCCTTTATAAATTTATTTTTTAAAAAAATGACAGGAGATACTCTGGGCACAGAAAGAGGGTCCAGTTTGTGTCCCCGCCTTCCTGAGAGGCATTTGGAATATTGGCTCCATCTCAGATGAGGATAGTTACTCTGTCTGGCAGGAGGAGTTGGGAGGACAAAGGGAGGTAACTGATACGAAGCCTTAGCAAGTTCTTTGTAAATGTGATGTTGGTTTTATATTACTGGTCCCTGCTCATTTCCTGGGTGTGGGTATGCACACAATAGGCTCTTTTAAAAAGAATTTTTAGATGTTGATAGACCTTTGTTTTATTCATTTATTTATACATGGTGCTGAGAATTGAACCCAGGGCTTCACACATGCTAGGCAAGTTCTCTACCACTGAGCCACAACCCCAGGCCCCATGGTAGACTCTTAATCAGGGTTGCCTGTATCTTTGCATGCAATACCATTGACCTGGGGACTAATTCTGGGAGTTCCATCTCTGCAGAAGAGTCTTAATCTCTGGACTTCCAGGGTGTGGCCAGAGGTGACTATCGTGGCTTTTCTAAGTCTGGGTAGTGCTCCGTAGTGGTTCAGAGCTCTCTCTGAAAGGGCTGACCCTTTGCACAGGTGCCTCAATGGGCAAAACTCTTTAGCCAGGTGGGCTTGAAAAATTCCTCCTATTCCTAGTTGGTCTGCTCTGCTGAAATGCACCCCAGCCCCCCAGAATCATCTTTTGCACTCTGGGGCCCTGCAGGTCCCCTGGAGTCAGTAATGCTGTTTCCAGTTTTCTACAGGGACCTGGCCCACTTAGGCCACCTGCAGCTCCTTCCTGCACACACATCTGCATCCTAATTCAAGACCTACCTGCCTCTGTCCAGTGGCGTCCCTGACCATAGCACATGCTCTGCCAGACAGTAAATGCCCAGAATTAGTCCCCTAGGAGTGTCCCTTACTCAACGAGGGGCAGCAAGCAGCAGGTGCGTTGCCCCCAGTTGTGATAAATCAGAGGCAGGCTCAACACAGTCCCAATGAGGCCCCAGATCAGACGAGCCCCATGGGTCCATAGATGTGGTCTGCTTGATGACCCTGTCTGACCAGCACACTTTCCTACCAGCGCTTCCTGGAGCTACCTCCCCATCAAATGTTTTGCCCATATCTTCTTCTTGGTGGACTCTGGAAAAAGCTTAAACTGAGCCAACATTATGAAGGGAAATCAAGGGACTCTTGCTCTGTGGTTTTCCCCCCAAATTCCTCTGGATTTTCCCCTGAGGTGCCCGGGGAGGGAGGGACGGAGGGAGGGAGGGCGATGAAGTTGCAGCCATTTTCAGCTGGGGCAGGAGGTGCTATGGGAGGTACTTGGTGGACCTGTTCCCCTTTTGCCCACCATGCAGTATGCCCATCCCTGAAGTGAGGAGTTTGCAAAAAAAGAGGTTACTCTCAAGGCAACCAAACGAGGCAGCCCTGAGACTCCAATCCACTTCCCTGAGGACAGGGTTTGGAGGTATTTATGGGGTAAAGAAGCAGGGTGGACTGAGGCATAGGGAAAGGTGATTTGAGGCAGGGAAAATGAGGTAATTAGCAGTCTGCCCATACACAGTCAGACTTCAGGGCTTTTCCTAGGACTCATGCTCAAAAAAATGGCAGTATTGGCATGCCTTGAGGGTGGAATTTTAGCCCTCTGACCTCAAAAGGTCATCCACTGGACACCTGCACAGGCCCAAGTTGGTGATTTCAATGGTTTTGAGCTACACAAGGTTACCTCCAAATTCCTGAAAAGCAACTTAAGCAATTGTTTCCACAGAGGCCATATATCAGAGGTGTTATCTATAGCAAAGTTGATGAGAGTATACTGCAAAGCTTGGTGACCTCTAAAATTGGTGCCAAAAGCAAGTGAAGCTCAAGGGTTTATTCAGTTTTCCCTGTTTCAGAATCCTCCTTCTTGGGCCCCTCTCTTAGTCTCACTGAGGCTTGGAGAGGAGGGGAATCTGTGGGCAAGGTCTAAAGGCCCCTGTTTTCGTCTTTTCCTTTAGTTGCTTTATGGTATAAAAGTCAATGTAACCAGTATGGGGGGCGGGGTGGAGGGACGGGAGGGTGGGCAGGGTTTTATGGGCTTCTTCTTTTTTTTCTTTCTTTTTTTAAAAATATTTTTTAGTTGTCAATGGACTTTCATTTAATTAATTTATTCACATGTGGTGCTGAGCATCGAACCCAGGGCCTCACACATGCCAAGCAAGTGCTCTACCACTGAGCCACAACCCCAGTCCCAGCTTCTTATTTCTTTTTGTTTTTCCATATTAGGGACAATTTAGGTCTCAATACAGTTTGAGGGAAGAAAAGGCTTGGACCTGGGTCTCCTCACTGAGGGTCTCGAGGGACCTCTGGCCGAAGGAGGAGACTCCTCTGTCTGGTGATCAAGAAAGCTGTGGGCAAGATACTCTTCAAAGTACCCTCATTTCCTTGTACCCTCACTTAGCCTTGGTTTTCTCATCTGAAAAATAGGGGTTGGAAGCAGGGCCTTCATACCCCACTGGCAGATTAAGGAAAAAATACCAAATAAATAAATGTGGAAGTCCTTATTTACACTATAAAGGGTTATTCAAATGGGGTCACTACTGTGACTGATGAGATGAGGGCCCAGAGCAAGGCAGCAGATGGATAAGGCCCAGAATAAGTCTCAGTGGTGGTCCACGGCCAACTGGATCGGAATCACTAGGGTGTAAGATGAACTCATTCATTCCACCTGCGTGGAAGCCCTCCTGAGCAGAGACCTGGGGCAGTGAGGGAGGGAGGGAGGCAGTTGGAATTTGGGGGAAGAGAGTTTTGGATAGAGTAAGGGTAAAGACCTTGAGGTAGGGGTGTGTTTTGTGTATTAGTTAGCTATTGTTTTAAAGGGGAGAAAAGTAATTTTTCCTCAATCCTCATGAATATGTAGTTGGGACAGACTCCTATAATAAAAGAAGTGTTACAGTTTGGATCTGGACTGTCCTCCAAAGGCTCATGTGTTGAAGGCTCAGTTTCTGATTCAGCAATGTTCACAAATGGGGCTTTTAGGAAATTATTGGATCATGAGGGATCTGATCTTATCTGTGAATTAATTAATCAGTTGATAAGTTCATAATTCAAATGGACTATTGGGAGGTGGTGGAAGCTGTAGGAGGTGGGAACTTAGTTGAAGGGAGTGGGTCCTTGGGGGAGTGCCCTTGGGGACTGTATCTTGTTCTAAACCCTTTGTGAGTGCTCCCCTACCCCTTTGTGTCTCTGCTTCCCAGCTACCATGAGCTGAGAAGCTTTCCTTGGCCATGCCCTTCCACCATGATGTTCTGCCTCACCTCAGGCCTAAGACAATGGAACCAGATGAACATAGACTGAGTGAGACCTCTGAAACTGTGGACCAAGATAAATCTTCCCTCCTTTAAGTTGTTTTCTTCAGGTGTTTTGTCACAGTGATGAAGATCTGACTCAAATGGACAGGATAACAAGAGAGAAACAGGCAAGTTTATTAATTCATGCATACCATGCAGAAAAGAAACTCAAGGCAATAATGGTTTAGGAGTCTGGC
>JAJEJO010002408.1:296999-331411 GCA_020662805.1 Glaucomys volans | reverse complement strand
CCTCCTCCTCTGTCTTCTTCAGCTCCTTCTCTTCCTCATCCTTGTCCATCTCCTCCTCCTTCTCATTCCTTCTCCTCCTCCTTTTACTTCTCTCCTTCCCATTCCTTCTCATTCTTCTGCTCCTCCATCCCCTCCTTCTGCTCCATCTCCTCCTCCTCATCCTCTTCATCCTCCTTCTTCTCTAGATCCATCTCCTCCCCCTCCCATACCTCCTCCTCCTTTTTCTCCATCTCCTCCTCCTTCTTCTCCAACTCCTCCTCCTTCTTCTCCAACTCCATCTCCTCCTCCTCCCATTCCTTCTCCTCTTCCATTTCCTCCTCCTCCTTCTGCTCCTCCATCTCCTCCTTCTACTCCATCTCCTCCTCTTCTTGCTCCTCATTCTCTTCCTTCTCCTTCTCTGCTTCCTCCTCCCCTGTGAGCAAGAGAACTTCACAATCCTGACCACCCTCAGTCCATTGCTGGGCACTCTGGCTGCACTTTGGGGCTTCCTGTGGTCATAGGATGGAAATGCAGAGTGGGAAAGGAGCACCAGCTGCTTCCATTTCTCCATGCTCTAGTTCTCTAGCGCAAACGGGTGCCTTGATAAAGGTACTAGGGAGAAGCCCTGAAAAGGTGAGTTCTTGGCACACAGAACTGGTGGAAAGGATTCTCCAGGAATTTGACAGAACTCCTCCAACTTTGACTTCCGTGGGCCCTCGCTATTTGTTGAACTGAAAATGCATTCATCTGTAAACTTTGTGGTGGTTCAGCCTGTGGAAAATAGAAGACTTTTAAAAGAAATGAAAAAGAAAAAGAGCATTACCAGAAATCCATCTCCATCTCAAATATCGTTCTTGCAAGGAAAATAGTATTATTGTTGGTGGTGGTTTTTTTTTTGTTTTGTTTTGTTTTTGTTTTGTTTTTCCCCAGCAATCATCCTCAAAGAAAATTGCCTAATCACAAAATGTCCTTTTAAAAACAGATTTTGTCAACCATGTGTGGCTAATCGAATCTGGAGTTCGTGGGAGGGAAATTGGTTGATCAGAGAAGACAGAGGGGACTTAATTTGGGGGAAATTATTGAAGAGATTTATGTAGTGGCAGAAATGGTTATGACTTGGGAGGCAGCCAGACAAAGCTGAGTTGGAGGGATTACGGCTCGATCAATACTCCCATGAACAGGTTGCTTGTGCAGAAAACAGCTATGGTCTGTGGAGCTGCTCCAGAAGCCGTGGCATCATTTAAGTTTGAAAAGAATTCAAAGGTGCAGTATTTTCCCCTGATGAAAAATTAGAATGAATGTTGATTTGGTTACGTATTTCATCGTTTAATCAATTTTCCCCTTTATCTCCTCCTCCTCCTCCCCCTCCTCCTCCTCCTCCTTCTCATCCATCTCCTCCTCCTCCCCTTTTCCTCCCTCTCCTCCTTCTTTTCAACACAAGGACTCTTCTAGTAGCAAGCTTCAGTTCCACTCTGGGTCTGGAGTTCTGTAACTACTGCTCCATTCTCTATCGACATTTGATTAAGTAGCACAAACAGGAAATGCCAAATTACAGTTCATGAGCTGAATCCTGTCCTGGGTTTTCTTTTGCAAATAAAGACTTATTGGAATGCAAACCTAAGTGCTCATTTATGTCTCATCCGTGGCTGTGTTTGCATTACAAGAGCAGAGCTGGGTAGGTCGTGACAGAAAGGCTATGGCCACTGAGCATGATGCATGTGCTCTCTGGCTGTTTATGGAATGTTTGAAGACCCCTGTTTTAAGGGACAGATGAATTTCCAAAATGCACAGCACCTCTTTCCTTTTTCATCTGCTTTATAGGAAAATCATATGCCAGTGAGCAGCACATTCAATGTCCTAAGAGAGCACATGATGTCAGAATTGATCTCAAGAGAGGCAATATGTTCTCTTGCCTAGTATTTTCAATAAACAAGTTCAAAAATATACAGGGAAAAAAAGGCAAAGTGGAAACACCACCAGATATAAATGATGACTTATCTCTGGGCATCTCAGTTTAACAGATAAACTGCCTCTTTTTTTTTCTTTGAACATTTATACATTTTGATGACAAGCATTTAGATACATTTTGTGTTGATCAGCTTTCTGTTACTATAACGAATACCCCAGACCACCGAGTTATAAAGAGAAAAGGTTTGTTTGCAATTTCAGTTTTGGAAATTGTAGTCCCTGGGGTGAGGCTGCAAATCGTGGTGGAAGCACATGGTAGAGCAAAAGTTCCCACATCATGGCCAGGAAACAAAAGTGAAAGAAGAAGAGACTCAGGTCTCTCAAGGTCATGGCCACAATGACCTGAACACTTCGTGGTAAGTTTCACCTCTTACAGGCTCCAATCACCTGCCCCCATACCACCACTCTGGGGGACCAAGATTCTACCACAGGGACCTTTGGGGGTACATTTAAGATCTGAATTGTAGCACTTTCTTTAATAAAAATAAAATAAAATAAAAATTAAAAAAAAAACTCTACATAGTTGCAAAAACCTCAGAGAAGCAGTCCTTCTCCTTAATTGTGAGCAGTGGGATTGCACCTTGCACATAAATCAACTACTAATAAGCATCTTCAGAGCACTTTTTTTTCCTAGCAGTGCTGCATTTGATAGGGAAAGAAAAGTGTTGGATATACAGCTGACTTCAGTGGTCTTCTTATTGTGTCACTCACATATACAAAAAGTATCAAGAACTAAATGAATTTGGAGCGTTAAGGTGTGTGTGCAAATAAGTCATTAAGCAAATACTATAGAACATTCACAGCAAGGGTAAAATAAGGAGGTACTATTGCTTCCTGTCACCAGAAGAAAATATATATATCTATTCCAAATAAATATGCTAATAATCATGAATCACAAAGCAATTGAAGTAATTTTAGAGCAGCAATCTCCATTACAAATGTGTCTGTTAGGCAGATATTAATATTCATTAGTAAATGATAAGAGGGCTTTTAATAGACCTTTGATTACAGGTTCTATTTCCACAAGTGTGTAAGTAAGATCAGGTGCTATCCTTGTGTACTTAAAATAGGGTCAATGAGCAGCTCTTTCCGGAGTAGAGTTCTGTAACTTCCTTCTGTTCAAGGCTGGCTCCGTGAGATGCTTTTCATGTCCTCTAACAAAGGTCTGAATGTATTTAGAAAATGAAACCTGACTTGATGTGCACCACAAGAGTTTTCAGAGGCCTTACTAAAGTATTTACCAAAGGATTATTATGGTTTAAATGTAAGGTGTCCCCCAAATGATCCTGTTCCAATGCAGGAATGTTCAGAGGTGAGACTATTGGGTTCTAAGAGTTGAGACCTAATCAGTGGATTAATCCACTTGAATAGACTAACTGGGTGGTGACTGTGGGCAGGTGGGGTGTGGCTGGAGGAGCTGGGTCACTGGGCACCTGCCTTTGGGGTTTCTATCTTGTCCCTGGTGAGCAGAGCTCTCTCTGCTCCCTGGTGCCATGTCCTGAGCTGCTCTCCTCCTCCATGCCCTTCCGCCATTTTGTTCTGCCTCACCTTGGGCCAGAGCCATGGAGTCAGCCAACCAAGGACTGAACCTCTGAAACATGAGCCCAAATAAACTTTTTATTCCTCTAAATTGTTCTTGTTTGGTATTTTGCTGACTAACAGAGGGGTATTCTGGAGAGGGCACAGCGCAAGCTTTTCTAATGATGCTCTTGGCAATATCTGGAGCCATTTTTGATTGTCACATTGGAAGGGGTGGTGGGACTAGCATCCAGTGGGTAGAGCCCAGGGATGCTACTAGCGTTATCAAAAAGCTCTGAAGCAAAGAGAGATCTAGGTTAAATGCATGTTGTGCCAAGTGAAGAAACCTTGGGTTGAGGAGGGAGGGGATTTGGAGCAGTTCACATTTGGTCTTACCTTGGTGCATTCTGCCTGGGTCTGGAGGCATTTCACAGAAACCTAATCCTCTAACAGGGCTACCTGAAGAAAATCCCAAGTGCAGTGGAGTCCTTGAACCTAGGAGATTTAGGAGCATGTGTGTGATCTGCTGAGCCAAGGTAACTTAGAGTGGAGGATACCCCATCTCTACTCAAAAATTCCAAAATTCAAAGTACTCTAAAATCTGAAATTTGGGGGAAGCATACACATGATGCCCCAAATGCAAAAATTATAAATGGTAAAACTTTGTCCCATGCACAAAACTACTATTATTGGTTACATTTTTAAATTTTTTATTTGTTCTAACTAGTTGCACATGACAGTGGAATGCATTGATGCATTTTGATAGATCAGACATAAATGGAGTGCCATCTCTCATTTTTCTGATTGACATGTTGCAAGATCACATGGTCATGCACTCACACATGCACATGAGATCATGATGTCTGTTTCCTCTACTGTCCTTCCTACCCCATGCCCTTCCCTCCCTTCACTCCCTCTACCTAATATAAACTAACTCTATTCTTCCCTAGCCCCCCTTATTGTGAATTAGCTTCCACATATCAGAGAAAACATTCAGCTTTCGGCTTTTTTGGGTTTGGCTTGTTTTGCTTAGCATGATATTCTCTAACTCCATCCATTTACCAACAAATGCCATCGTATCATTCTTCTTTAAAGCTGAGTAATAGTCCATCACAACATTTTCTTTATCTGCTCATCTGTTGAAGGGCACCTAGGTTGGTTTCATAGTTTAGCTATGCACAAAATCATTTTTAAAAATTGTGTCAAATTATCTTCAGGCCATGCCTATAGCATATTCTGTGAGTCTGTCAGTTTTCTATCACTGTAACAGATACTTTAGATGTTGAACTTATTCAAGAGTAAAAAAAGTCGTCTTTGGGGCTCATGGTTTTGGGAGTTCCAGTACATGAATAATAGACCATGTTGCTTTGGAGCATGTGTTGAGACAGCACATCATGGAGGAGAGAGACAGGTGGAGCCCCTCATGGCCAAAGGAGAAAGAGAGAAAGAGGAAGAGGTTTGGTTCAAGGACATGCATTAAGGGGCTTGTGGACCTCCCACCAGGCCCACCCTCTTTAAGTTTCCACTATCCCCCAAGAGCACCCCAATGAAGCTTTTACCCATCTGGAACTTTGGGAGACACCTAAGAGCCAACTATAGCAGATGCACAGAGGATTTCAAAAAATTCTAGTTCCCAGCTGGGTCCCCTCCCCAGTAAACCTCACGATGAATATGCAACCCATGCAAAATTTGAAAAAATTCTGAAGTCCTTCTGGTCCCAAGCATTTCCCATCAGGGATGTTCAACTCATCTTCTGAGTAACTCAGATCTGAATGTTGCCAGAAGCCCAGCTCCAGGATCCAAGTGTCAATCAAAGAGAGTAGCTGGATGATACTGGGGATGCCCATGGGAAACACTGGGTAAGTTACAGGGTGGTCAAGGTCACTGGGCATCTTGCAGGATTCCTGACATTTCCTAAGTATGTAAGGACAGTAAACCATAAAAGGAGCATGTGGGTTAGCTGAGGATGCCTTGGAACATCAGCAAAGTGCTACTGCAATCTTAGGAGTGCTTTTTCCATGGGATAGAAGTCCCTTTTCCATCTTCCTGGTCCTTTGATCTTCAGTCACTGCTCTAAGCAGGACTCAAGGGGACTGTGGTCCCCAAGGGCATTCCCTGGTGGGATGGTGGCTAGGGAGTTGGTTCCTATTCCAGAGGAGATATTGGAGGTCCAACATGAACCCCACTTGGAACATGAACATAAACCCCACTGTGTTTGATATCTGGGCACATTGGTGGAAGGGATTATTTGTTTCTGAGTTCCCTTCATATGATCATCTGGAATTCCTAGGAAAAAAATACCAGAAAAGACTGAATAAGGCTTGCAAGTGGATTTCTATTTTAGTCAGCTATTTCACTACTGTGACTCAATGATTTGACCAGCACATTATAGAGGAGGAAAGGTTTATTTGAGGGCTCAGGGTTTCAGAGGTCTTAATCCATAGACAGTAGGCTCCATTCCTCAGGGCTTGAGGTGAGGCTGAACTTCATGGTGGGAGAGGGTGGTGATCACGGTGATCAGAAAGCAGAGAGAGACTCTCCACTCTCCAGATACAAAATAAATACCCATAACTATGCCTGGATTTCCACCTCCTCCAGCCACACCTACCATTTCAATTAATCCCATCAGGGCTTAATCCACTGATTGGGTTCAGACTCTCACAACCCAATCATTTCTCATATGAACCTTCCTGCATTGTCTCACATGTGAGCTTTAGGGGGACACCTCACATCCAAGCCACAACAACTTGTTAGTGTAAAGATATATATATATATGTACATATATATGCATGCAATTCCTTTCTTACCCGCCTCAGCCATTTCTCCCTCCCTCTTTTCCTCCTGTATATGATTGACATCTCCCTACCTCCTCAATTCATGTATCTAACAGCATTGGAGGAGGGGATCATGAGCTCCATTGCATTTTATTGGAGAATGGAGTTTGATAAGACTATTCAAAGAGAAAATAGAGATCCAATTGGAGTTTTAAATATCTGCTGCATGTTTCATTTTCCTGCCAGAAATTTAGGGGGCTGGAGCTGTTAAGCAGGAAATGGCAGGTTGGGCAGGGAATCCAACCTGGGACCAGTTCATGGCAGGCTTGTGTCTTAGGAGAGTTCTTCAAGATCGATGTGTAACCTTAGTCTTCTTTGTTGTACTTCTGCTTCATTTTGGTCAATGCAGACTGATGCTTTTCAGTTCTTCCTTTGCCAGTCTTCTTCACAATCCTCTTAACCCAGAAGATCCCATTCCCTGCTAAAATTCTACCCTGCACATGTATGCACCAGAGAGCTCCTTCACTTCCAATGAAGAGAAGGCAGGCATCAGATCGGTTTGAAGCCAGGAGCTTGCATGAGCGAGCATGCCTCCTTCTCAGAGTGCAAATCCACTTCTCTTCCTTTGGGATACACCTAAGAAAAAAGACCCAAAACAGAACTTCAAGGATTTCCTGACCCTTGCCGGTTACACTACAACACTCCAAGTTCACATTGCTTTAGTGAGTTATTCTTCTCCACAATTAGCAGTGTATATTCCTGCTGTGGTCACCCCAGCTCAAAGATGCAGAAATAGAACCTGAAGTGACTTTTTAAAGTCAAATCCTCAGTGCTAGCTGCAGGTAAAGAGTTTTACATTTCTAGATTTCAGATTTCTGCCTGAAATTCGTGAAGTGTGTTATGACACCCGCCATGCATGGCCCTGGAATCTGCTAATTATTGATTTCACACTAAGTAGCAAAAAGGGAAATTGTATTCAATGTAAACACAATATTTTCAGCAAATCTATAGCCTGCTGAATTGCATTTAGAGGAGGGCAATTACATCCCTGTATCTAATGTGCTAAGTGGAATGTGTTTTGGTGATAGGTTGAAGGCAAATTCAACGTGGAAAGAGGGAGAATCTCACTGCCTTCAATGCATTGGCCCCAGGAGGTAACCAGGAATCTCCTTCTGGGATGGATTGTGGAAACCCGAGACATCTGGTATTCAATATACTGAATTTTCTTCCATGAAGGTAAATTCTTCAAATTTTTTTAAAGTTAAAAAATGATATCAGGGAGAAGTTATTTAAAAACCTGTAGTTCATAATGAAACTCAACACATATTTCTTCCCCAAGACGCTTTGACATTCTTACAAGTCAAATTTAGTTCATTTATGTAATAGTTAATGTGAATGGTCAACTTGATTGGATTGAGAGATGCAAATGATTAAGAGGCTTCTGGGTGTGTCCATGAGGGTGTGTCTAGGAATGATTGGCATGTGGGATAGCCAACTGAAGTAGAGACTCTCCCAAGCAGGGACAGAATTGCCCAATAGGATGGTGGCTTGGAGGGAATAAAAACTGGGAGAACAAGGAAGCAAATGCAGATGCAAGCCTGAGTCTTACTGAGAAGGTTCTTGATTGCTGCTGTGATTGCCTGAGGGTATCAGATGCTCTCTCCCTCACTCTTCCAAAGAGAACTTTGCCAGTGATCCTGCAGGGAGTTTCCAGAAGCCTTTGGACTCTGACTAGGGTAGCTCTTTAATCCCTTTTTAATTATTGATTGATTGATTTAAAAAATATTAAAAAATATTTTATTTGCTCTAATTAGTTGCATATGATAGTAGAATGCATTAACATTTTGATAGATCAGACATAAATGGAGTGTCATCTCTCATTTTTCTGATTGACATGTTGTGGGATCACATGGTCATGCAGTCACACATGCACATGAGGTCATGATGTCTGTTTCACTCTACTATCCTTCCTGCCCCATGCCCTTCCCTCCCCTCACTCCCCTCTACCTAATATAAAGTATAAGGTAGATTCTATTCTTCCCTATCCCCCTTCTTATTGTGAATCAGCATTTGCAGATCAGAGAAAACATTCAGTCTTTGTTTTTTGGGTTATTGGCTTATTTCACTTAGCATGATATTCTCCAACTCCATCCATTGACCAGAAAATGCCATCATTTCATTCTTCTTCAAAGCTGAGTAATATTTCATTATGTATATGTATCACATTTTCTGTATCCATTCATCTGTTGAAGGGCACCTAACTTGGTTTCACAGTTTAGTTATAGTGAGTTGAGCTGCTATAAACACTGATGTGGCTGCGTAAGTGGTAGTGTGCTGATTTTAAGTCCTTTGGGGATAAACCCAGGAGTGGGAGTCTCCTTTGATCTCTGTTGTTCTGAGGCTTCAGCTTCTCGTTCTTTGCAGCTACTGGTTCCTCCGGCTCTCCTCCCTGCCGACAGGATTGTGAACTATCCAGATTCTGGTGGTGTGAGCCAATCTAATGAATCTCCTTTTTATAATCATACTTCCTGTTGATTCTGTTCCCCTGGAGAACCCTGACTCATACAATTGATATGCAAATCATGTTCTTTGATGAACAGCATTCTTATGCTCTGGGTTTGAACACACAATAAGGCTCACAGAAATAGGCTGTCTGGCTGCCTCTCCATTGAAAGGTATTCTGCTTCTTCCTTCCACATTTCATCCCCTCTACCCCTTCCATTTAGCAGCTACTCCCACGGGAGACCTGCTTTACCAATGGTCAAAGTTGCTCTCTCTCAGAGTTTGGAACCAGCAGGTTCAGTTGCTTGTGGTGAGCATGCAGGAGGGACGGGCAATTGTATTCTCTCATGCACTTTGATTTGGTAGAAGGTTTTGCCAGTCAATGCAGGAGGGACAATTAGGAGGATTTCAAGTCTTGAATTGAGTCGTCAGGACAAAGATGAGGTCTATAACTGCAAGCCTATTAGCCCAGAATGACAATGTTTCTGAGGACTTGTTTTTTTTTTTTTTTTTTTTTTGGAGAATTTAAAAGAGCTTGCTCCGCCAGAGATCTTGGTTTATAATCATTTGGCTCGTCAACAATCCGATAAAGTGAATAATCATATAAAATGAAGCATGCATGCCTTAAACACCATGTTCGGCTCTATCTATAGATCTGTACTTATTTATCGTATTTTTAAAAAATGAGCAAGTCTTGTCTTGAAGTACGTGCTCAGATTGGAGTCCGTTGTGTGTACCCATCATATCAATAGTCCAAGTGGCTGGCTGGCACCAAGATGGCCCTTGTGGTAATTCTCTTGACTTTGGAAGTGGGTGGCTTCAGTCCAACCTTCAGAAGCTGAGTGGCAGACATTGACACACAGGTGCCAGCTAGCTGATGGTCAGATTCTTAACCCACAGGGACCAGGAACCTATCCATGCATATTCTTGAGCCACCAGTCTTTTGGGTGATGAGTCGACCTGTAATTATTAGCGAATCTATTACATAACATTGGCAATATTGGCGTCTTCCAAGTGGAGGCAGAAATTCCAACACTTGTCATCTCAGTGTAGAATCCTAGGCTCTGTGCTTTTCTCTTTAAGGGTTTATAGCTATATTTCCCACACTTAATTTAATAGAAATATTGACTTCTCTTTGATGGTTCCCCCCCAGAAAAAAAAAAAATCTTTCCTGGTGCACGAAATGTCAAGTTCCGTAATGGCTGATTAAATCCCAGAATTCCAATAGGAAGTTCAAGTAGAACCAACAGGTTTAGGACCAAAGCAAAGGGTTTATCATAGGCAAATGACTGTGCGTGGAAGTAGGTGGAATCATTGCCAGTCCAGAGATGCAGGTCTTGTTCACAAAAAAATCAGTGAATTGGCCAAGGTATTTTAAGAAAGAATGTGCTCTTGATTCATCTGACAAGATATTTAAGTTGTGGTCATTGTAGACACTTCTTACTTTAATAATAAACATCATTTCTGAAAGAAGCATTTTTTTTTTGGTCTTGTTTTTCCTAAGTTAGGGATCAGAACATCCTTGTAGGAATTAGAACGCAGCCTTCAATCATGTCCCGCCCAGGGCAGTTATTGTTTAATTCATAGTAAGTCTGAACAGCTTACTTCTGTTGTTTTCATGGACCTGGGTTTCCTCCAGGATCATCTATTAAAGACTCCCAGGCAGCGAGTTTCTTAAATGTTTGAAGGAACACAATTTGACATTATAAGGAAAAATTCATGATTCCACCCATCTGTTCACCAAAAGGAAGAGAAAGGGGATGTCACTTCAAAGAGAATATTGAGTGAGCATTTCTAACTCATCATGCAGGAAAACAACCCATTCTACATTTTGTGGAAGCTTCTCTGTCTTTTATAATCGAATGGATTTGACCTCAACTCATTTGTAAGTTGTTCCAAGATTCGAGGACGGTTTCTCCAGAATTATTCTCCTTGGACTTATCTCCGGGATTTGATGTCGTAGAATCCTCTGAGCTGTATCCCAACCAGCCATGGGAGGAATAAAGAGAGGAGGGAGGAAAAAGAGATTTAAAAAGGGGCTTGTTGGTGGGTGCAGAGGTGCACACCTGTAATTCCAGTGGCTTGGGAGGCTGAGGCAGGAGGATTCAAGTTGGAGGCCAGCCTCAGCAAAAGTGTGGTTCTAAGCAACTCAGTGAGAACCTGTTTCTAAATAAAAGACAAAATAGGACTGGGAATGTGGCTCAGTGGTTGAGTGCACCTGAGTCCAAATCACTGGTACCCGCCCAAAAAATTGTCTCATGAAGCTGAGATCTACCTGTGAACAGGATGGAGAATCTAAGAGTGGAGGATTCCAAAGACCAGCAAGAATTTGGCTTCTCCTGAGTTCCTAAGCGATGAATGAGAGGTAGCCTGTTCCTCCAAACACTTGCCTATCTGGACTTCTTTCCTCATGTAGCGGAAGTCCACTTCAAATGCTACCTTGCCCATGATGCTCTTTGCTGAAATACTTGCTCTGGCCATTTTGAAGAGCTGCTTGCTCCTTCACTCCCTTTTAGAACTCACACGTGCAACATGTCAGCAACGATCCTATTTCACTCATCCGTGGTTGCTGGGATTCAACGCAAGGGCTTAATCTGCAATTCCCAGCATAAGCCATACAGCTCCCGATCAGTGCTGACGAATGCAAACCTGTATTACCCTTAACCTCTGTCACCATCGCTGCTAATCAATAGTTCAGGGAATCTGCCTCTATTAAGCATCATGTTAACTAAAACTGCCTTATGTTTTATTGCAAGTTTCATTTTTAATCCAACCTGATTGACAAACGAAGCTGAGCTTCCTGGGGTATGTTTCTAAAGTGGAATTACTCAGTAGAAGGGGGAGCACAGTTGAGAATTTTGGCTCCTGTTTCTGACTTTTCTATTTTGCAGTCATTGATGTGGAATATCCTGGCTTCCTTCCCAATGGGAATGTGGTCTGAGAGATGTGTGCCAGGCTCTTTGGTGGCTGTGTGAGTCATAGAAGGCACTCACACTGACTAAGGCAGCTACGATTTGGCTCTGTGATGTGCCTGCAGTCTCTTGTTGGCTGAAACGTCGTTGTTACCTTGTTCAGGGCTGTATATGAGTTCCAGGCATGCTGATGGCATTCATCTTCCTCAATCTAAATCATTGAAACAAACCACTTTCAATCTAGGTTTAGGAGCAAACTTTAAAATTCAACACTTTTTTTTTTTACAGACTGCATTTTGATTCATTGCACACAAATGGGGCACATCTTTTCATCTCTCTGTGCACGATGCAGATTCACACCACTCGTGCAATCATACATGTACGTAGGGTGACGATGTCTATCTCAGCCCACCATCTTTCACACCCTGCCCTCCAAAATTTATAAAAGCTTTACACCAAAAATACAAAGAACCCAATTAATAAATGGGCCAAGGAACTAACCAGACTCTGCAGAAGAAGATGTGCAGGGGATTAATAAATATATGAAAAAGTGTCTGACATCTCTAGTAATTAAAGAAATGCAAATTAAAACAACCCTGAGATTTCATCTCACTCCAATTAGAATGCCTGTTATCAAGAAAATTCAACACTGAAAATTTCAAATAAAATGCGCTCCTTCTTCGCCTGGGGGGAGTTCTCCTTTCTTTTCTCCAGCATTCGAATAATTTATTTTGGTTTCAGAGTCTGTCTTTATCGGTTTGCTCCTGGAAGATGGGCTTAAACCTGGTGTGTGCACCCTTTGGAGGGATGGGGACACTGTCACGCTGCCTGATGCGGAACAGGCCTGGGTCAAGGCAGCTGCTCTTGAACCTGCTTCGTCCAGAACCTTTAACCAGGATCACGAGGTACTGGGTAGATGCACTTGGGCGCTGGACCTGTGGAAAGGATTTATCCATCTTCAGTTTTCCCCCATACAACACAGGCTGAGCTTTCATTCATTTTTTTTTTAAATTGTGGAGGGACCTTTATTGATTTATATGTGGTGCTGAGAATTGAACCCAGTGCCTCACACATGCTAGGCAAGCGCTCTACCACTGAGTCACAACCCCAGCCCCTCATTCATTTTTAAAAAATTTTTTTTGGAACTGGGGGTTGAACTCAGGCACACTCGACCACTGAGCCACATCCCCAGCCCTATTTTGTACTTTATTTAGAGACAGGGTCTCACTGAGTTGCTAAGGGCCTTGCTTTGGCTGAGGCTGGCTTTGAACTCGCGATCCTCCTGCCTCAGCCTCCCAAGCCGCTGGGATTACAGGCGTGTGCCACCAAGCCCAGCTCCTCATTCGTTTTTATGTTCCCTTTTGTGTCCCTTTTGGGCTCAATTTTATTTGAAAACTGGAGTCCATAATCAAGAATCATAAAATCCTTGAGGCCCAGAGAGGCTGTTTTCTTTTCCAGGGTGACTGACTTCCAGATCTGACTCTGGGAAACTGAACGACATTTTAACTCAGTTCAAAAGCAGCAGTCTGTCTGTTTGCAGATCTCTCTGGAGTGGCTGATTACTTTGAAGAGGAGATATCAATTAGGGCCACGGACACACTTCTAATTTTAGTGATGAAAGGCCATTTCAGCGATTTTAATTGTTAATTTTAATCAAGCATGTCCACGGGAAAAGAATAAAGGGAGTTCAATTGTTCTTTGAAAGTGACAGAGTGATTAAGGAGAGACAAGAAATGAAGGTGCTGTAAAGAAAAATTAGATTGACATTCTAAACATACTTTTGAAGAACCAGTGTTCTGGTCCTTGGGATGAGAAGTGGCATTGATCCCTGAGTCTTCATTAAAATGGATTTTACATAGTCAAATTGAACCCAGGTGTGCTTAACCACTAAGCCACGTCCCCAGCCCAATTCTGTATTTTATTTAGAGACAGGGTCTCACTGAGTTGCTTCTGCTGAGCCTGGCCTCCAACTTGCGATGATCCTCCTGCCTCAGCCTCCTGACCTGCTGGGATTACAGACCTGTGCCTCCACAGCCGGCTTTGACTGTTATTCTAAACCACCATTTGGAAACTTCAGTCACACGGGAGGTGTCCTAGGAGGTGGCATCAGTGGAGTGAGGATCTTTCTTCTTGCAAGATCCCCAGGGTGGAGGTTGGAGGTAGGACATGGAAATTGCAAAGTCATTTGGAAATAGTAGGAGGATGGAGCTGGTGTGGTGGGCACTCGGGTGAGGCAGGGCAGGTGTGTCTTGTCCCAGGACACCATCTACTCAGCTTCCGGTTGCAAGAAGAAACGCTGGTCATGTGTTCCCACAAAAATATGGTGCGTAGCTGGACGCGGTGGCACACGCCTGTAATCCCAGCACTTGGGAGGCTGAGGCAGGAGGATCGCGAGTTCAAACCCAGCCTCAGCAATTTAGTGAGGCCCTAAGCAACTCAGTGAGACCCTGTCTCTAAATAAAATACAAAATAGGGTTGGGGATGTGGCTCAGTGGTGTAGTGCCCCTGGGTTCAATCCCCGGTACCAAAAAAAAAAAAAAAAGTAGGCTGTGCATTGTCTGCCAATTCTGGTGCCGTCACCAAGTCCCGTTATTGAGACCATCGCCCTGTTTGTGTTAGTTGGGTTTTTCTGGACCTCGCCCAGCATCGAGGCTGCCTGTCAAATCTCGTCTCTCTCTCCAGGGGTCCCGAGGTCTTGCTTCAACCAAAATAATTTTGAAAAGCCCGCATCCCTCAGAGGAGGGCTCACAAAGCCCCTTTGGCTGGTATTGGTGGCTTTTGTTTTATTTCCGAAGCCTGGATGCTCTGCTATCAAAGGCGCCTCTGTTGGCAATCAGAGAAACCCTCTTTCATGAGCTTGAGCGGAATAAACACAGTTGATTACAAGAAAAGCAGCAGCAGCCTCCAGAGGCCCGGAGAGAGAGGATGAGAAGGAGGCCGCCGAGGCCTAGGACAAGGTGTTGCTGAGATATTAGGAAACAGATGTGAGGTCTGCTTCCTCTGCACACAGCTCGCTGGAAAAAATAAATAAATAAAAATAAATATATCTCTCTATCTATTTCAATGAAAAACTAGTGGCTCTTTCGTGGCTTCCCAGCCTCTCAGCTCCAAGTAGGAACTATTCACAGCTCTTGGTGAATTGCAGGTAGCTGGGATGCAGAGTCTGCTCGTTCAATAGAGTTTGAACTGATTCTCAAAAAGAAAAAGAAAAAAAAAAACCCACAGTTTTCTCCGCATTTGCAATCCCATTTCTTTCCTCCGTATGAGCATGTGCATGTTTTCCCCCTTTGAACCACTTAGAATATCTGTCTGGTTGTCTCATTGATTAAAGAGTAAAAAAAAAAAAATCTTTAACATGTGTTCATTTATTTTATTTTATTTTATTTTTTATATATATGTATTTTTTAGCTGTTGATGAACCTTTATTTTATTGATTTATTTATATGTGGTGCTGAGAATCGAACCCAGTGCCTCACACATGCTAGACAAGTACTCTACCACTGAGCCACAACCCAGCCCCCATTTTTTCTCAATCTAGATAAAAGTCATGCTTTTGCTTTATTTTCTTCCTGGAATCCATCTTTCCCCAGCCCTGCCTTCACTGTCTCTGAATGCCAGGGGAGCATGACGGCGGGATCCCTCGATGAACTGGAGTGACGGGGCTCATTATGCTCAGTATGCCGGAATGTTCCGGAAGTTCTCGGGAGTGCCTGGATGTGTGTGTGTGTGTGTGTGTGTGTGCATGAACTTGTGCAGGATAGGGAGTCAAACCACAAGGGGCTTTAAAGGTGACTTAGACATTCCTTGGAGAATTGGGATATCCACGGGGCAAAAGAGGAATGCGATTCATTCATTCACCCTATAAAACGTCCTTGAATTACATCACCATACAACCTTGCTGCTCAGGCCCTTGTGGATATCAGGGGAATGCAGACCACACATGTGACTGAATGCAATCTAAATTGGAGTGTAGTTAGTTCCAAAAAGAATTAAAGATAAGGTTTATACCCAAAAGACTTAAAATCAGCACACTACAGTGACACAGCCACATCAGTGTTTAGAGCAGCTCAACTCACAATAGCTAAACTATAGAACCAACCTAGGTGCCCTTCAAAAGATGGATGGATAAAGAAAATGTGGTATATATACACAATGGAATATTACTCAGCCTTAAAGAAGAATGAAATGATGGCATTTGCTTGTAAATGGATGGAGTTGGAGAATATCATGCTAAGTGAAATATGCCAAACCCAAAAAGACAGAGGCTGAATGTTCTCTCTGATATGTGGATGCTAATTCACAATAAGGGGGGATAGGGAAGAATAGAGGTACTTTATATTAGGTAGAGGGGAGTGAAGGGAGGGAAGGGCATGGGGTAGGAAGGACAGTAGAGGAAACAGACATCATGACCTCATGTGCATGTGTGACTGCATGACCATGTGACCCTGCAACATGTCAATCAGAAAAATGAGAGATGGCACTCCATCTATGTCTGATCTATCAAAATGCATCAATGCATTCCACTGTCACGTGCAACTAGTTAGAACAAATAAAAAATTTTTAAAAGAATTAAAAATAAAGGTTTATAAAATGACCACCTTGACATTATTGATCAAGGTGGGTGAAAGGCTGTTTCAGCTATTGGGCAAGGACTGATTGACCTACTCCAAAGCAAAGCTTTGCAAATGGATTTTCGAGACCTCTTCCAACCAGGATGCGAACATCAGAACCTAATTCAAATCAGCACGAGGAAAAGTAAAAACAAGACTCATGTTTCTTACAAGAGCATCTCATGCAGCAAGAAGAAGGTGCAGCTCTTGCTGAGATGCTGTGGGGACTCAGAACGGATCCCTGTTGCTTTTTCTGTGTCTCTTTCTATCAACCCGTAGGAAAAAAAGAAAAAAATCCCATTTCCATAAGGATTTCTGCATTTTCTGTACTGCATCTGGTTCTGGCCCGGTTATTGTCTCTGCCCTATTTGGTGTGTGTGTTTAAATGGAAGGTGACTGGTGGATCTACAGACCATCCCTCCACAGCGTTGGATTTTCCTCCTCCCATTTGGGTCCCGCCATTTGCAATTGGTTCTTTTTCTCCACATGTCTTATTGACATTTATTTTTCAACAGATTTAACATCCTCCAGCTTTCTTCATTCGACATATAAAACCTTCAATGCATGCTCATTTTATGACTGTGGGAGAGTTTTGATTTTACCCATTTTTGAATGGGTATGAGCCTGTTGGCTGTCTTTCTCCAATTTGCTCCCAGCCTGTGTCTCCTACTTCAAGAAGCCATTTCATATTTAAAAATGAATAAGTCCAAACCCCTTTAAGTCCCAAGCTCCTTTCCCAGAAGGGAGAATCAGATTAGTTTCGTCTTGGCCTCGGCTCTGGCCGGACTCGGCCTCACATCCTGGTGAGGAGGAGGAGGTTTTAAGTCCAAATTGATTTTCCGTATAGTTTTCTCTCAGCGCTGGATATAATAAACCTAAAACAGTGTCACTTCAACTTAGCTCTTAACTAACCACAAGGTAACTGGAATCTTTGATTTATTCCATTAATACAAGTGGGACACTGTGTAAGTGCCAAGGACAGAAATCAAAGACTCAATTTACAAAAAGCTCCGCAGCATCTTTTCAATCTGTGCCGTAATGCTTTTCCCCAAGGAAACTCCAAACCTGTGAATCCGATATCCAAGATGTGATAAAATAGATTGAGGTGGAAGGCAGGCGAAACTTATTTGAGGCTTCTCCAATCTCCCAATGCACACTCTTTGAACGATGGGAGTCCTTGTGCTTCAAGCTGGGTATGAGGAAAATGATTTCCCTCTTGTGCCGGGGATTTTATGGTCTTGGCGTTACAAAGCAAGGTATTGTTTATTTATTCTTTTACCATTCTTACAGGGAGACAGCATATGAAGGCCTTTCTATCCAGCCCGGGAGACAATTCAATTGCGGTGTTCATCCTGAAGCAACTTTACATCCAGTCTGCATCCTGAGGGTGTGAAAGATTGAAAAGCAACCCACGCAGAGAGAAATCTTCCTGCAGAATTCCAGGTATGCATTGGAAAGTTAGAGAAAAGTAAAATAACGTTGCAAGAATCATCCCCTAACTTGATGATGCTGGTGTTTATTTCCTGTGTGCACCTGGAGTAGGGATTCCACAAGTGGATCCCAAATATCGTTGCAAGGATCTGTGAAAACTGAGAATCCCTGATTTGGACTTTTAGCTTTATAGAATTGATCATGCATTACATCATTTTGTTCTCGCTCCCTCTCTTTTTTCTTGTGGGTCCACGTCCTCGCCAAGGACCCATTTTTTTTTTAAGTCAAAAGAAAATCTTTTATAGGTAGATGTCCATCTAAAAACAGGTGGTGGGGCGGGGGGCTAAGGGACAGTCAGGTTCAAAAGGAAGGAAAGTTTGCATTTTCTTGTTCTTTCCTTTTGGAAGGCAAAGCAATCCCGGACTCGCCTGGGGCCTCCCCCAGCGACTCGATAGGGAACCAGTGAATCCCCCAGTTGAATTAATTGGGAACACAGTGGATACTGAATCTCATCAAGCCAGCAACACTATATCAAAACACTGGCAATGGAAATAATTCCTGTTCACTGCACTCCGGGAGTCTCGCGTTCATTGGTTTGTGTAGTCTGTTCAATATTCATGTCTTCATCCTGTGATTCAGTGACCAGGCTCCCTTTCAAAGATGCATGTGCACAGGAAAGGTGAAGTCTCAGCCCAAGTCAGCTGTCCCGTGCCCACGAATGCTTATAGGTCCCAACCATCGAATATTTCAGAAAAGTTTAATTTTACCATGAATTTGAACTATTAGAAAAGAAATGAAAACTGAGATGCAGGACTTCTATGTACATTTTATATAGATTTATTAATTGTTTACCCTTCCTTCCTTCCTTCCTTCCTTCCTCTTCACCATATAAGAGTAAGTGATGACCACATCAGTGTTGTACTTCTGTAACTGAAGCTACTTGGGAGGCTGAGGCAGGAGGATTACAAGTTGGAGGCCAGCCGGGGCTATGTAGCAAGACCCTTTTTCAAATTTTTAAAAAGAATAAATCAAAAGAAAGGGGAATGTAGATTAATGGTAGAGCAACCCTGGGTTCAATCCCTATTACCAAAAAAAAAAAAAAAGTTAGGTGTTACGTCTCTTTACTTATGAATATTTCTGTGTATGGTTTTTAAGACGAATAAAGTTAACTATGGCACAAGTTGTCAAGAAATCTGACCTTGGGACTGGGGTGTAGCTCTGTGGTGGAGTGCTTGCTTGGCATGTGTGAGGCCCTGGGTTTCATCCTCAGCAACACATAAAAGTAAATGAATAAAATAAAGGTGTTGTGTCCATAAAAAAAAGTTAAAAAAAAAGAAATCTGACCTTGTTACAACACAATATTACTTAGTTACATTCCATATTTAAATGTTGTCATTTTCTCAGATAGATAGATAGACAGATAGATAAGGTAGGTAGGTAAGTAGAAGATACATAAGATAGATGATAGATAGATTAGATAGATAGAATAGGTAGGTAGGTAGAATGATAGATAGATAGATAGATAGATAGATAGATAGATAGATAGATAGACAGATAAATAAGGTAGGTAGGTAAGTAGAAGATAGATAAGATAGATGATAGATAGATTAGATAGATAGAATTGGTAGGTAGGTAGGTAGGTAGGTAGGTAGAAAGATAGATGATAGATAGTTAGATAGATAGATAGATAGATAGATAGATAGATAGATAGATAGATAGAAGATAGATAGGTAGATAGAATAGGTAGGTAAAAAGATAGATGATAGATAGATAGATGATAGATGATAGATAGAAGATAGGTAGATAGAATAGGTAGATAGATAGATATAAAGATAGATAGATGGATAGATAGATAGATAGATAGATAGATAGATAGATAGATAGATATGATAGGTGGATGGATGGATGGATGGATGGATGGATGGATGGATGGATGGTTGGATAGATAGATAGATAGATATAGATAGAAGATAGGTAGATAGAATAGGTAGGTAAAAAGATAGATGATAGATGATAGATGATAGATAGATAGAACATAGGTAGATAGAATAGGTAGATAGATAGATAGATATAAAGATAGATAGATAGATAGATGATGACAGACAGAATAGGTGGGTAGAAAGATAGATGATAGATAGAGAGATAGATACATAGATAGATAGATAGATTGATACATAGATAGATCGATTGATCGATTGATCGATAGATAGATTTTGTATATAAATCCGGAGAGGCTACCAGGCCTCACATCCCATGAAACCCTAATGGTGTGCAGATATGACACATCACAGTGGCTCGGAGCATTGCTAGCTCAGGGAGAGATCATTTGCTCTCTGAGTCGTGAAAATTAAAAGATAAACGTCTTAAATCAGGAGCGTCCTGGGAGGTGTGAACCATTTCCAATTCAGCCCCAATTCAAATGGAGCCAACCAGGGTTCATTCGATCCACTGCGGTTCCGGGCAGACGTGGTAAGGAGCATGAATTTTATCCTAGGTTGGAGGAGAATCCGTGATAGAAGTGAGACGCCCCCGGTCCACTGCTCTGAAATATTTATCTCAACTATTTCTAGTTTACTCACGAAAATAGCCGAGGGGGCTGGGGAGAGACCCAGCAAGAGGAGAGGCTCAGACGAGGACATCTCTAGGTCATGATTCCCCTGCAAGGCCAACTGCAGAAATTCATAGAGGAGAATATCAATTTTGGTGACATCAAGGACAAGGTCTCCGAGGAGACAGGAGGATGGAGTGTGAGGTTTTAATCTCAACCTTGGCGAAGGAAAGCAGGGGAGCAGCTCAGGGAGGAGATATGGATGTTGCTTTCTTCCTCTGCAAAGACTTGGCGGAAGGGAGAGGCCCTGGGAAGATGGGCGTGGGTAAGGAATGAAGGGCCTGGGAAAGGAAGAAACGTTCTTCTCTTCTGTTTTGCATTTTTGCAGTGACAACCAGGGAATGAACGGAGATCAAGGCCCTGAGGTGTGGAAGGTGCACCCCCAAATCAAGGCCAGGCTGGTCCTGGGATCTCATGGAACCTACCAGGACTTCCCAGAATAAGTGCCCATCCCAAGGCCAGATACTTAGTAACCTTAATGACATCCCCTTTTGAGTCCCCTTTGCTAGGTAAGGCAACATCTTCGCCATCCTATGAGTTAAGACACGGAAACGTCTTCGGGAAGTTCACGATTCTGCAGACTTAATCCTAACATGCTTCTTGTGAGGTGTGTGATTTCGTGCAAATTTTAGCATGCTTGCTTCTCAGAGTCCTCAGATGTGAATAAAGAAATGTGGCAATTCTTCCAAGGAGATATTTAAAGGATTAAACAAATTAACCCTTGTACAGAGAGAGGATCCAAGCATCTGTGTCCATAGCAACTTTGTGCTCTGTAAACATCAACTATTCTTTTAAAGGGGAAATATAAAAGCAACTGGACTTAGAGATGAATTACTCATCAGAGAAGGTTGGAAAGACCAAGTGGAGACCATCCGTTAGATGAAGGGTCAAGAGAGGTGTAGACTGTGGAACCAATCTAGATGCCCTTCAGCAGATGAATGCATAAAGAAGTAGTGGTATATATACACAATGGAATATTACTCAGCCATAAAGAAGAATAATATTATGGCATTTTCAGATAAATGGATGGAGTTGGAGAATATCATGCTAAGTGAAATAAGTTCAAATCCCAAAAAATCAAAGGCTGAATATTTTCCCTGATAAGTGGATGATGATATATAATCAGGTTGGGGGGTGGAGGGTGAGAGAAGAATGGAGGAACTTTAGATTACACAGAGGCAAATGCAGATAAATGGATGGAGTTGGAGAATATCATGCTAAGTGAAAGGTATGAATGTACATCATGCACAACCATAGAAATGAAAAGTTGTACTCCATTTGTGACCATGGAATCCAAATAAAAAAATAAAAAATAAAGAGAGGTGTATTGGTCAGCTTCTTATGACTGTAACAGAATACCTGGAATAATTAACTTATGAAGAGAAAAGATTGATAGTGGGTCATAGTTCTGGAGCTCTCAGTGTGAGACTGGGTAGACTCATGGCTTTGGGCCTCTGATGGTGGTGTTGTTGGTAATGGTGGGGAGTGTGTGGGGTACCGCAAGCTGCTCACCTCAAGAGGCAAAGAGGTGGAGAAGAGATCAGGGCTCTGCCCTCCTCTTCAAGGGCATACCCTCAATGATCTCCTTGGTTCCACCTGGCAAAGGTGCTGGGGACCAAGCCTTCAATACCAGGACTTCAAATCATACTACTAGATAATAAAGAGAAATTCCTCCAGTAGTGCAGGTGAGTTTAGTTGATAGGCAAGGAGGTAGGATTATTTCACATAAGGTGAGTCCCAGTGAAAGCATCACCCAGGAGAAACCCTTGTCCACATAGAAGTGGAGGAGGGAGCTCCAGTGACTGCCTCATACCGCCTGGCTGAGGCGCCTTTATCTAGAGAGAAGCATGGATTGGAAAAAGCAACAGATGGTGGACTCTGCTTCCAGCTTCCCACTGAAGCAGGATGTCCAGGAATCTGTCAAGTAACAGGTGCATCCGTCATGCCTTCTGATGAAGGTCTGCCAATGAACTCTTAGACCTTCCTTTATTGCTTTGCATTTTATTTATGTATATACTTTTTTGGGTGAAGTCTCTCTGTGTTGCCCAGGCTGGTCTTGATCTTTTGGTCTCAACTGATCCTCCTGCTTCGGTTTCTCCAGGGACTGGGATTCTGCCTGCACCACCAAGCCCATCTCCATGCCTGCGTCTGGGCTGATCCCGACCTGGATTGCTTTGTCTTATTTCCCTCCCAGCTTTCAAAATATCTCCTGGATCCTGTCCAGGATGTATGAATTTTTTAAACTTGTCTAGAGACATGTCGAATGTCCTTAGAACAAAGACAGTGAGCAGATTGCCTGTTTTTTTCCTTCTTCTTCTTCTTCTTTTCGGTGCATAGCATCAACTGTGCTTGTTCAGAGTCCCCAAGAAGACACCGTGAGGAAATGAGGTCGGTAGAGGCCACAGAGAAGCATTTCGTCGGCTTCGGGGAAGATTTAAAGTTTTCTGCGCGCTGGAACTGCTGAAGATAAAATTAGAGGAAAGACATTTTTATTAGGATTTTCTCCTCGCGTCTGTGACTCCCATCGGTGAAAGTGCAGAGAAAAAGATGTTGGCTGTGTGTACAGAGAGCAATGGAGGTGTGACCCTCTCCACGGAGCTGCGTGCAACAAAGGCACTGACGAGGAGCTGGGCTTCCAGATGAGAGATGTGCATTCCGCCCTCTGGCTGTGTGGATTCCACCAACTGTGGATTGAGGACACTAGAAGAAAATCTCATGCGTGCTGCATAAATGGTGCAGATTCGCCATTATTCCCTGATGAGATGGTGTGACCACTTTTGACAAAGCACTTAAAGTGTATCAGGTGGTATAAGTCTTCTCCAGATGGTTGATGACATGCATGAGGGTGTGCGTTGGTTATGGGCAAATTTATGTAAAGGACCTGAGCAGCCACACATTGTGGTACCCAAAGGTGGTCCTGGAAGCAGTCCTTCCTGTATACTGCAGAATTCCTGTCTGTCTGTCTATGTATCTGTCTTTCATCTATGTATCTATGTATCCATCCATCCATCCATCCATCCATCCATCCATCCATTCATTCAGTCATCTATGCAATTCATCTATCTATCCATCCAGCCATCCAGCCATCCATCCATTCATTCATCTATGCAATTCATCTATCTATCATCCATCCATCCATCCATCCATCCATCCATCCATCCATCCATTCATCCATCCATGCAACCAACCATTCATTCAGTCATCTATCCAATTCATCTATCCATCCATCCATCCATCCATCCATCCATCCATCCATCCAGTCATCTATCAAATGCATCCAGTCATCTACCCAATTCATTTATCTATGTATCTATCCATCCATCCATCCATCCATCCATCCATCCATCCATCCATCCATTCAGTCATCTATCCAATTCATCTATCCATCCATTCATCCATCTATCCAATTCATCTATGTATGTATGTATGTATGTATGTATGTATGTATGTATCTATCTATCTATCTATCTATCTATCTATTATTTATCCATCCAATTTATCTATTTACTATCTTTCTACCATCTATTATCTATCTATATCTATTTATCTATATTTCTATCTTTCTCTATCTTTCTATCATCTAAGTATCTTTCTATCTATCTTTCTATCACCTCTTTATTGACCTATCATCTGTCAATCAATGATTTGTTATAAATTACTAGCATGATACATTATATATTGCATAATTGTCTCATAGCAATATACATATAATTTGATGCTTTGTATTCTATTATAATATTATCTATGCAGGATGACTTTATATCTAAATAGCACTCATATACATACGGTTCACAGACATATACATGCACACACTTTTCATTTGAGATTCCTTAGCATGGCAAAAAGCAACATCTTCCAGTTTTTGTTCACTGGGATGATCCATGATCTAAACACACCACCATTAAAACTGTTGATATATATGTGTAGATAATTGTCTGAGAAATGGGCTGTTAAGGAAATGAGGTTTTTGCTCGTTTCGGGGTCATAGACGTCGTGTCTGAGAAGTCCTGAGCTCTTCCCTGAAGACCAACTAAGGATTCACTCTGGTAGGTCTCCAGGCAGATCTTCTCATGTCCCCACACTGCAGGCTTTATATGCGCACACGTGACTTACACGTGTGGACTTCATTCTCTCTAAACTCTACTCTATTCCTAATTCCCTGAGAGTATTTTTTCTGTTAGGCAGAGCACATCCACCAACTCCCTAGGCTTACCCAGGCAGGCTGGGACTCTGGTAGAGGGAGTGAGAGGTGACACCCTGTCCTCCTTGGCATCCCATGAAGAGGCGTCTCTGGGCTGGGATTTGTGGTATGGGATGCAGCACACCACAAATGAAGGTCCCTGCTAGCCACAGTGGGACTCCCATGGGAAGATGTGCCCTGTGAAGGTCCTCCTTCCTGGGAGGGCAGCCGGCCCTGGCTCCAGGGAGATGCTTATCAAGGAAAGAGGCAGGACCTTCGTGACCTCTTCCTTGCACAATCCACTTGCCTTTCCACTCCACCTTTCATCATAAAAGGAGATCAAGTGAATGTCTGTCATTAGTTCCTTTTAAAATATTCCTCGTGAGGAAGGTTGATTATCTCCCGAGTCACGAGCAAGGGATGCAGGGCAGCCTTGCATCCTGATGCAGGTGCGGACCTGAAAGAGAGCCGTCGGTCTCATTTATGTTGAAATCCTATACGTAGCGATCTTAAAAGAGAGGAGCTCCATTTCCATGCAGGAGGCACGGACCCTCATGCATCTGGTCATCAATATTAAATCCACCTGGTGCAGTGGAGGTCAGCGGGGACCGTAGGGCAGAGAATTAGAGCGAAAGGGAAGGATGAGCGGGACTCGCTCTTTCGGATAATCATGTGCCCTCAAGCAGTAATTTGATATTAGGCTTTGTTTCTCACTAATGTGCAAATTAGTTTTTTTCCTTTGCTGACATCATTCTAGGCTGACATGAAAATTTCACCATCTCCTGCTTTTCTGGGTCCCTTTTTTGAGCCAAGAAAATAAAATCTTGCTACTCCCCAAAGATAGCTTCCTCCCTCTTCTTGTTCCCCTTCTGCTTCCTCCTTCTGCTGCTCCTCATCTTCAGCTGGAGATTTGCTTTTCTCTCTTTGGTCCACCATGCAGATCCATCCTCTGCAGACTCCGTGGCAAACACGATGATCTGTTGGCACAGTGACTTTACGTCTTGACGTGCTGGATGACCATGTCTTAGTACCCTGCTTGGATTTTGCAGAAATCCATAGGTTTTGTACTCCCTACAGGCATGTAAGTCTCATCCCAGAGCCCTTGAAGCAAAGGGGTGCATTGCAGAACTCATGAATGGCTGGATGGAAATGCAGGACTTCTTGAGAATCACTGGGTGATTTATTCATCCAGCCCACATTTATAGAACACCTACTGTGTGCAGAAATCTTTGCAACTGTGAGGTATTATACAGGGATGCACACGCAGACAAAAATCCCCACTCTCCCAGAACTGACATCTCTGTGTGTCTAGGAGGGCGATTTTATTTACACAAGTGCAGATAATAATGATTCTAATTACCAATTACCATTTTTATTTGGTTACAGTAATGCTGTGACGTGTTACAAGACAGCTTTTTCAACTTTGCTTTTGCATTTTAATTTCTGCACTTGTGTGGTTGGTCATGCTTTTAAACTTGTCTCCAATCTTCATCCTTCCCTGGGCTCCCTCTCTTCTCTCTGTTGTTTAGCCTCAAATTTTCATATCTCCCTGGAATTCAGATACCTTAAAACATATTCTGTGTTAAAAAAATGCACACATGGGAATAAAAATTGTCTCTTGGAAAAATGCCTCAAATGCACACATCAAGGGAATCACGGCATGAGAAACTACGGTTTGTTATAGTTACATTGGTCCAACCACGGGGGTGGCGAAAGGCATAAATTCCCACTAGTATAATTTGTGTATGATCTATCAAAATGTGTAAATGCATTCTACAGTTATGTACAATTAATTGGAACAAATAAAAAATTTAAAAATGTAATCAAGAAGAGGACATTTATTGTCTCAAGAATGCTCAGGTCAAGCTGGACCTGAAAGCTCTCAAAGGTGGTCACTTGACATTCTCTTCCTCCCATCCCGAGTCCATTCCTGCCTTCCTTCCATCCACCAGACTCCCCCACAGGGACATCTTCTTCTGCATCCCTGGGAAGATGACCACTGGCAGCTCAGAGTAATCTCCTCCACACTTAGCCACCCTAACAGGAGATCTTTCCACTTTCAGCTCCTACAAAGTGTCCCAGAGGAGGTTCACTGGACCTGCTGAGGTGCTGGGCTACCCCTGGAATAAATGATAATACCTGATCAGAAAGAATGAGCTGCTGCAATTGACTCAGGCCAGCTCACAGCTCTGGATAAGAGGCAGATGGATACCTACCATTGTGAGTCCCACCACATCTCCTGGACCACACCTGTGGATGGGAGACAGGTCCATCTACTGGTTCCCCCATAACCCATGTAGATTAGAGAGAGGTCCACTCCTTGTGCAAAGAAGAGAAGGGGCGCCTGCCACATTCCCCTTCCCTTCCCTTCCTCTAATGCACATTAGCACATTATCATAGTTCTTACCAGTGAGCGTAGGAGTCAGAATGTCAATACCCAACCTTATGGTTTAGAGGTCTCAGTCCATACATGGCGGATTCCAGTACTCTGGGCTGGAGGGGAAGCAGAACATCATGGTGGAAGGGCGTGGCAGAGAAAAGCAATCGGGAACATGGCACCTGGAAGCAGAGAGAGAACTCCCCTCACCATGGATAAAAATATATACCCCAAAGATGCACTCCCAATGACCCATCTCCTCCAGCTACAATCTACTTGCCAACAGTCACCACCCAGTTAGTCCATATCAAGGGATTCATGCACGGATTAGGTTATAACTCTCATAACCCAATCATTTCACCTCTAAGCCTTCTTGCATTGTCTCACATATGAGCTTCTGGGGGACACCTCACATCTAAACCCTAACATCTGGAAGGATCTGCATGCGGCAGTATTCCATGGGACCAGAACAAGAGAGGGGGAGAGAGTGGGAGGGTGTCAACCTGCCTTTCATACAACCCACTTTCATGATAATAATGCAAATCCATTCATGGGGTGCTTGGGTCTGGGCACCTCTTATTGGACCCCACCTCCCAACAATGTAGCATTGGGGAGGAAGTTTCCAACATGTGAGCTTTGGGGGGCCATTCACCCCACAGCGAGAGGGAATGCATATGTGAATGAGCTGGGTTTAGCCGAAGGCAACAGCTATGAAATGGGGAGCCCAGGTCTTAAAGTGGAGGACAGTTTCAGAGAATATTAACTCTCACTAATCAACACATCAGGGATGATAGGACATTCTTGGGGCGACGTTGGCTGTTACACTCACTCTTGTGAAGTGGATGTTCCTGCAGATAATGCTTATGCCTTCTCATGAGAAAACATCTGTAGGAGAAGTCACCTTACCCAGTAAAGATGGAGACAAAAAGGGACAAGTGTGGAGCTTTGCTTCCCTTGGCATGACACTAGTGACTAGTTCCAAATTTCTCTGGCTCATGTTGTGTGCCATCTTGATTAATGGTCTCTTCCCTGGCTGGTCAGTTTTGTCCGAATATGTGATCGAGTACCTTCCATCTCAAAAGCTCATTCTTGTATGTGTCTCAGACTTGTTTATTTTAGATTGCAAAGAGATCGTCCAATAAACCAGTGTGATGTCCACCCCACTGACCATCTGACACATGGCAAACTTGGTGTATTTCCCAGGATCCTTTGCCAGCTGTCTGTTGGGTCTAACTCTATGGACTGGTTATAAGGACACCCTGCTCTGTGTTCTGGTCCTGCCATTCCCCATATGCTTGGGTGTTCAGTTTTCTCATTCTCAAGTGCATCAAGAGCTCTGATAATCCAATGGAGATCCTATGGGACTTGTGAGACAGACCGTTTTATTTCATTTTAAGTCAAGCTTTTCTTCTAGTGGAAGTCACAGAAATGTACACAAATCCTAAGTGTCCACCTTGATGGATTTTCACAAAAGGAGCAGAATGGAGTCACCCAGCAAGGAGGTTAAAAAAATAGAATGTTGGTCCCTTTGCAGAAGAAGCATCCGTGCATAGTCTGACCCTAGAGGCCCCAAGAGGGAGATGTGATGCTGACTTCCGCCATGATGGTTTAACACTACCTGTTCCGTGTCCTAAGAGGCTGCCTGGGTATCTCCTTCTTTTCCACCCTATGCTGACATTTGTTTCTATAACTTAATGGCCATTTCAATTCCTTCCATGAGGAGGCCATTTCCTTCCCATGAGGGAGGGAAGTCAACAGGAGTCCTCAATCACCCTGCTGGACCAGAATCCAGCTGTATCACTTGACTTCCAGAATGTCCCAATAGACAGTATACCACCTCCTAAAGGTCCATTTACAAACTATTTGTCATCCACTAGAGGAACAGGGTTTATGTTGTATTCCATGTTGACAAAAATCATTGGGGGATTTTTACATTTTCTCTTTAGCCTAAAGTTCTTTGTATGCATTGACTCCAAGACACTTTGGACCACATTGGACCATGGCCAAATTTCTCCCTTTGGAAGATGGACCTTTATCCAACTTCATTTTGACCCTTTATCCAACTTCATTTTGACTTCCATTTTAGACTCCACTCTTCAACATTTGGATGCCAAGATTGGATTTCCAAACATTCTACTCATGATTCTCTCATTTGCTTTCTCTCTCTCTCTCTCTCTCCTCTCTCTCTCTCTCTCTCTCTCTCTCTCTCTCTCTCTCCTGTATCGACCTAACTTTCTGGTTTTGTTTTTGTATTTTACCAGCCCACTGCACACACAGAACAGGGGTAATGCTTGCTTAGCAGCAGAAGGTTGACCTTGTCTTTATCCAGAAGCCGAAGTGTTCCGGAGGCAGATTCTGTTGCCACTCACGAGCTAACGGTAAACATCACTTCATTTGCAAGTTCTTACGCTCTGTTCACACCTAAAGAAGAACGTGGCTCTGTCATATTGAGCTCTTTCTCACAGTTAGACTCCCTACTTTTGTTAGGAAATTTTGAAATAGATACAAGGGCACACATTTAGATGAGAAGATGATTTTCCTATTCCTTTTATGAGGCCGTATAACACTTAGAGTAAATTAATCTTTATAAAAATATTTTAAGTGACACCTCATTTTATGTAATATGACTAGTTAGTATGAACATTTCCCCAAATAGAGCAAAATGCAGACTGAATTGAAACTATAGTCGTTTCCTAGAAGTGGGAATATTTCAATAAGAGAAAGTCTATTAGCTATCTCATCATGAATAAATATCCTAAATTAATTTCACTGAGGACATCAACACCTCAACTTGTACTCACTAGGGTTTTTCCACATTTTTTAATGAGCTATTCTCAATTGATGGGACTAACATAGAAGACAGTGACCTTAATTAAGAATTCCTTGAATTGGTTCAACATACGTCATGTATCAAAAGATAGAACATTGAACCAAAAGGTGAGCTTTGTTTGGACCCCAAATTAACTGTTCAGGAACTCACTCCATTCTAAATTCATTTTGAAGCACAGCAACATCAATGCTCAAAGCCAAGGGAACAGTAATCAAAGGCTTTGGCTATGTGGGAGGTGGGAATGCATACCTAGATTTCATGGTGGAAGAAGGTTCCAACTCCGGTCATGTCTAGTGATATTAATTGAGGTGCCTTTTCCCCCTTCCAATAGCTCCTTAAAATACACCCAGTCCATATTGAATCTGGATTCCTATGACTTGGAATCTCATTTGGGTTCTTCCATTCCTCCTGAGGACCCCAAGAGAGACAGAATTTCCTCATCTGTAAACTTAGGGCTTGGGGATAGAGGAGCGTTCCCAGCATTGTGGTGGATGGTGGAGCAGCGGGTAAGAGGTTGGATTCAGTAGACGTCTCCAACATGGGGACTGGATACAGGAAGCTGTGGGAAAACTCAACCTCCAGAATGAGCATCAGTGCACTGCAGACCCACCAAGGTCCACAGAAGCACCATTCACAAGGGCCGAGCTGTGGGACCAGCGAGGAGCTCACGGAGAGATGAATGGATAAAGAAAATGTGGTGTAGACACAATGGCACTTTCCTCAAGCATAAAGAATAAAATCATGGCATTTGCTGGTAAGTGGATGGAGCTGGAGAATATCATGCTAAGCGAAGTAAGCCAAATCCAAATAACCAAAGCTGAATGTCAAGCGGAAGCTCTGACATGCGGAAGCTAATTCACAATAAGGGGTGGGGGCTAGGGAAGAAGAGAGGTACTTTATATTAGGTGGAGGGGAGTGAAGAGAGGGAAGGGCATGGGGTAGGAAGGACAGTAGAGGAAACAGACATCATGACCTCATGTGCATGTGTGGCTGCATGACCATGTGATCCTGCAACATGTCAATCAGAAAAATGAGAGAGGACACTCCATTTATGTCTGATTTATCAAAATGCATCAATGCATTCCACTGTCATGTGGAACTCATTAGAACAAATTAAAAAATAAACAAACAAACCACAACCTCCATCAGAAGCAAAGGAAGATAATGTCAGGAAAAGGAAACCCAAGAAGCGGTTCCTGAGCACCCACAGGACTCTAACTTCCAGGTGATTCTCTTCCCCTTGCCCCCTGAGTTGAGGGGCATTGGAGGAAGCTCTCTCCTCCCTGGCTGGGGATCAGTGTCGGGAACTCATTCGCCCCACGGCAGGACCTCCCCTCCTGATGGGTATGTGGAATGGTTTCACCGTCTTAAGGAATCCTACAAACTCTTGGCTCTAATTCCCTGTTTGAAAGGCTCTGAAATCCATCATGGCATCTCATTGCCACATCTGGAAGGACGGCATGCTATTGGCTCTTTGGAATTTTCTCCATTCAATCCTCCTCTTCAGTCTCCAGGCTTAAAGGGTTCTCTTAAATCATGCTGCTGTAAATCAGGTTGCCTGGTAACGTGGAAGACCCTGCTAGGAGCCCAATTGACATTTCCTGTCTTAGTAGGTCCTTCTGCAGAGACAAATGCAATGGTGCTAAAGAGCTTTAAACTTTTCCGAAAGCAGCCCTGCATCGGGGGAAAATGAAAACACAGCCCTGCGTGTTTCTATTCATAGGAGTGTGAGATGTCAATATCCCCCATGTACAAATAGCATACGGAAGGAGAAAATGCATGTTTTATATATTAAAAGGGGGTTCTATGCAATCTCAGGAGGAACTCAACATACTTTAGGTTTATACTTGGATAAGGAAAAAATAATCTTAAAGATCTTCATGAGAAAAGCGCGCTATAAACAAACCATTTAATTATTCAGGTAGAGAAGATGGTGTCCTGTTCCCAGACGAGATGTCAAACTCCTGAATCACTTGTGTCCATAAATAGAGATTTTCCTACCAGGCATGGTGGTGCACACCTGTAATCCCAGTGGCTCCGGAGGCTGAGGCAGGAGGATCATAAGTTGGAGGCCAGCCTCGGACACTTAGCGAGGCCCTGAGCAACTTAGCAAGACCCTGTCTGAAAATAAACAATTATAAGTGCTGGGCTGGGAATGTGACTCAGTGGTCAAGCACCTGTAGTTCAATCTCCAGGACCAAAAGAGAAAGGAGATTTTATTCAGATGGGCTTTGAGGTAGAGGAACTGGTTGTTGTTGTTTTTTTTTAACGATCCCTTGCATTATACAGATGAGAAAACATAAGCTCACAAGGTAAGAGGTGTTTCTTGGTGCTTCCTCTAGCTGTTTATTTTTAATCAGCAGAGTATAAGGTGGGGATTTTGGCTGTGAATAGGTACCTTGCAGACCCTTGGAAGGTCATGCAAGGATTTCTAAGTTTTGATAAACCTTGTCAACAAATGTAGCCAATGCAAGAATGTCGTTCATATCCATTACCACCCTGAAGGATCCTGCTAAGCAATCCATTCATCTGGCAGTTATTCATCTTTTAAATTAGTTTTTTATTCTAGTTATTCATTTATACAGCATTCTCTTAATTCATTCAACAAATATGTGCTAAGTGCTCACCAGGAACAAGACTCATCTTCTCCTCCTTTCTTCTGAAACAAGGCTTTGCTTTAACAAAGGATATCTTTAATGTCTAGCAATCCATTCCCCACACAGCATTGGTTCCTAACCAGGTTTAGTTAACGCGCGTGTCTGACTTCCTAAATCACCTGTCTCTGTGTTCAGGCGATCGATCATTCTGCAGCTCTGGAAATAAAAGTTAGAGTCCCTTTTGTGTCTACGAAAACAAAGCATCCATCTCATCCCCCAATTATCCTGAAATTATTTTCTTGGGTCTCTGGTTGGAGTGTCCAGAGGATTCCAAGCTCAGTCCGCACGGGCGAGTTTGGAAAAGTCGGGGCAATTGGTGATTGACAGAAATCAAATGAGGGTATCTTTCCCACATGAAGCCCCTCTTTTCTGGTCCTAAGTACCTGCTTTGCATGTAGCTGCTGAGAGTCAGCTTGGCAAATATCCTAAAGGAGTTCATGGAATTTATTTTAAAATAAGGTGGGGTCGCTGGTAATTGGGGCTGCACATCACAGATGCTGCCTGACTCCAGAAGAGCAGATAGGGGGACGGGAAGGGGGTGGAGGCAGGGCCCTTGCAGGCAGGAAGCCAGGGCTCAGAATCATTGTAATTGTAGATGAAATAATAATTATTTGAGATGGCTTGCTAATCAGCGAAACCGTGGAAGAGGCTGCTGACAACCGGCTGGTGAAGTAATTAAGGTGAAGCGCCTTATTTGCATACATTTACACTTTGATCATTGTTTGCAAGAACCCTTCTCTCGAAATAGAGTTGGCTTCCTTCAAGATGCATGCTGAATCAAAGGAGGAACGGAAGCATGATCCTCGTGCTTTCAAAAAAAAAAAAACAAAAACCCAAGAACCCCCTCACGTAGACACTTATCTAAAGACTCTTTAATGATAAGATCAGGTTCACCTGACATTTTATAAAATTAACAAATGCAGCTAAATAATCATTTGGGTTTTTTTTTTTTTAACCTCTGAAATCCATGTTGAAGTTGGGAATTCTGCAAAGGAGCGCTCTGGGTTACATGGCTTTATTGATCATGGCGTAGGGGTTACATTTTCTGTCTGCTTGCTGAGAATGGCTTGTGCAGGCATAATTGGACGTTATCGTTTCATGTCACTTGTCAAAGGGTTTGCGTTAAGTGACACCATGCCAAGCACGCTTGATGTGTGATTCGGATTCACTCGTAGATGTCGAGGGTAAAATCAAGCTTGAAGTCTAAGTCACCAAACACACAATTTAAAATAAAACTCAAATGAGGAGCAACCAGCCTGAGAAGACCCACGTGGAATCATTTTGAAGAGAGCATTGTGACTGGATGGTCCTGGGTTTTGCAGGACCCCTCTGGTTGGATGAGCTCAGGCAAGTTGATGGACCTGTATTCCCAATCTCTTTATGGAGAAATATTTAGAAATTGGCCCTAAGCACCACAATACCACTGCAACCTCTTTCTATGTCTCCAGGCAACATGGATTGTGGTCATAGCACACACACACATGCATGCCTCAAGTTATATATTCACACCCACATTGATACAATATGGATACACACTGATACAATATGGATACACACTGATACAATATTGACAGGTTAATTTCCATTTTGAACCATATGTGTTTCTGTTTGGGGGAAAGGAGAACAATAATGCTCACTTCTCAATGGAAGCGCTTTCCTCCTTGGTCTCCCATGAATCATGAAGCACCGCTGTCTCAGAAATTCCCGTCACATGGTGCTTGTTCTCCTCCTTGATCTTGTCTGGTAACTCGGAAAAGTCGAAGCAGAATGTCAAACTGGCAGGGCCAAAGCCAGGTGCGGGCGGGAGTAGAAAGAGAAGCTGGAAGCGGAGTGGCCAGCCGTGGGAAGAGTTGATTTCTGTATAGAAACAAGCTCAGAGGGGGACCTGTCATACCTTTCCAGGGGAAATTTCAGCAATTGCAAGGTGATGATGGATCAGATGGTTTCAGAGAAAGGAGGAGACTCGGAACGTTGGTGTGGCTGAATAGGAGCCGGTCTTTGCAATCTGGTGCATCTCAGTGGTGCCCACGGGAGGTAGTAGCTCACGCCAGGAGTTCTTTGTGTCT